>JAQPPZ010016897.1:3600000-4200000 GCA_028583015.1 Wollemia nobilis | reverse complement strand
TGTGTAGAAGTTGACCTACAAAGGAAGTTGCTGAAATGTTTGAAAATCGTCACACAGGAAGGGGTAATCTCGTAGGAGGTTCGTTATTTAAATTTACCTAATGCCTGCTTTTTCTGCCAGTCTCAGGATCACTTAATCCGTGACTATCCTTTGAGAAAACTTTGAAAGGTAGAAAATGAGAAGGGTGTGATGGGACCTGACTCTTCTATAGCCAGTGGGAAGGTTCAACCCAACAAGGATACTAATGAGGAGACTCAAGAAATGGAGATGGATGCAGGGAACCAGGAAATGGGCAACAAAGAAGACACTGGTTGGAAGTTGGTTCAGAAGAGGCGAGAGGTAGAGGATTCACCAGATAGGCCCTCTAAATTTAAGAAGGGCTCCTCTTCCTCTAGGGGGAGATCCAGAGAGGTTAATGTTGGCTCCAAGGATACTCCTCGGGCTAACAAAATATCAGAGATTGGTAGGAACCTCAATGAAGACTTGGAGGCTACGGAGGGTAGAAAGAATAGCAGAAGCTCAACTTTAGAAAGAAGTAGATCTCCAGCTGGTAGGTCTACGTAGGTCAGCAATCGGTTTGAAGCCCTTAATACTGAGGTTTCTCAATGAAAGTGGACTTTAGTTCATGGAATATCAGGGGAATGTCTATTCCCACTAGGAGAAGTTTGGTTAGTAATTTTTTGCATTCTGTTAGTGCTGATGTAGTTTTTCTTCAGGAGGTTAAGGTGGATGGCTTTTCTCTCCATAGTTGTATGGATAATAGTTGGTCTGGGGCCTGGTGGGCTTCTTCTCATGATAGAGGTTCTGGGGGGTGGTCCTTGTTGTCAGGTCTTGGCTAGCTGCGTTGTTGATTGATCAGGGGGAGGGCCCATTTGGTAGGATTTGTTGGGCTACTTTCATGATTGTTGGCCAGGTAATTGGTATTTGTTCTGTTTATGCTCCTAATTCTTCTAGTGAGAGGACTACCTTGTGGGATTGGATGCAGATAAATTTACCCGATGCTAATTGGATCATAGGGAGAGATTTTAATATGGTGGAATGGGATGGAGATCATGAAGGGGGGCATGGTGGTTGTATTGTAGGTGTTGAGAAGGACTCTTGGTGCAGCTTGAAGGCTTCTTTACAAATATTTGATGCTAATTTTAGGCAAAAGTCTCTGGAATCTGGAGGATGGTTCTCTTGGTCTAATAAGAGAAGAGGGGGAGACAGAATCATGGCTCGTTTGGATAGGATTTATGTGGATAGAAATGTGTTTACATGTATTGGTCGAGGGAGCAGAGCTATTTTTGTGGATCTTTCGACCTCCGGTTCTGATCATTTCCCTATTAGCTCTTCCATTTTCTTTGGTGGAGTTGCTATGGTGGATAAGAAACTTCCCTTCAAACTTAATGTTTCTCATCTAGATTCTAAAGCCTACAAGGACCTGATTCATTATGTTTGGAATTTGGAGCCACGCCTAGTTGGCTCTGGTTGGATTGGTTGGTGGGAAGCGGCTATCAAGCGCACTATCAAATTTTTGAGGGGTTGGGGCAGATTGGTTGCTAGGAGAAGGAAGGGAAGATTAAAACAGCTCAGGAAGGACTTGGAGGTAGCCAAAAGAGACCTTGAAGGTGATTCTTTTAATGTTCAGCTTCAGGAGAAAGCAGCTAAGTGTGAACATGAAATCAGGTGCTATGAGGATTACGTTAGCAGAGGTGCCCGTATTAGAAGCAGGATTCATTGGCTTCAGCAAGGAGATGCCCCCTCTCAGTTTTTCTTCAGTCACATTAAAAATAAAATTGTTGCTGAGAGAATCACTGCTCTTCACACTGTTGATGATAGATTGGTGGAAGATGATGATAGTATCTACATTGTTGTTGAAGATAATTTTTGTAAGATCTTTTCCATTTATCCTTTGATTCTTGAGGTTTTGGAGGCTAGAGAAGAGTTTAAGAAGTGTGTTCCTAAGAAGGTATATAGTTATGAAAATGATCGTCTAGCTGATTTCTTTTCAAAGGATGAATTGTTTGAAGCACTTAAGAAAATGAAGGATGGCAAATCTCCGGGCCCTGATGGCATTCCTATTGAATTCTACAAAGTTTTTTGGGATACTGTGGGTAATGACTATACTAAGATGATTTAGGAAGTGTTTGAGAAAGGCTCCTTTTCTGATATGCTTAATCAAGGTCTGATTAAGCTTATCCCGAAGGCTAATAGGAAATATACTATGGGGGGATGGAGACCTATCACTCTTTTAAATGTTTCCTATAAGATTGTGGCTAAGGCGTTGGCTCTTCGCTTCAGAGATGTTGCTAGGATTGTGAGATGGGAGCAAACAAGTTTTATCAAGGGCAGGTTCATTCTTGATACGGTCCTGACTGCTTGGGAGACTTTGGAATGGGCACAGGAAAGTGGGCAGAAAGCCATTATGCTTAATATTGACTTTGACAAAGCCTATGATCGGGTGGATTGGTCGTTTATTTTTAGTATGATGGAATGGCTTGGCTTCAACAAATGGGTAGTGGATAAAATCAAGGTCTTATTCACCTGTGCCTCTGCTCAAGTTGTAGTTAATGGTAAGCTCACTAATCAAATAAGTCTTTTCAAGTCCATTAGACAAGGGTGCCCTCTTGCTCCCCTTCTGTTTGTTATCACTGTTGATGCTCTGGGTTATATGTTGGAATCGAAGAGAGGTGCGGGTTTAATCAAAGGGATTGATACTCCTGGAGGTCCTATTCTGAATAATCATTTTGTGGATGATTCCCTTCTTTCTTTTTAGTTGGATGCCTTGTCACTGCAGAATGTCAAAGGTTGCTTGGAGCAGTTTTGCAAAGCCTTTGGAGCCATCATTAGTGAAGAAAAATCGGACTATTGGCTGATTGGCAGTGACACTCTTCCAGATAATTTCTCTCCTGGTTGGCGGTGGGTGAAGGATGGCAAAATTGTTAGATACCTTGGAATCCCGTTTGGCAAGGCCCTTTCTTTGAAGGGCATGTGGGATTGGTGTCTTGAGAGATTTGCAAAGAAAATTCAGTTCTGGAAAAATAAGCTCATATCCTTTGCTGGTAGAATAATTATTGTTGGAAAAATATTACAAGCTTGTCATCTTTATTATTCTTCGTGTTGGCTGCCCAATGCTTCTCAGTTTGGAAGATTGGAAAGGCTTATTAGAGGCTTTCTTTGGTCTAATTTTGATGGCTCCAAGAGAATGCCCTCTATCTCTTGGAACTATTGCATTATTCCTAAGGAGGAAGGTGGTCTGGGTCTTTTGGACATTCAGATGCAGGGTAAGGTGTTGGCAGCCAAATGGGTGGTCAGAGCATTGGAAGGTGTTGATCCTTGGCAAAGGCTCTTGAGATATAGAATTCAGAACTGTCTTCATGTTGATGGTGTTAAGGGGGATTTTCATATTGAGGATATTGTGGGTCATCCTGTTCAATTTAAAATATGGGGTTGTATCCTTATTAAGAGGATCTGGGAGGCATGGAAGATGGTTGGCTCTATGGTTTATTGGGCCTATATGGAAGAGCGTAGAGGTTGGGTGCTTCCATATAGGTCTATTTGGTTATGGAAAGACAATGGGGTGTATACCTCGAACCTTCCTCATCTTAGATGCAAGAGGTTGGTTAAGAGGAGAATTAAGAAATGGGTAGATCTATGGGATTCAGGAGCCACTGATTGGATTAAGTGGGAGGATCTTTGCAATAAGTTTAAGTTGAAAGCTTCTGACAGGGATGCTATTGTTCAGATTCATTCTCTTCTTCCCTCTGAATAGCAGTATAAGTTAAATGGTGGTTTTCCTAGCCCTATCTGGCGTGACTGGAGGTGGAAATTTTAGGGGAGCATCATTTCTTACAAATCCACTAAGATTTACAAAACTCTATTGCCTAAGACTTCTTTGCATATCCTGTTAAATAGATGTTGGGACATTGTCTGTCTAGAGAAGAAGTGGAAGAAGAGGCTAAAGCAGGTTTGGAAATTCAGATTATCTGCTCAGCTCAAGGTTTTTCTTTGGCTGCTTATTTTCCAAGGTATCCATTGCAAGGTAAGGTTGGCAAGGTGGATGAATATCTCAGACCTCTGTAGTAGTTGTGGCAGAAAAGAAACTGTTAAACATATCTTTTGGGATTGTAGTGTAGCAAGGAATGTTTGGAAAATATTGAAGTGGACCTATTATCCTATCCTAGGTGATAGGTGGAGTTGGAAATTGGTTCTCTTGGGAGATGCCTTTGGCTGCCCTCAACATCTTAGGGGGGTGTGGACTGTTATCAGAGCAACGACTTTGTATGCTATTTGGAAGGCGAGATGCAGTTTAGTTTTTCGAGATGAAGCTATTCCTGCTTCTGGGATTGTGTCCAATGTTGTTATTGATATTCAGTTCCAATGTAGAGCCTTTAAGAGGCTTATAATCAAAGATCTCAAAGACTGCTCTGCTCAGGACAAGTCAGATGGTTGGATGTCCTTGAGCAGATTTTTGTAATCTGCTACGATGTCTTGTATTTTGATTTTTTTGTATTAATATAAGCAATATTTTCAAAAAAAAAAACAACAGAGGGTGATGCCCACATTTAAATACTCCAACCTGTGTTTGTCAGTAGACTGTTCAAATCCCTGGAGATTCCATTTGATCTTATATCTTTCTTTTAATATAAAATAAATATTTATTTGATTTTTAAATATTGTTGTATTTGAGTGTTAAACTACATACATCACAATACGCCAGGAAAATAGGTCTTATTTGTCAAGAAAATTAGAAATAACTCATGAAAAATAGTGGGTCCCTTATTTCTATGGCAAGGGTATTTGCTTGTGTAATTGTTCTTTTAAACGAATGTATCATCAGCTATCGTCATAGTTTATATAACTTCTTATATTCCATGTAATTTTTTAGTGTTAAAAAACATAGGAAACATGAGACCCAACTATTTTCAGATGTAAAAAAAACATAAGAAACCTGAGCAGCTTTCCTAGAAGCTTGATTGGTCATGTAGGGATTCTAGATGGCTTAAGCTTACTGATATTAAAAAGGAAGGCTAGCCATGTTTTAATTGGATAATTCAATTATTGAATGGGTTTAACCTTGAAATATATATATTTTTTGAATTTACATGGTGGAATCGATAGCCGTCACGAATCCGGGCAGGCTGTCCAGCTTTTTATGGCCGCCACAGTATTCTGCAATGTTCGCCCTAGAAGTCGCCACATAGATCTTCGCGTAGTTCGCCCCTATAACCACCATGCCACAATCATTTTAAACCTTTTATGCCGCTGAAAGCATCGGGAAAGGGACAAGCGTTTAGTCCGACGAAGCCCAATATTTGAACCTTGGACCTCCGCCCCCTTACGGGGTTTGGATGAACCAATTGGTCTACACCTCGGACCTTTAACCTCGAAATATTGCATTAATTTCTCACTAGACAAATGTGAATAGGGGTTTCGAGCTATAGTGATCACAATCCAATTAATATATTCCATATCTTTATGGATAAAATAATTTGGAAACATTGGGAAGCCATAAAACCCTAGCTCAAAAGGGTGTTATGTGTCCTAATGTTCTTTAAAATTTTATAAAAGCATGACATTAACTTGAATTGGATGAAAAGAAAGAGCTATAGGCACATATACATAGGTTCTCGTAATCACTCGTTAAAATTATAATATATTTATCTCAAGCATACCTTAACGGTATATTATTGGGCATGATCTGAGTTTGAATCACACGAGGAAGATTTTCTTTTGCTATACCATTGAGGAATGTTGTTTCAATTGTGTCATCCATTATACTTTGCATTACTTATATATATATATATATATATATATATATATATATATATATATATATATATATATATATATATATATATATATATATATATATATATATATATATATTTCATGGCCAAGGGTTACATTGCAAGATATATTAGATATGTTTAAGGGTATTTCATTATGTAATGTATTTATTATTTTAAAATATATTGTTATGTATACTTTTTTGGGTCTTGATTATTTGTAATAAACTTATAAAATATTTACTATATTGGTTTAGCTTAAATTTTATGATGTAATTGAGAGTTTGATATTCCTATAAATACATTTATGATACTTCTCATTTCTTATTGGAATGTTGTACAATAATATTTATGGATAGTGATTATTAATGGTGCACATAGGTGTTTAAAACGTTTTTTTATCTTTTGCTTTTTGTAAAGATTTAAGTGAATGTTATTACTTTTGTTTGCTTCTGGGAAATATTGTGAATTTCATCATGGTATCGGAACAGGTGCGGAGTGACATTGCATGGCCACATAAGAAGTACCTTTAGAGTCTTTAATATTTTTAAAGTAAAGAACAAATCTTTTATCTTCCATTCTTTTTTAATTTTGAATTTTATTTACCAATTTGTTCTCTTACTTCGTTGTAATCGGAGTTCCTTTGTCTCTCCATCAAGTTATTTAAACCAGGTCGAACTTTGTGGTTTGATGTCCTCCTTTAAATCAAATGACAAAATGTAGGGAAAGAACGCGTTTGAATCTAAATTTCAAAACAAGAGCCAAATGCTTTTTGAGTGTGTGTCTTGCAACTCACACCATTTCCTTTATGTGCTTCTAATAGGCTCTCTATAGGGGGTCATGCTAGCTCTACCAGCAACAAAGGTGTGGTGCAGTGGTCTTGTGATAGTTTGGGGAGCTTTGGCCTTGGAGGGTCGGGGGTTTGATTCCCCACATACCCTAGCTTTTTATGCACGGAAGAACGATAGGATCAACTCGTATTTTAGAATGTAGGTTTCCAATCGATAACTTAGCACAGTGGCCAACCAGATAGTTGCAAGAGCATAGAAGGACAAAGGCTTTAAGTTTGAGCCTTCACGATGTTCTTTTTTCACTCAAAGGAGGTACACATAGTATTACTTACAAAATTAATAATGGTCTTATCATAGTTGGAGGTTGTGGTTTGCTAACAAGTCTGACTTTTGAAGAATGTTCGAGACCTTGAGGTCACACAGTTGAGTCTACATAATTTTTTTGTTGAGGTTGATTCAGATATCAAAGGCAAAAGATAAGTCTTAGAATTTCCTCCTCAATGGGAGGCTAGGTGCCTTGGTTACACCATGGCTCTTAGCAATGAGACGATTACATAAATATTTTTGTTGAGGTTGATTCAGATATCAAAGGAAAAAGGTAAGTCTTAGACTTTCCTCCTCAATGGGAGGCTAGGCACCTTGGTTACACCATGGCTCTTAGCAATGAGACGACTTAAGTTTGAAACTCATAACAAAATATCTTGATTTATTCAAAATAAATTAATCCCCTGGTTGACATGGCGATCAATGTGGACCTCTTTAGCGCCACACACATGTATATAATATATGGTTAGTCATTCATAATGATGCAAGTGTCAACGAATAAGTGTGTTAAAGGAGCTAATGTGGCAAAAAGTGATTGGATTGCTCTAGCAAATTAGAGTTCACCAAATGGTAGGTCAAGATTGGTGCTTGTATCCCTAAGGTTAGAGTTTTTAAATTTTCATTTTTGTGCTCCATTAGGGCAATTCTTCTCGAGATCATAACTTTCTTATACAAAAGCATTTTGAGCCTATTTTTTTTTTTAAATCACATGATTTCAAGCTGTAAGCATTGGTGGCATTAGTTTATGGACTTGTTGCGGTGTTAAAGATCAAATTGTATAAGATAGACCATAAAGCCCTAGTTACTTGCCTAAATATGAAAAATTACAATGTTTGATCAACTCAAATGATTGGCTTGTTACGAAGTAAGATCCTCTAATGCATCTTTCAAGAGGATAAAGTAGTTATTATTGATGATGAAGCTTGACACCAAAAGGTAAAAAAGGCTCTAGGTTTGTTTTCCTTACTGATTGAATTGTATTTGCTTTTCCATATCAAAGAAGAGATTTTGCTTTTCCATATCAAAGAAGAGAGTTTGCTTTTCCATATCAAAGAAGAGAGTGACCCTATTAAGGTATGGTCAAAGCTACATTAATTTTTTGGAAAAGTTAATACTATTGAAGTAAGTCACTTGGAATTGGAGCTTTCTTCTCTTAAGCTAGCTAAGCTTGATAATATTGAGGACTATATTGTGAGATTCAAGGCTTTAAGGATATTGCATCTTTTGGATGCAAAAAGAAAGATGCTGCAAAATATGTTAATATTGTCCTTGCTAATCTCTCCCTCGCTTTTTAAATGTTGAATCTCATGGTTCATATGATTCCTATGTTCTTGGAATATCAAAAGACTCTTCCTCTTGACCAATTATTTTCTCTCCTAGTTCACTTTCAGGTTGCAATGAGGAATTGTAATGGTAGAACTCCTTAAATTAAAGCTCACACAAAGGAATTTAAATATAAGGAGGCTAAGATCTAAGGGCCTTTGGGCAAGGTTAAGTTTCCAAAGAAATTAAAGACCACTTGATGATACTATAAAAGGAAGGGACATCCAATGAAGAATTGCTTATTGAAACTTCAAAAGATTGAAGTTGAGTTCTTGAAGTTAGGTATATGTCTTCAAATAATAAGGGAGATTTAGATGGATCTACCTCAACTACAAAGGCCCACTAAAGCATCCAGTATGGGGGAGGGGAAAGATATTATTTTCACTAATCTCTTCTCTTCTTGGCCTTTAAGTCTAGATTATGGAAGGTTGTTGAAATTATGATATGCTTCATGATGAAGATCTAAAATTGTAAGATGTATTAGATAGGTCTAATGGTATTTTATTATGCAATGTATTTACTATTTTGTAATATTTTGTTATGTCAACCCATTGGGCCTTGTTTAAACCCTATTAATTATTTGTAATTAGCCTAAAGCCCAATTATTATATTGTCTTAGGTTAAACTTTATAATGTAATTGAGGTTTTAGATCTAAAATTGTACGATGTATTAGATAGGTCTAATGGTATTTTATTGTGCAATGTATTTACTATTTTGTAATATTTTGTTATGTCAACCCATTGGGCCTTGTTTAAACCCTATTAATTATTTGTAATTAGCCTAAAGCCCAATTATTATATTGTCTTAGGTTAAACTTTATAATGTAATTGAGGTTTTAGATCTAAAATTGTACGATGTATTAGATAGGTCTAATGGTATTTTATTGTGCAATGTATTTACTATTTTGTAATATTTTGTTATGTCAACCCATTGGGCCTTGTTTAAACCCTATTAATTATTTGTAATTAGCCTAAAGCCCAATTATTATATTGTCTTAGGTTAAACTTTATAATGTAATTGAGGTTTTAGATCTAAAATTGTACGATGTATTAGATAGGTCTAATGGTATTTTATTGTGCAATGTATTTACTATTTTGTAATATTTTGTTATGTCAACCCATTGGGCCTTGTTTAAACCCTATTAATTATTTGTAATTAGCCTAAAGCCCAATTATTATATTGTCTTAGGTTAAACTTTATAATGTAATTGAGGTTTTAGATCTAAAATTGTACGATGTATTAGATAGGTCTAATGGTATTTTATTGTGCAATGTATTTACTATTTTGTAATATTTTGTTATGTCAACCCATTGGGCCTTGTTTAAACCCTATTAATTATTTGTAATTAGCCTAAAGCCCAATTATTATATTGTCTTAGGTTAAACTTTATAATGTAATTGAGGTTTTAGATCTAAAATTGTACGATGTATTAGATAGGTCTAATGGTATTTTATTGTGCAATGTATTTACTATTTTGTAATATTTTGTTATGTCAACCCATTGGGCCTTGTTTAAACCCTATTAATTATTTGTAATTAGCCTAAAGCCCAATTATTATATTGTCTTAGGTTAAACTTTATAATGTAATTGAGGTTTTAGATCTAAAATTGTACGATGTATTAGATAGGTCTAATGGTATTTTATTGTGCAATGTATTTACTATTTTGTAATATTTTGTTATGTCAACCCATTGGGCCTTGTTTAAACCCTATTAATTATTTGTAATTAGCCTAAAGCCCAATTATTATATTGTCTTAGGTTAAACTTTATAATGTAATTGAGGTTTTAGATCTAAAATTGTACGATGTATTAGATAGGTCTAATGGTATTTTATTGTGCAATGTATTTACTATTTTGTAATATTTTGTTATGTCAACCCATTGGGCCTTGTTTAAACCCTATTAATTATTTGTAATTAGCCTAAAGCCCAATTATTATATTGTCTTAGGTTAAACTTTATAATGTAATTGAGGTTTTAGATCTAAAATTGTACGATGTATTAGATAGGTCTAATGGTATTTTATTGTGCAATGTATTTACTATTTTGTAATATTTTGTTATGTCAACCCATTGGGCCTTGTTTAAACCCTATTAATTATTTGTAATTAGCCTAAAGCCCAATTATTATATTGTCTTAGGTTAAACTTTATAATGTAATTGAGGTTTTAGTATTGTTATTAATACTCCTTCACATTCCTCATTTCTTATACAAGTGTTGTGTGATAATATTTACAAGTAATGATTATTCATAATACCTACGGGCATCCCAAATCTTTCTTTTATTTTCTATATAAGATTTAAGTGAATGATAATTTTCTATATAAGATTTAAGTGAATGTTAATGCTTTCATCTATTTTTATTTTTTTGATAAATTTCATCACCAATCACATATAATTAAATGTTAATGCAATAGATAAATCACCAATCACATATAATCAAATGTTAATTAAATGTTAATGCAATAGATAAATCACCAATCACATATAATCAAATGTTAATGCAATAGATAAGATAGTTTTTCTTTTTAGGAGAACATTTACAAATTACATCAACAACCACCCTCAAGGGGTTTGAACACAAGACCACTTAAAAAACAACCATCATCTTAACCACTAGAACAACTGCCTCTTGTCAATAGATAAGATAATTGAAAGATATATATACCAAATACCTAAACATAAATAATAAATTATTATATATCACATTAACCTATATCTACATAACTTAAAAGATATATAAATTGATTACAAATTACTAAACTGTTTTTCATACATATTAGGCATAATAAAATAATAGAATTCTAGTAGAGGTAACCGTCGTAATAAAATTTAGTAAAGATAACCATAATACCTTTTACTACATTAAATCAGGTTTAATATATGAGACACCATACACTAAATTATTATATAAACCTTATATTTTATAATATATTTATATTATTTATAAATATATTTTTTAAAAATTTAAAAAATATATAATATACCTGCTACATAAGTTTGAAACATAACTCATTTGTCTTCCATATGAATAAAGCAAAAGTTAAGAGATCAAGCGTTCATATACCTTGACTTTCATCCTTGATGAATAAAATTCAAGAATTAATATAAGCTAATATGAATGCGACTTACTTACGGTTAAACGTCAAAACACTTTATTCAAATTTAATATAATACAATAAAAAATATTTAAATAGCATTAAATTAGACGATCTTTGAAATGATATGATACGTGGAGATTTAGATACATTTCTTTAACGCAACAATAAAAAAGCGCTCCCTAGTCAAATGGCGACTACTAAATAGGAAATGACCTCTTTAACTTTTACTATTAAATAAATAAATAATTCAACGTTGTCTGGACGGTTGAATTTATAGTTTTTTTGAGAAGAAAGTTTATAAATTATATTAACAACCACCCTTAAAGGGTTTGAACACAAAATCACTTAAGAAACAACTGAATTTATAGTTTTGGATTCCTAGTACATTCTTTATGTACATTCCATCTTAATAATATATCTACAATATATGGTATATCTCATATTCATATATATATATATATATATATATATATATATATATATATATTTTTTTTTTTAATTTAAAAAATATTAATATAAATTAAATTAAATTTAGTGTTAAAAAATTAAATTAAAAAAAAGTTATATGCAATTTTTTTTGATTTGGTTAGTGTTAGAAACCCTTACAATCAACTCACACGGTTAGGCAAGCTCTCCCCCCAACCATGAAATGAAAGATTTTAATTAAGTCCGCGAGACCCAAATATGGTCTATGGGACCTCAAATATGGAAGTACAACTGCTCAAATCATATCATATGATCTTTAATATCTTTGAGAAGGTTGTTCCTTCTCCTGTTAATTTGGGTTAGCAATTTCCCAACTTTTTTTATTTTATTGTCTTCAAATAACTCTGTCATAGATCCGTTTTCAAGTGTTTCTTTGTATTTGCCACGGATGTCTGGAAAACTCGGGCACTTATAAATGAAGTGTTCATCTGTCTCTACTGCCCCAATGCTGCATAAAGTACATATCCTTTCTTCTCATTGTTCTTTGGGTGTTGTCCATCTCCCCGTTTCACATCTAAGCTTATGAGAGCTAGTCCTTATCTGAGCAATGAGGATTTTTTTCTTTTACTTGATTTCAGCGCCTATATATGTTTTTTTCCTTGTGATCATATGTTGGGTTAAACTTTGCAATATAATATTGTCTTTTCTTTGCTTGCATTTTTCCACATTCCACTTCTAAACTTTTCATTCACATAGCTTTTGATGTCTTTGTTGAAATTTGGGCATTCATTTATGTTGATTTCCCAACGTTTCATCCATTTCCGATTTTTGTTTCATCCATGTGTTCTTCCGCCTATGCAACTCTTCGTCCTTAGCTGCCCTTGGCCATATGTTGTTTTTCATGTTTTCTATTTTTTTCAAGTAACATAACAGCTTGGTCATAGCAATTGCTTCTAAAAGAAACATTCCAGTTTCAGTTAGAATAATTTCATAAAGGGTTGTGCCCTTAATTTTGAGAAAATTTGTGATTATATATTTTTGAATCCTTTCTATTTGCCTCCATTTTGCCTTTGTTGTGCCACTAGCCCACACCTCGCAACCATACAACAAAACCGGTGTGACAAGTAGGCCAAATAAAACCTTGGTGGTCTTCATAGCTCGACATTTTTACACCTATTTTGAAGTGCATACGCCTATTTTGAAGTGCATACAGTGCTCTCCAACCGCTTTGAGTTCTTTTCATCCTACATGTATTCCAATTGAGTTTGTTATGAAAGTCTATGCCCAGGTATTTGTATTCTATGCTTATTATTATGGAATTTAACAGAAAGCCACCACACTCACCCCCTCACACACTGGTCCACTTCTCAGTTTGAAAAAATCTTAATCCGTTCTTTGGGGGCCACGGGCCACGACTTTCCGTTATGAGATATGTCCCATCTAGGGTATACCCTTTAGGCTAGTTGTAGTTTTTTTTTTGTATCAGCCTAGGCCTCTAAACCTCCTTATGAAGATTGAGGGAACTTGTCATTAAAGTAATGCATATTTTATTAGACAATGCACATTTTTTTTTATTTGGTTAATGTGAGAAATCCGTGACCAACTCACACGCTGAACAGTCTCCTTTCAACCATGACCTCTTAGAAGACCCACAGCTAGAGAATTTAACATATACCTTGTAAATAATGCATATTACCTAAATAATAAAATAATTTTATATAACCTTAATATACAATTGGTAAATCTATTGTATTAAGAAAATTGGTAGAGTAAGGAATACATTCGATAAACGTGCCTGACCGGACACCGACTACCCTGCCCCTCGCAGTAGATGGAAACCACCTAGGAGGCATGGGCGCCCCTTGTAACACTCCGCTAGAGTTTTTAACCAAATCCGAGTGAGCCATCCAAATAAAAAACAGAGGGCGATGCCCACCATTAAATACCCCATTCCTCCACAAGTTTTATGTGTGCGTCTCTCTTTCTCTCACGCTTTGCATTGATCGATTCAGAACTCGAAGCGGTGATAATCAGATATGGACATGCCTTCACCAAGGAAATGGATGTCGGAGAACAAGCTGAGCACGGTGGGGGCCTTGTGGGGCTCAGCTTTGGCGAGTTCCTTGGCTTACAACTGCACAAGGCCCTCCATGAAACCCAGCCTCAGACTTATACACGCCAGGTATTCCTATCCCTATCATTTGTTTTTACTTTTCCTTTTTTTTTTTTTTTGGCGATCTTTTTGTTTGCCTGTCTTTAATTTGGGGGTATTGTTCGAAAGAGCAGGATACACGCACAGGCGGTAACTCTGGCTGCGCTTTCTGGAGCGGCTCTCCTCCACTTGTACGAGCAGAACGCCAAGAAATAGAACAACCGCATAACGCCGCGTGTCTTAGCACGTGTTCATGTAACCAAATGTGCTATGGTGCTTCCTCTGTATCAACTCTATGGTGCTTCTTATGTATTCATATCCAACTCTATAGTCCTTCCTATGTATTTATGAAGTTGCCGATATTTAAGAATTAAAAAAAATATTTTGATTAAAGTATATTTCGGTCTATATCTTTCTGTACTCCAAACATATGAAATTACTTTCTAACGATTTCGGTCTATATCTTTCTGTACTCCAAACATATGAAATTACTTTCTAACGAGATAAATCAGATGTTTAAGTTATAGACATTTACATTTTTGGGAGGGTATCTGATTTGAAAAGAAAAAATTCTATGTAATTTCATTTATTGTAATATTTTTCGGAATATTTATAAAAAATCATGTATTCTACATTGTAATTTGTTTTAACATTAAGATGATACTTTCAAAGTAATAAAAAAATCTGACGGTTGTAATAGGGATCCCATTTGAACTAATTTTTTCTCTTAGAGAAATCGATAACAATCGATCATTTATTCTATTTCGAAGTACTATGATTATAGTGATAAAAAATTAACACCGCAATAAACAGGTCTTCAAGGAAATTAGAAATACACGAAACCTGAGACCTAGCTCAGATGTAAAAGGAACACAAGAAATCTGAGAAGCTTTCCTAGAAGCTTGCTTGTTCAGCTAGGGATTGTAGAGGGATTAAGCTCATTGATATTAAAAAGGAAGGCGAGCAATGTGTGCTCACTGGATTATATACTCATCGAATGGCTTGAAGTACAAAATATTATTCTTAGATATTTCATCTTCATGAATTTCTAGTGAGGGGCTGGGGCTACATTTTATTGTAGTGATCATAGTCCAATTAAAATATTTTTTTGAGTCAATTAAAATTTTTGATATCTTACAATAAAATAATTCGAAAATTTTAATATCTAGATTAAAAAAAAATCAAAATCATATTCTGGAAATAAAATAATTCGAAAATTTTGAGAAATAGTTAATATCTTATAGATAAAATAAGTCGGAAATCTTGCGAAGCCATCAAACCCTACCTCAAGATGGTGTCATATTTCATATGCTCTTTAGAAATAAAAAAAGCATAATATTAGCTTAATTTTAATGTAATAAAGTAAATTGGGTGACAGAAAACAGTAATAATTTCATAATCTTAAATATTTGATAATTTTATTGAGAATAATCTATTTTATGGTTAAGGGTTTATATATATATATATATATATATATATACTATTTGAAAGCATGTCTACGGAAGCACGGCGTACCGGGTGCGATGCAAACAAAAGCAGATGTGTAATGAAACGCTAAGTCCTACGAAAACGCGAAGAACAAGTGCATGAAAAGGGAAAACGATGCAATGAAACGAGATGTAAAGCAAAACTAAAGTGCAGCCTCTTTTATTAATGTTGCTTGTGATCCGGTTACAATACGTTCCCCCCCCTTTCAGGGGCTCGGAGCGTTCGATACAATTTTGTTACACCAACGGATGGTACGCTTCCCTTCGGGATCTTTCGCGTGCCCACATTCGAAATGGGCGGGCCAAACATCGTCGTCGCTTGCGTGAGTGCATCCGTCATTCCTTGCTGCCCCTCCGGTGTCGATATCCTACGTACAGAGAAACAACAAATGGTTAATAGCATATGCGGATGGAAGGAAACATGCAATCCCCAAGGCCTCCGGCTAGTGAATACATGAAATAATAAAACAGAGATCAAAACGTGTCAGAATGAGATGAAACTTGAACAGGAGCATCCAGACATCATTAGGGACACACTGCAAAAATAACAGTCAGGAAATCATGCATGGATTTCTAATCGCTCCGGGGTGGGACGTTGGCGACTATCACAAAATGTGCGAAAGCGACCTCCCAAATGTCCTATCCAGAGGCCTCCAAAATACCTGCAAACTTGGGGTTAGGCAAAATGGGGCATTTTGAGATGACCCAAAAGGTCGGATTTGGCAGATTCTACCCAGATTGCCCTGTATCCGAAGGCGCTCCCTGTAGGTTAGTGAACGCGTAAAACGATAAAAACACAGTCAAAACAGGTCAGAATGCAGTGAAATTTGAACAGCAACATAAAAAAATCACATACAACATGATGCAAAAGAAATAGTAAAGAAATATAATGTAGATTTCTAATCACTCCGGGGTGGGGCGATTAGGACTGCAACAATGCGGGGGCGCCGGGGGCAGGACGCCCGCCGTTTGGGGCTTGGTTTTGACACCAATCCACTTGGGATGGGTCCAAAACCTCCTAGGGGGTTGTGTCAAAAAATTTGGTGTGGGATTGTGGCCGATTGTTCAGGTTTTGGGTCCGGATTGCGCTCCTAGTATTCACCCGATAACCTCCCTTCCAAAAGAGAGATCAAGGATGTAGGAAGCACAATGAGGGGTGAGGGTATAATTTGGCAGCACTCCATTGCTCCAAATGCTCCTGCTCTATTCTTTTTTGGGGTGAGAAGGCTCACCATTTTATAGACCTGAGGGTCTCCTTTGAATGCGCATGCGAGGGCGCCACTTGGCCATCATGCCTTGTCGGGGAGAGAAGATTCCTCCCTGATTAAGGGCTCCTTGATTTAGGCCTCCATGACTGCCTCTTTGAGCTCTGAAATGCTCACTCGCACTCCCATGCCTTGGAGGTGGAGTTGAGTGGTGGATCTGGGCTGCCATTTGTCAAGGTTTGACTTTTTTCCCGTCAAACCTGCTATTCGTCCCACCCTGGAGCGATTGCTGCTAATCATCCCGGGGTGGGGCGAATAGCATTCTAATCATCCCAGGGTGGAACGAATAGGGAGCAGAATGCTTGAAAGGTGCCAAATTGACCTCTGACCTTCCAAAACTACTTTGGGAGTGGTTAGGACCACTTTTTAACCTCTGGGGGCTGCCCTAGGGGCTATGTATGCCAATTCGGTCAGTGCTTGTAGCCACATAATCGGATTGGTGTTGTTTTGGTGTCTATAGATGCCCCTTTTTGGGATGCGTTGTGCGTGGCACAGTGTTGAGCAAAAATAGATAACCAAAGCACTTAATGATTAGGGTTTCTCAATAACCTAACCAACTTTTGATGCCCCAAGTATGGAAAGGGCACGCATTCTTGAATCCTTGCTTCTGACGAGCTAAGGAGCTTACTTCAAGTGTTAACCTTTTTCGGTGAGGTGTTACTTGATCTTGGACATTGTTCAGTCATGAATAGGCAAAGGGCGCAACCTTTTGTCTATGGGAACCTTGAGTTCATGATTCCAGAATGCCAAGTGTTTGATCAGCTTGTGATTATTGCTTGTTTGCTGCCCCAAGCAAGGGCGTGATTGTCTTTGTCAATGATTCTTTGAATGCATGCCATTTCCTTGATCGGGTGTGTATTTGTTGATTGGTAACTGAGTGTGACTACCCCCTCAAGCGACGAATCGATGAGGGAATGACCAAAATGAGAAAAGCGACGAGTCGCTTGACCCAAGATGACTTTTGCAAGGGTGCCTTCAGTTGTTTTTCGTTGAACGCTTATGCAGTTTCCCAACAATCGGACCTATTTTTGGTGGGTTTTGGCCCTTTTTTGTGTGACGCCGATTGGGGTTAAAATTATCGAAAATTCGTCCTCCCGTGGAGCGGTCCGGCTATGGTAGCCTTCTTAGGGAGTAGGATAATGATAATTTGTGGTCTCGACATCGGTTTTTCATGCCAATAATGTCAGGTGCAAAGGCACCTTTGTTTGGCAGAGTTATTGCTATTTTTGGTTGGTTTGGACCCTTTTTGTGACGTCGATTGGGGTTGGAATTATCGAAAATCCTTCCTCCCATGGATTGGTCCAGATATGGTAGCCTTCTTAGGGAGTAACATAGTGATAATTTGTGACCCCGGGTTTGGTGGGTTTATAGCTATTTTTTGGTGCATTTTTTGGATTCTTTTTTTGTTGCTTTATTTTTTGCTCTGTAATCGTCCCAGGGTGGGACGAATACCAATTTTGGTAATCGTCCCAGGGTGGGATGAGCGCTAACTAGAGTGCTCATCCTGGGTGGAACGATTACAGGCCTAAGAGCCTATATAAGGGCCAAAACTAGGTTTTGGGCTCATTTGCAATCTTTTTTTTTTTGGCGATTTGGAGCTGTGAGGAGGAGTGCGAGCTTGCGTAGCGGAGCACTGCCAAAATTTCATGGACACCATGAGTGCGAGGACTGGATCTTCGAGTGGCGGAGCCGAGGTGAGACCGGTAGGTGCTCCTTCTCTCTTGTTTTTATTTTTTTTGTTTTTATATGAATTTTTAAAACACATATAAAATGTATACGTTATTTTGTTTTTAGTTCACCTTAAGGTTAAAAACCCTAGTATGAAGTTTATGTGTGTATTTGAGTTTTTTGTTCACACTTAAGGTTAAAACCCTAGTATGATTTTTTTTGTTTTTAGTTGATTTTTTGTTCACGCTTAAAGTTAGAAACCCTAGTTGATTTTTTTTTTTTTTTTTTTAGGTTTAAACCTAAATGATTTTTTTTTTGTATTTGATTGTATAGTGTTAATTTGAATGTTTTTGTTTAAATTAAGGTTGAAACCCTAATTTGTTTTTTATTTGTTTTTGGTTAGTTTTTGATTGTACAGTTTATTTGAATGATCTGTACTTTTGCTGTATAGTTTTTTTTTTTTGTACTTTGTTTGTCTATACTTTTGCTGTACATTTTTTTTGTTGTCATGTTTTAATGTTTTTGTGTTGTTTTTGTTTTTCAGGTTGTGAAGAGTCGGTATCGCCAATCGACTGTGTTCTCAGATGCTCGGGATGCATTGACTGTTGCGGATTGGGAGTGGCTTGATGCCCTTGGGCTCAAGCAGGTGACGCGGTTGGAGCCTGTGGTGGGGGATCGAGCATATCTGACTACCTTGATCAATTTGTGGGATCCCCGCACCAACACCTTTCATCTCCCAATAGGGGAGATGATGGTTACTTTGGAGGACGTGTATCAGATTCTATGGATTTCGATAGATGGACTGCCCATTCGGATGACTCCCCGTGATCAACGGACGATGGTGCTGACATGATGCTTTGGGAAGGCGGTGGAGATGGGGTTGGATAGGGCTATGGAGAAGGCAGAGGCAGACTTCATGATTGGTGGGATTCTGGTGCGGTGGTGTTTTGAGAAGGGTATTTTGGGGGTGAGGCATGCGTTGCTCATGACCCTCATCTCCAACATGCTGCTTCCCAACTCCTTAGGTGTGAGGTTCCCTTGGAACCTGCTTGAGGTGGTGTTCAGACTGGTGGAGTGTCCGATAGTAGTGCCACTTATTATGAGGTGGGGTCAGACACTATTGGCACAGCTTTACGATGAGTTGTACGAGGTTCACTGTCGAAGGCAGAAGGGGATCGGGTGCAGCTATCTTTTGTGTTGGGGGTGGCAGCACATAGCTGTGGAGTGGCGAGGGGTTGCCTTGGACCACTCGGGGTGAGATGGTGGACAAGGAGATTGGGTATGCTGCTCTATGGTGGAGGTCGGAGGAGCATGGGTAGAGTCGGTGGTGGGTAGGTGCCGTAGGGCACTATACTAATGCCTTCTCTCGCCTAGCTCTAGGGGAGGTGTTCTGGCGGCCATACCGGGATGTCCAGCTGGCCTGAGGCTGGAGAGTGGCTTCGATGGGTGCGTAGGGGGAGATGGTTGATCGGGCGACATGGGACAGAGCAGGAGTACTTCCTCGGGTGACTCGACAGTTTGGGGTGCGCTAGGGATTGCCTGGTGAGCCTTTGATCTATCGATGTCGGGGATGAGAGGACTCTAGCCTGGCCGATTATTGAGTCGTTGGGCAAGGAGTTGGATGTAGTGATTGATGTCCTCGATGTGGACAATGTCGGGGTGACTAGAGTATGACCAGTGGTGGACGATGCGGTGATGGCGGGGTGAGGGGCCTCTAGGAGGTCCGGATGCGACAACAACAGGTGATGGGGGTGCGGAGGCACTGGTGGAGAGTTGGGGGCTCCGCTCGATGATGCGGATATGGTGGAGGTAGATGACTTGACTAGGGATGATGTAGGGGTTTCGGAGCAGCCGGATACACAGGACGTCCCAGAGCAGTGGGTGCTGGAGCAGCATGCCATCTCGGAGATGCCCATGCCTCAGGCAGTCCTAAGGGATATGGAGGCTAGGTTTCATGCTGAGATAGCATGATTGGAGGATCTACTACGGAGATGGGATGAGGAGCACAGAGTCGAGAGGGATCTCCTACGGGCTCAGTTGGCATAGCGGGATGACGCATTGGCTACGTACCATCGATGGGATGTGGAGTGGGGTCGATGCCGGGTGGAGTTGGAGGCCAAGATTATCCACCTCGGTGGGCAGTTACCTGAGCTCACTGGAGGTGGATCATCACGTCGTACGAGAGGCAGTGAGACTGAGCAGTCTGCATCCTCTCATCGTAGGTGGGTGGGTGAGGGTAGCGTTAGTGGGCATGATGCGAGGGCTGGCGAGACCGCCCTGAGAGGTCCCATAGGACCCACACCACTAGGGGTAGTTCCAGTCGCACCGATCCTACGTGATCATGGTGGCCGACTCCCTAGGCTTTGCGACAGGTAGGACCATCTTATTGTAGCTTGAGGGTATTTTTGACTTAATATATACATGACTCATTTTTTATTTGATGATATGCTTGTCATGGTTTATTGTTTCTTTTATGCACATTTTTTTATGGTTATGTATGCATATGTTGTTATGACTGCGAATGATGTTAGCTATATGATATGGATGTATGCATATGGAATGGATGGAATGATTTGTTGGTATGTAGGTGGTGGCACCATAGACTGTATAGGATTTATTGGCTTTCTGTACTATGTGATTGCTTTATGGAAGAACTTTGCATTTGTAAATTTTGTGTTGTATTTTCTGATGGTGATGTAAGTAATGAAATGTACGACAATTATTTTAAAATGTAGTTAAGGTTTTTTGGAGACTCAGATGCTTTAACTAACTAATCAAGACTGTACATTATCTTACAAGACTTTCGAACAAGGTACGAGTCAGACTTGAGTTTGACCAAGTTATTTCATATCCCTATGTGTGCGATTGAGTTCTTTTATGTGGTATTCGTAAGGATACCGCCAATGCCAGATAGGTTGTCAACCAAACCTGTACTGAGGATCACCTAATTAGCTCCACTAATTCCTTTGTTGCATTTAGTAAGATTAATCCACGGGGCAATCTAGGATACCATAAGCTAGCTCATCCACATGCAAACATTGGTCTACACACACGCAAAGCTAATGTGATAGACATATCGTCATGCATTTAGGATACCACCATTGCTAGGTAGGTTATCCACCAAACCCGTAATGAGGATCACCTAAATGGTTTTTCGAATGCTGAGAATTCTAGGGATTCAATCTCAGGCGTCTTTCAGTTGCTCAATCTTGTTGGGATACTTGCTCTCATACATAGTGATGAAAATCACTATTTATTTTTTTCTTTTGTTTTTTTCTTGAGCAAGGGGTTTGAGTAGTGGTGATAACCACTGTTATTATTTTATTGTTGCCTTTTGAGGATTTAGATTTTGAATTTTGCTTTCAAAGTTGAGCTCGTGGGTTTTTGGCTTGTGAATGGCATTGATCCTTTTGGCCTTGGGGATGACTACCCATCCTGTTCAAGGATGTGTAGTACGAATCCTTATGACTTTGGGAATCAAATGTGGTTGGGAATTTTCTTTGGAATGGCATTGATCTTTTAGGCCTTGGGGATGACTACCCATCCTTCTCAGGGGCGTGTAGTATGAATCCTTACGACTTTGGGGATCAAAGGTGTTTCGGGATTTTTGATAGTGGACTTTTGGGATTTTTCTTGTGAATGGCATTGATCCTTTTAGGCCTTGGGGATGACTGCCCATCCTTCTCAGGGACGTGTAGTATGAATCCTTATGACTTTGGGGACCAAAGGTGTTTGGAATTTTTGATAGTGGTGAAGACCACTATTTATTATGGGGAATTGGATGGGGAAGAGCTTGTCCTTTTGTCAATTCTCAGCATTCTTGAACCATTCGCATAGGGGGATGAGCAGGATAACCTTTCACCTATGGTACCCTAGATTGCTTTGTAGGTTTCTCTTGCGTTCACACAACTTGGGAATTTTTATGTGTTTTAAGCTTGTGTTGGGATGTGATGTAACAAGGCGTGATCCAAGTAAAACTCTACCTTGTAAAATTGGTCTGTCTTCGTACAACATTTGACTAGAAATCTAAAGACAACTGAATGATGAAAAACCCTAAAGACATTAGCAGACAACTGACTATGATATGGCAAAAATGCAAAGGGTGTTATTTTTTATGGATCTTTTTACAAAATGGACTGAATTTGGAAAAATGATGGAATTGCTGAGTAATTACAGTCTATGGTGCTTTTGACATGTATGACCAACAAATATGCAATGTATGTATGCGATGCCTAATGCAGTTTCTTTTTGTGTTTTGATTTAAGTTTATGCATGAAAGTGAGATGCTATTTTTTTTGTTATTTTTTATTATCTATTGTTTTTGAATATTCGTTATGGTGGTCTAACCCGCATGGGTGCGGACCAAGTGATTCTCATGGATCCTTGGAGGTTTTGACCAAAGGGATTATAGATACCTTTGGGGCTTTTTAGGTGACCAAGCGATTGTGGGAATCCTTGGAGCTTTTGGTGTGACCAAAGGGATTACGGATACCTTTGGGGCATTTTGGGTTGACCAAGCGATTGTGGGAACCCTTGGAGCTTTTAGTTTGACCAAAGGAATTATGGATACCTCTGGGGCATTTTGGGTGACCAAGCGATTGTGGGAATCCTTGGGGATTTTGGTTTGACCAAGCGATTGCCTTGGAACCTTGTGGTTTTGGTTGACCAAGCGATTTTGGAATCCTTGGAGCTTTTTGGTTGACCAAGCGATTGCTAGAATCCTTGGAGCTTTTTGGGTGGGCTATGGCTCTCTAAATGTTGAATGGCCTCAAATGACTGATGTTCAAGGGTTCTAGTTCCTTGATTCCTTCAAGAGAGGCGAGCCGGTATGTTCTAGGTCCTATTTTACTATCAATTACATAAGGACCTAACCAATTTGCCATGAACTTGTCCCTTAAATGGGGCGACAAGTTAGAATTTTGTTGGTTCTCTTTTAAGACCAGGTCACCAACCTGAAAGTCCCTCAGGTGAACTTTCATGTTATATGCTTTCTTAAGTCGCTCTTGATAGATACGTAAATGCTCGAGAGCATTGATGCATCGTTCGTCGAGCAACGTAAGCTGGTCTAACCGGGCCTTCCATGCAGTGTCATCATCGATGAACTCTTGCATTGATATGCGTAGGGAGGGTATTTCTAACTCGAGAGGCATGACTACCTCGGAGCCATACACCAGCAAAAATGGAGTTGCCCCAGTGGGCGTCCGAATGCTAGTGCGATAAGCCCACAGGGCAAGTGGTATTTGGATGTGCCAATCCTTATGATTATCTATGACCATATTTTTAAGGATGGCAACTAGCATTTTGTTTGACGCCTCTGCTTGCCCATTTGCCTGTGGATAATAAGGTGTCAAAAAATTATGCTAAATTTTGTACTTTGTTGTCAAAGCACGCACATATTTGTTCTTAAATGACGTCCCATTATCCGAGATGATCTTGGATGGAATACCAAAATGACATAGGATGTTATGTAAAATAAACTCCGCAATGCGGGTCCCAGTCGTAGAGGTAAGCGAAATCGCTTCCACCCACTTGGTGAAGTACTCTGTGGCCATTATGATGAACGTGTGATGGCCTGATGATGTAGGGGAGATCTTTTCGATTAGATCTAAGCCCCACTATGAGAACGGCCAAGCCGATTGGATCGGCTGCAAGGCCTGAGAAGGTACGTGTGTCAAATTAGCATGGTGTTGACACTTCATGCACTTTCACACATATGCGCAACAATCTCGCTCTAAAGATGGCCAATAATAGCCCATGCAAAGAATGCGCTTGGCGATGGCCATACCGCTGAAGTGGCCACCGCATGTACCATCATGCGCTTGGGTGATCACCCAAGTGGACTCCTGCTGGTCCAAGCAATGGAGGAGGATTCCTTCGTAGCTTCGATGGTACAAAATGTCTCCTAGCAAGACATGTTTTGCCGCTTTCTGTTTGAATGATCTTTTTGCGATGTGCGACAATCCAAGTGGGAGGTTACCTAACTTGAGGTAGTCTCTTATGGGTGTGTACCAATCCTGCTGATCAAAAACCTCGATGGTATGAACGGCCAATCCCTCTTGAAGTTCATCCCTAGCAAAAGTTGAGCGGGAAAGAACTTGTAAGAATAGCGTTGTGTTGCTATTAAGAGGGGTCGGGGAGAACAAGGACCCCCAGTTGGCATGATTCAGACTATCATGGATTCGAGAGAACCTATCTTGAGATGGTTCAATCTGGATCAGGTGGATTCTTGGCATTATGTCAGAGCTTGCACGCTCCATCGTGGATTGCGATAATGTTTTGACTTGAATGGTTGTCATCTCACCAGAAGGGTCTTGCGGGATTAGTGACCCCAAGGAGGCCATAGTGTCCACAAAATGATTCGATGATCGAGGGAGGGCCTCGATGTCGTACCATTCAAGCTTTGCCAGGAATTTATCCACAAGGGCTTTGTAGGCCTACAGAACTGGGCATTTGCATTGGAATACCCCTTTCACTTGGTTGACAATTAACAACGAATCACCAAAGATATTCAAGCATTTGATGTTCATGGTGATGGCTGTCTGAAGACCTATGAGCAAGGCTTCGTATTCAACATTGTTATTGGTGCACGGGAAATCAAGTTTAAATGATAAAGGCATTGGAGCCCCTTGCGGTGTGAAAAATATGATTCTCGTGCCACCCCCTTGCTCACATTTAGAACCATCAAAAAATAAGGTTATGTCGGCCTGTGACTCAGGCTCATCAGAATCTGGCGATTCTAAGACATGGAAGACCCCATCATCGGGTAGCTCTACGGTCAGAGGTTGATCATCTTCGAGAGGAGCCTCTGCTAGTTGATCGGCGATGACTTGACCTTTGATGGACTTTTGTCCAATGAATTCGATGTCAAACTCCGTCAACAACATGATCCATTTTGCCGTGCGGCTACTGTGATAAGTACGACTCATCATGTACCGCAATGGATTCTCCTTAGACACAACATACGTCGTATTGCTCAGCATGTAATGGCATAGCTTTTTGGTGGCAAATACCATTGCTAAGCATAGCTTCTCGACGTATGCATAGTTAAGTTCATAACTGACCAGGGTGCGGCTAAGATAATAATTAGCCTGTTCTTTATGTAACTCATTTTTTTGGGCTAGCATGGCGCCCAGTGCCACCTCAGTAGCTGAGATGTATAAGTAGAATGGCACTCCTGGTCTAGGTGGTGCCAATACTAGCGGCGAAGCCAAGTATTGTTTGATGTCATCGAAGGCGGACTGGCACTCGTCATCCCAATGAAATGCTACCCCCTTGTGTAATAATTTATTCATGGGTCGGCACTTGTCAGATAGCTGCGCTATGAAGCGCTTGATTGACGCGACCTTACCCTACAAGCTTCTTAGCTGCTTGATGGTGGTTGGGGGAAGCATTTCAAGGATTGCCTTGACTTTATTTGGATCTACCTCGATGCCTCATTTTGAGACTATGAAACCCAAGAGTTTTCCAGATGTGACGCCAAATACGCACTTCTTGGGGTTTAGCCTAACCTTGTGTTCGATGAGGCGATCAAGGATCTTGCGTAGGTCATCGAGATGATTTTGGTGCAAAAGAGATTTGGCCAATAGATCATCCATATAATCTTCCAAATTTTTATGCATGTGATCATGGAAGATGTATGTCATAGCGCGTTGGTAGGTGGCACCAACATTTTTAAGGCCAAAGGGCATGACCTTATAACAAAATGTCCCCCAAGGCATCATGAATGCCATTTTTAGTTGATCATCGGGATTGATATGAATCTGGTTGTATCCCGAGAAACCATCCATGAGGGAAAGCATTTCATGGCCTGTTGTAGCATCTACCAATGCATCGATGCTAGGCAAGGGGAAATCATCCTTGGGACTCGCTTTGTTTAAATCTCAAAAATCAGTGCATATGCGAATCCTCCCGTCCGACTTCTTGATGGGTACCATGTTGGACAACCATGGTGGGTAATCCACGCAGATGACAAACTGTGCATCCAACAACTTTTGTAGCTCGTATTTGACCATTAAGGCCACTATTGGGTGCATCTTACGTAGCTTTTGCTTGATTGGCTTGATCGTGATCGGATCAAGCGTTAAATTATGCATGACTAGCTATGGGTCTAGCCCCGACATGTCTTTGTAGGACCATGCAAAAACCTCCTTCTTCTCTTTGAGAAGGGCAATGTAATCGGCTTGCTCTTCGGGGGACAAACTTACCCCCAGCTTGATGATCTATGGATTCATTGGATCAGAGCCGATGTCTACGTCAGTCATCTCTTCGACTGACATGTGGGACCCATCCTCCAATTGGTGTGGGGTTGGGATCAGGTGGATATCATTTGCTAAATTTAGATCTACGTTGGGAACGTCGGGTTCCTCTTCAACATGGAAGATATCCTGAGTTGGTCCTGGGGTGAAATGAAGCATCTCACCGCAAGGCCAGTACTCTGATGGGGATGGTGGCGAGTTAGCGCGATCCCAGTCTATGGCATCTAGGTCTAGATACAATGGTCATGTTGGATCGGCTGGATTGCGGATGGGGGTGGTTAAGTCAATGGAGATCATGTTGATGAAATGAATTTGGTCTCCATTACCATGGGGGCATTGACTCGGACTTCCTTGGTGATCCTTATACCCTAGATCTGGCTCTGTGGGTATTGGCACGAATGGATCGGCCCTATGTGTGGATAGAAGGACAGGGTCTGCCCTTGGCACTGATGGCTCTATAGGGTCTCTGGGTGGAAGGTGCTCTCTGTATGCCTAAAGTGGCGGATGCAGCACTTGGTCCAACTATGCTTGGTTCAAATTCCATCTATGCCTTGGCCCCATGTTTAGCTATTCAAACATATCATCAATGTCCATGGGGTGTTGTTGCTACCGCATATGGTTGAGATATGCCATCTCAGTCTCATCTTCATAGTCGCTATCGAAGATCCATAGGCCTTCATTGGCTCTGACAACTACGTGTGGCATGTGAGGCTCGTTCTATTTGAGCAAGTTGATTTGGTCCCATCTGGGTTGTTTCGCTCTCTACGGGAGGACCAAATTCTCTTGAGGTGGCAATTGCTCGATTGGAGCATTCAAGGGGAACATTGTCATGAAGTTCTCCTGATAGTCGTCTATGGGTGTCACTTGCGAGTGATTGCTATCGAATTCGAAAGGGTCCCAAGGTGCTACCTCATACTCTGACTCGTCTTCAGAAGATCCCCCCTGATCTTGTCTATATCCCTCTTGGAGGTAATTTCTTGAACTTTCCCCTTTCTCGATCGAAGGGAAGGAGTTGTTGAGGTCAACAAGGTTTGTTGTTAACAATGGGAGATAATCCCCCAATGTATATGTTGTGTTGGGATTGGCATATGGATCTTGTGCCAACCCATCCTTGTTGCCTAGCTCTAGGCCTTGCATGTTTTCTACCAAGATGTCAAGGGGCAAAGGGTGGTTGAACCCTACTCCTGATTTATCGTATGGCATCTGATATCTTGGTTGACAAAGAACGTGCATTCCTTGTTCGTATCTACCCAATCCATATCCATGCCAATTACATTGGCCAAGGTATTTCAAGGTGAAGTCCGGGTTGGACAGATAGTCGACGTTCTCAGCAAATGGCTCTTCGTCCTCTTCCTCTTGTAGGTAAGGTTCGATGCCGTTGTCGAGGCCCCCATATACAAAGTTTGTCTGATTTGGTGGGTAGCCTAAAGGGATGATAGTGTCGATGGGGAGGCGAGGTCTCCCCATGTCTTGCATGGATTCGAGCGTGGGTGTTGCCACAATGTTCCACACTAGGTACTCCCCCAGGCCCGTATTGGCCATCTCAATGGTAATCATCGATGGTTGAGGGGGAGGGAATGGGAGTTCTTCCTGAGTCCACTCCATGGTGGGTGGACTAGGCGTCTCGACTTCCATTCGGCTGGGCACCTCTTCGGTAGAGATGGTTGAGACTAATGGTGGTATCTCCTCTAGGGGCTTCTTCCCATTGTCCTTCGGTGTGGCCACCATAGGTGGCATCGTTGGTGAAGGAACAGACGATGAAGATGGGCCCGGTTGGTGAGTTGAGGGACTTAACAATGGGGATGTAGGCAGAATCGGACCCTGTTTGGATGGATTCAATTGAAAGTCCAAATGTGTCGATGGAAGGGTCGATTGTGGCATCAGCTGCACCGCATTGCAATACTTAAAGGGCTCTAAGTCTGTTGGGACTACATGTACTTGCCCTTCGTATGTATATTTTAGGCATTGGTGGGCTATCGAAGGGACACACTTCATGTCCCTGATCCAAGGCCGGCCTAGCAAGATATTGTAGGCCATCTCACCTTCCAGGATGTGGCACAACGTAGGAATAGTCTTTTGTCCCACTTGGATGGGCAGGACAATTGTGCCAACCATCGAGCATAACGCGTCGTTGAATGCTCGAAGAGTGTAGGTGGAGGCCACAATATGAGATGCTGGCAGCTTAAGGTGTTTTAATGCCATTGTTGTGATTATATTGTTGGACGAGCCAGTGTCCACCAACACCCTCTTGAATGGAATCCCATTGACCCACGCAATGACGTGTAGGGGTGGATCCACCATATCACCAGTCACCGATTTTAGTTCGTCTTCTCTAAAGGTTATGACTGGTTTCGTGCATCATTTTACATGTCCCACAAAGTTGTTGAAAGAATTTGCTTCGTGGGGCTGTAGCTCGATGGCTTTGAGTATCTCCATCAGAGCCTCCCGATGGGGCGGTGATTGTTGGATGAGCTCATAAATGGAGAGCCTAGCCGACGTGGTCCTTAAACTTTGAGTAAGTTTAGTCCGAATCATGGCCACTGGTCTAGGTGGGGGAGGTTGTGTAGGGTGTTGTGGGAGTTGTGACATTGATGGAACATCTCCTGTAGCTACAGCGGGGGCAGTTGTGCTTGGGTATCTCTTGTTCCGTGTCACTATGCTTATCATCCCTACGTACCCTTGCATGGGGAAATTTTGTGTCACCTCATTTACTTGTAAAGTCTTTGCCTGCGCATCATGGGTAGGCAGGGGGTCTTTGAAGACCTCCATCTATTGGTTGCTCAGTGCTACGGGATTATCCACCACTAGCATTTTGTTGTCTATCAGGTCCTGCACTAAGCTTTTGAATTTCCAACATGCGTAGATGTCGTGTCCTTTCTGTCGATGAAATCTACAATATAAGTCTTCCCTATAGCCCTTGGGTTTTGGCGTGTTGGGGTCTATGGGTCGACTTTTCGACAAGTTTATCAAGTTTACCATGAACAAGTGGTCAAACAAGGAGTCTTTAGACTTTGTGAAGTGTGTGAATTATCGCCTAGGATGATGCTGCTGATTCTGCTCTTGCTTATGATTTTCCTTTTCATAGCTATCAAGAGGAACTGCTTGATAATTAGCCTTTGGGGGCTATGTCGTTTGTGCAGGCTTTGGTATGTTTATGGCAACCTGATTGACCACGATGGGTTTCGGTTGCGTGGGCCCAATTTTGGCATTTTTGGGCCACTCTTTCTTGCGCGGCTTGGCAATCTCACCATCTTGTATCTTGATCTCCTCAATTATCCTGGCTTGCACCAGGGCTTCCTCGAGAGTGGCATATTGCTATAGCTACAACAGCATGGAGATCGACCTTAGGCAACTCTTCGAGAACATTTGGGTTTGGTCGGCCATGGGAGGGAGGTAAGGTAGCTTTGAAAGCAATGTCCTCCACCAATTTCCATAAGCAGCCATGGTTTCCTCCTCATACTTCCTGAGGCTAGCTAGGTCACTTAATGATGCCTTCTTCTTGGTGTTGAAGGTGAAACATTCGAGGAACGCATCCACTAGCTGGTCCAGGTTACTGATGCTATGCTTCGACAACTAGGTAAACCAATCCGAGGCAGGGCCTACGAACATGGTTATAAACGTTCTTAGAAGCAATGCATCATTGTCCTGAATGCCAAAGCATTGACTTAGGAATCTTGTCACGTGCTCTTGGGCATCCTCATCCCCTCTAAAAATTGCCAATTGAGGCATTTTGAAGTGTTCAGGGTATGGGGGTGCCGGCACTGAAGGATGCATAGGGTGACTACGGAGCTAGCGTAATGTGGGCTTTTGGGGCCCCGAAGTCTTGGTCTCCATAGACTCTAAGCGCTCTAGCAGCGCTTTGTATGCATCGGAGGATTTGATCTCTTCCTCCTTGGTTTGTTCCCGTTGTGAATTATGGGGAACTTGAGGCCTATGGAGGGGTAGCCGGATAGCACCCCCTGCCTTGGTAGGGCGTTTCAGCCCGCTCTTCTTCCCACTCAAATTCCTCATAGGCTTCTTGAGGAGTTCTTGGGCGTGACCTATAAACATGGGTGGGTGCCCGAGGAAGGCACCCATCATTGGTCCTAGGGGTGGCCTCCCGCTCAGGTCTAGGAGGTCTTGGAGGCAACACTTGATAAGGTCATGGAGACCTGTCTCGCACTAAGGGGTTGTGCCTCTCATAAATTTTTGTCCTATGCGTGCGAGGGGTTGGAACCCTCTCATGCATAGTGTTCTGGAGCAACTCATCTGTCTGGCGCTGAATGCGCTCTTTGTTAAGATGATACAGTTGCTCTAACTACTGCTGATCTTGCCTAAGCTGCGTGATTTGTGCTTGGTGGGTGGCATGTTTGGCAAATGCCAAGTCGATTTGTTCCATCGTCTTAGGTCTAGGAGGCCTAGATGCCTCCCCTACATATCTATCTCGGTCATGGTGATCCGAGATCTCTATGGGTTGCTTTCCTCTATCGAGGTTAGTAGCATTCACCCGAGGCTCTGGCCTCAATAGGTGATCTTGATAATTAGCAGGTGCGGAGGCGCATTGCTCCCACGCTGTGTATTGCTCTTGAGGAATATACTGGTTTTCCTCATGCTCCCTCTCGTACATGTGAAAGGGACGGGTGGAGTTAGCTCGCCCTATCTAAAGAGCCTTGCGCTCTAGATTTGGCCTATTAGTTCTGACAGTAATGAGGGGTAGAGGAGGGATGATATAATCATGTGGGCCCTCCTTATGAACCCTATGTTGTTCCAGCGCTTCATCGCGTGGTGGCCACTCATAATGAGTGTCTAAGGGGGTCTTCCCATGTCTGTACTCCTCCTGAGAGGGTCTATGTTGAATGGGAGTGCCCCTCAAAGGGGTGCCTCTATAGTCCTTTTCTGTAGTAGCATAATGTGGACCGCGTTGTGGGTCAGGCTGCCAAGGTGGTATAACCAAGTCCTTGGGGCTATAACGGAGGTGACTTGTGCCTCCTTGTACACTTTTTGCAACTTCTGCCCGTGATTGGGCTTGGCTATGGGTGTACACCATGGTGGTGGTCTTTCTACAAGATATGTATGTTTTTATCTCCTTTACGATTTTTTATGCTACACCAAACAAAAGGGACCACACAAACAAAGAAATGATTATCTCGTTTATAGATTAAATGTGTGTCCTAAATCTGGTTCAGTGTGTTTTGATTTTTGTTGTGCAAACCGTGTAAAGAAAATTTTGTTATTCATGCATGATGAGGGCTCTTATATCTCCAAAATGGTCACCCCTTCAATATACCACTGCCAGGCCGTTATACCGAACCTCTCAATATACCCGCCCTTACGTGAGGGAAACTATTGGTACGCGAGAGCAGAACAATACGTGGAACATAGGCGGTACGGAAGGGGGATCACTCTATTTTTGACACCTACCATAGAAGACTTATCCTCATGCATGGGGAATCACCCCTGCTACACTTGGTCAGATTTCATCAGGATTTACGTCTAGCAACAGTCACGATCAGGGTTATGTATGCAAAATCCAAGCCAAGGTGGTGATGAAATCCACCGTTGGTCTTGATCAAGTGTTGGGGTTTTAAGACCAACTCCTTGATGTTAATATTATTACGTGGTGTGTGTGGTTCCTTTTACTCATGCAAAGAAAGAAAACATGCAGCAAACTTCCCTATGCAAGCAAAGAAAACAGAAAAATTGCAGAGACAAAAACAGAAAAACACAGAGGATGTTCAAAAAACCTACCTCTTCTCTGCCCACAACAGATGCCCCTGAGTTTCTGCTCAAAAAATGCATAGAGAGCTAATCATCCTGGGGTGGGATGAATAGAAGATCTGTATTCATCATAGGGTGAGATGAATGCCTATTCATCTCTGGGTGAAATGAATGCCAGTCTGTATTCGTCACAGGGTGGCACGAGCAGCAGTCCAACGCCCTAAGGATCAACACACCTGTAAGAAAAACACAAAATTTTGATCAAAAACTTGATCCCAATAGTAGGGGATAGAGTCCCACCATGATCACCACTGAAAGCATGTCTACGAAAGCATGGCGTACCGGATGCGATGCAAACAAAAGTAGATGTGTAATGAAACGCTAAGTCCTACGAAAATGCGAAGAACAAGTGCATGAAAAGGGAAAACGACGCAATGAAATGAGATGTAAAGCAAAACTAAAGTGCAGCCTCTTTTATTAATGTTTCTTGTGATCCAGTTACAATACGTTCCCCCCCATTTCAGGGGCTCGGAGCGTTCGATACAATTTTGTTACACCAACGGATGGTACGCTTCCCTTCGGGATCTTCCGCGTGCCCACATTCGAAATGGGTGGGCCAAATGTCACCACCACTTGCGTGAGTGCATCCATAATTCCTTGCTTCCCCTCCAGTGTCGAGATCCTATGTACAGAGAAACAACAAATGGTTAATAGCATATGCGGATGGAAGGAAACATGCAATCCCCAAGGCCTCCGGCTAGTGAATACATGAAATAATAAAACAGAGATCAAAGCATGTCAGAATGAGATGAAACTTGAACAGGAGCATCCAAACATCATTAGGGACACACTGCAAAAATAATAGTCAGGAAATCATGCGTGGATTTCTAATCGCTCCGGGGTGGGACGCTAGCGACTGTCACAAAATGTGCGAAAGTGACCTCCCAAATGTCCTATCCAGAGGCCTCCAAAATACCTGCAAACTTGGGGTTAGGCAAAATGGGGCATTTTGAGATGACCCAGAAGGTCGGATTTGGAATATTCTACCCATATTTCCCTGTATCTGAAGGCGCTCCCTGTAGGTTAGTGAACGCGTAAAACGATAAAAACATAGTCAAAATAGGTCAGAATGTAGTGAAATTTGAACAATAGCATAAAAAAATCACATACAACATGATGCAAAAGAAATAGTAAAGAAATATAATGTAGATTTCTAATCACTCCGGGGTGGGGCGATTAGGACTACAATAGTGCGGGGGGCGCCCGGGGGCAGGACGCCCGTCGTTTGGGGCTTGGTTTTGACACCAATCCACTTGGGATGGGTCCAAAACCTCCTAGGGGGTTGTGTCAGAAAATTTGGTGTGGGATTGTGGCTGATTGTTTGGGTTTTGGGTCCGGATTGCGCTCCTAGTATTCACCCGATAACCTCCCTTCCAAAAGAGAGATCAAGGATGTAGGAAGCACAATGAGGGGTGAGGGTATAATTTGGTAGCACTCCATTGCTCCAAATGCTCCTGCTCTATTCTTTTTTGGGGTGAGAAGGCTCACCATTTTATAGACCCGAGGGTCTCCTTTGAATGCGCATGCAGGGGCGCCACTTGGCCATCATGCCTTGTCAGGGGAGAGAAGATTCCTCCCTGATTAAGGGCTCCTTGATTTAGGCCTCCATGACTGCCTCTTTGAGCTCTGAAATGCTCACTCACACTCCCATGCCTTGGAGGTGGAGTTGAGTGGTGGATCTGGGCTGCCATTTGTCAAGGTTTGACTTTTTGCTCGTCAAACCTGCTATTCGTCCCACCCTGGAGCGATTGCTGCTAATCATCCCGGGGTGGGGTGAATAGCATTCTAATCATCCCAGGGTGGAACGAATAGGGAGCAGAATGCTTGAAAGGTGCCAAATTGACCTCTGACCTTCCAAAACTGCTTTGGGAGTGGTTAGGACCACTGTTTAACCTCTGGGGGCTGCCCTAGGGGCTATGTATGCCAATTCGGTCAGTGCTTGTAGCCACATAATCGGATTGGTGTTGTTTTGGTGTCTACAATATATATATGATTTGGTTATTGTGAGAAATTCTTTATGAACAACATACAGGGTTGAGCAATCTCCTCCTAACCATGTTCTTTCCTAAAGTCGAGAGCTATAGTTATCAATAGAGAATTTAACACAAAGCCACCACACACCCACACCCTCACACACTCGCCCACGTCGTGGTTTGAACCTTGGACCTCTTGAAGAAGAGCCAAAGCTCGAAACGTTGTGTTGCACTCTCAAGTGTAAAACCTTATGTTAAGGAAAACTATTAAAACCTTATGTTAAGGAAAACTGTTCCTCGTATCCCCTGGGGACCAAGACTTTTTGTTCTACGGGGCTTATCCCATTCGGGTATACCCCTCAAGCTAGCTGGGGGGTTTTTTGTGTATCCAACGCAAACCTTTTTTTTTATTTTTAAAAACCTTATGTTAAGGAAAATCATTCCCCGTATCGCCTGTAGGTTAGGACTTTCCATTCCACGAGGCCTATCCCATTCGGGTATACCCCTCAGGCTAGCCGATAATTTTTTGTGTATTCGACGCAAGCCGCCAGGCTTGAACCCTAGACCTCCTTCCAAGGATTGAAGGAACTTACCAGTAAGGTACCGAATAATTTTTAAGGATATTTTAATGTGTAATGTATTTGTTATTTTGTAATATTTTATTATGTAAGTTCATTGAGCCTTGGTTAAACCTTATTACTTATTTGTAATTAACCTAAAGTTCATTTATCATGTTGGTTTAGGTTGAATTTTATGATATAATTGGGATGTTGGTAGTATTATAAATATCTCTTCTCATTTCTTCCTCAAATGTTGTGCAATTATATTTATGGATAGGAATTGTCTATGGTGCATATGAGTGTCCCAAATATTTCTTCATCCTCTTACTTTTTGTGTAAGATTTGAGTGAACATTATTGCTTTTGTTCATTTTTGGAAAATATTGTGAATTCCATTATGGTATCAGAGAGAGTGTGAAGTGCATTTTATGGTCACACAGGAAATACCTTCAAAACCTCTGGTCCTCATTTCGAACTATAGAGTGAATCTTTTCTCTTCCACTCTTTTCAATAATTTTGAATTTCTTTTACCAAATTTTTCTCTTACTCTATTGTGATCGAAGTTCTTTTGGCTCTCAATTCAATTCTTTAAACTAAATCCAATTCTATTGTTTGATCTTATTTTTTCAATCAAACGATAAAGTGGAGGGAAAGAACACATTTGAATTTGAAAACTAGAGTTAAATGCTTTTTGTGTGCGTACCTTGCAACTTGCACCATTTCCTTTGTGTGCTTATGATAGGCTCTTTATGGGGGGTCATGTGGGATCTCCCAACAACAAATAGGTGGTGCTATGGTCATGCACTGCTTTATGGGACCTTTGAACTTAGAAGGTGAGGGATTCAATTCCCCATACAACTTGGCTTTTTGTGCATGGAAGAACGATAGGGATCAAATGGTATTTTAGGTTGTAGGTTTCCAATTGTCAACTTAGCACAATGGACAACCAAATAACTATAGGAGCATAGAAGGGTGAAGGCTATGAGTTTGAGCCTTTATGATGTTCGTTTGCACTTGAAGGGAGGTCTACATAGCATTGTCTACAACATTAACAATGGTCCTATCATAGTTGAAGGTTGTGGTTTGCTAGCAAGTATGCCTTCTGAAGCACGTTCATGACCCCAAGTTCATAAGGTTGAGTCTCTACATAAATATTTTCATTGAGGTTGATTTGGATATTAAAGGCAAAAGGTGAGTCTTAGACTTTCTTCCTTGACAAAAGGCTTGATGCCTTGGTTACACCAAGGCTCTTAGCAATGAGAGGGCTCAAGTTCGAAACCTGTGAAGAAAATTCTTAGTTTATTCAAAACAAACCGACCACTTGGTTGACATAGCAACCAATGTCGACCTCTTTAGCACCACATAAAACATTTTTTTCTTACATATATATATGCTTAGTTAATTAGAATGATGCAAGTGTCAATGATTAGGCGGGTTAGAGGAGTTAAGGTGGAAAAGTGATTGGATTGCTCCAACAAATTAGAGTTCACCAAATGGCAAGTTGAGATTGGTGCTTGTATTCCTAATGTTAGAGCATTTAATTTTTCATTTTTAGGCTCCATTAGGGGAAATCTTATGGAGGCCATAGATTCTGTATACAAAAGCAAGTTGAGCCCTTTTTTATTCAAATTGCATGATTTTTTGAGCTCTAAGCACTGGTGGTATCATTTTTTGGACCTATTACGATGTTAGGGATTAGATTGTGTAATATGGAAAGCAAAACCCTAGTTACTTGCCTTAATATACAAAATTACAATGTTTGTCCAACTCAAATGATTGGCTTGCTATGAAGTAAGATCCTATAATGCATATTTTAGAAGGGTAAAGTAACTGTTATTGATGATGAAGCTCATCACCAAAAAGCAGAAGAGGTTCTAGATTTATTTCCTTTTTGATTGAACCATATTTGCTTTTCCATATCAAAGAAGAGAGTGACCATATCAAAGTATGGTCAAAGTTGCATGAACGTTTTGAAAAAGTTAATACTATTGAAGTAAGTCATTTGGAATTGGAGCTTTCTTCTCTTAAGCTATCTAGGTTTTATAATGTTGAGGACTATATTGTAAGATAAAAGGCTTTGAGGATATTGCATATTTTGAAGGCAAAAAGAAAGATGATGCAAAATGTGTTAGAATCGTCCTTGATAATTTCTCCCCCACATTTTAGATGTTGAATCTCATAGTTAATATTACTTCTATGTTTTTGGAATCTCAAAATATTCTTCCTCTTGACCAATACTTTTCTCTCCTAGTTAAATTTTAGGTTGTAATGTGGAATTATGATGGTGTAACTCCTCAAATTCAAGCTCTCATAAAGTAATTAAAATCTAAGGAGGCTAAGATCCAAGGGCCTACAAGAAATGCTGAGTCTTCAAAGAAATTGAAGACCACTTGCAAATACTATAAAAGGGAGGGACATCCAAAAAATAATTGCTTGGTAAAGCTTGAAAGGATTGAAACTTAATTCTTGAAGTTATATGGATGTCTTCTAGATGATGAGGGAGATTTGGATGAATTTACCTCAACTGTAGAGGCCCACTAGAGCATCCATTATGGGGGAAAGATATTATTGTCACTAATGTCTTCTCTTCTTGGCCCCTCAGTCAAGATTAGGGGGAGTGTTGAAACTATAATCTGCTTAATGACAAAGGGATAATATTATACAATATATTAGATAGGCCTAAGGGCATTTTATTGTGCAATGTATTTATTATTTTGTAATATTTTGTTATGTAAGCCTATTGGGCCTTGGTTAAACCCTATTAATTATTTTTAATTAACCTAAAGCCTGCTTATTATGTTGGCTCAAGTTAAACTCTACAATATAATTAGGGTTTTAGTATTATTAAATTTATACATAAAGAAATTGATAACATTGTTGGATGTTACCTCTATAAACCCTAAGCCCATTGGGAAAAGTGAAGTCAACGAGACCCCAACCCTCTAGGGCATCGAACTGGAGCAGTCAACTGACAAACACTAGGCCACTACCATCCAACCTATCCCATTTTGAATATGTTGTGGTTTGAACCTTGGACATCCCTAAAGAGAGGCCAAAGCCCTAATCATTGCACTATCCATGGACAGGGGTTTTTGTATTGTTATAAGTACCCCCTCATACTCCTTATTTCTAATCCGAGTATTATGTGGTAATATATACAGATAGTTATTATTTGTAGTGTGTATGCATACCCCAAATGTTTCTTTATCTTTCTTTTGTTTTATGTATAATAGTTGAGTGAATGTTATTGCTTCCATTTGTTTTTGAAAAATATTGTGAATTTTATAATTAGTCATAGGTAATCATAAGTTGATGCAATGAATAAGATGGTCCATAAATTGATGCCAAGTACGTAAACATAAACCATAAATTATTAAATGTCACAATAACCCATGTTAATATAACTTAAAATATATAGATTAATTACAAGTTACTAAACCATATTTCATAACATATTAGACATAATAAAGTTTTAGTAAAAAGCAATCATAATAACTTTTACTTTGTTACCCTCAAGGGCTAGGTGGATTGGTAAGTGTTAGTTTGGTTGGGCACTTACCAAGAAGAGACTCAGGTTCAAACCTTGGGGAATCATGTTGCAAAGGTAGTAGTCCGATCTAAGTCTTTTAAGTGTGCACTAGACTAACGACACAAAAAATAGTGCACCCGATGGTCCATTTCACGATGGTTTATAAAACAATGAGTTGGAATAGATTTGGTGGATGCAACCCCGATGGTTTGAACCCTACGGTTGTCAGCTACTAAAAATAGTGTGGTTGTAACCAACTCTCCTATCAAGCAAATTTTTTTTTTTACTTCATTACAACATAATGTACCACATACCCAACACTAAATAATTATGTTATTATATAAAACTTATATGTTTTTTTCAATGAGTTTACACAGGTTTAGGTTTTTATGAGGGGTCTTGGTCATCCATACTGAGTGGAATTTTAATCTTAGACATCTCAAAAAAGACCAAAGCCCTTATCCCTACACTAAGCATATAAACCTTATATGTTACAATATATTTATAGATAATAATTTTATATTTTAAAAAAAATATTATGGTAAACAACTACGAAATATAACTCTTTTTAACTTTTTGAAGAGTTGTCTTCCATATGAATAAAGCAAAAGTTAAGAGATTTGCTTGTTTAGCGCAGTTCGTGAGTCTTGTTGGAAATTTGAGAATGATGAGTTGTCATTGATGTCAAAGGATTGATGTCATAAGTTGATGGTATTTTTCTAAGGGTCTAAGGCAATATGTCAGAAATAAATGATGAGGCATTTACCATGGTGGTACTTGCAAAAGAAAAATATTTTATGGTGGCAAAGACAAAATATTTTTCCATGGTTAAGAAAGCAAGCAAAGAGAATTCTTCAAAAGGATTGTAATATTTAAATTTTAATATTTAAATATTATTAAGGAAGCTTGATAGTGACAAAGGTTTTATTTGGTAAATAAAAACCCAAGGGGGTTTCCAATTTGCAAAGGAAAGTCTAAGTTTACTTATTGGTGAAAAAGACCCAAGGCAAATAAAAGGGTTTATTATAATATTTTTTAAAATATTATAAACCCTAAGTCTAATGTTTCAAGGCACCAAAGAAAAATTAAATTATTCTTTTTAAAATTCAAAGAAGGGTCGACATCTAATTTTTGAGCATGATTCAAAGGAGGGTCGATGTCGTTTAAAGCATGCATGAAACGTATTAATACCCCCTCAATGCTTTGGAAAGACCTTCGATCGATTAGCGTACCCCATGCATAGAGAGACAATGAATAAAAAGAGAGGACAATGATTGGTTTCAGTTAGCGCATAGAAGAACGAACAAATTGCATTTGTTCGTGCATTGACGTCATCTGCCAGGGTGGCCCAACGGTAGCTCGTCTCGTGCTAAGGCATAGTGGGGAAGAGGTTCGCGGTTCGATTCTCCCTAGCATCAGTTTTGAAGCATTTTATCCTTTTCGATGGATGTGGCAGGAGATAAAGGGTGGAGGCCACGTGTTAGGTCTCAACCGCTTGGCTAGCACAAGCGGTCGAGCGCTGCGCTTAGGAGTTTGAGGTCGGAGGGTCGATTCCCATCCACGCCAGCAAGGAGATTAATTTTTATAAGGTATGCTCTAAGTTGATTAATGTTGGCTATGCTTGGTGTTTGGTGGATGTGATTTGGTGTATAGTCTTGGCATATAGGAGGTATAAGGGGAAACTAATTTTTGCATAATATTTTAAGGGTATTGTTGTCATTTATTTTATATATGCAAAGGTTGGAGTGATAAGGTGTAAATGGTTTATTTAAAATTGTAAATATTTGTTCTTGGACATTAAAGTGGATTGGAAATTATTTTATGAAAGTGGGAGATAAAAGGTGTAAAAGATGATTTTATTGTTTGTAATTCTTGCTTTATGAAAAGGAAATTTTTGAGAGGGTTTTGTTGAGCTTTAATGCATTATCCTTGAGAACAAAAGAAGAGTCCTAGAACATTATTTTCAGATTTCATTGAGCACCTTTTTGAGGGAAAATTCATGTGGATATTTTGAAATAGAATCTTGCTATCTAACCCTTGAAGTGGCACAAGAAGGATTGGTTGTTTGTGAGACATGTTTTAAGGACATATCTTCATCAAAGCAAATAAGAGGTATGGGCATTTTTCTCCTTCTTTGAGGTGTTTTGTTGAGCAAGGTTTTGGAACATAAGGTGGAGTTAAAAGGATTGTTTGGTAAGCATTGTTGGAAATATTTGAGTTAGGATTTGTGCTTCATTGTTGAATGTTTTGGAAATATTTGAGATAGAATTTGAGAACAAGTTTGTGCTTCTATTGTTGAAAGAGGTTAAGACATTTGTGCTAGATATTGTGAACTACTTGTGCTTAGTTTGAAGACAAGTTAGTGCATCTTTGTGAAATATTTTAAACATTGGTTTGAGAGATATTGATTGCAATTGTGGAAGTATTTGAGATCAATTTTGTGAAGGGAAATTGTGCATGAGTGTGATTGATCTTTGAGAGAAAATTTGCAAGAAAGATAGATTAGTTTTGTGAAGCAAGATATATACTATGTTGATTTGTTTTGAAAAGGATTTTGCAAGAGATAAATATTGGATTAGTTGAATGCAATATTTGTGAATGTGAAGAACATATTGGGATTTTGATAGTGTACATCATTCTCTATATGTTCCAGAGGTTAAACGAATTTTGAGTAGAATATATCTATTTGTAGAAAGTATTTTTGAAAAGATATAAGCTTTGTTTGTGTGCAAAGTTTGGAAATATTTGAGCAAGTTAAGTGAGCAACATTAAGGTAGATTTGAGCAAGTCTTTTGAGAAGGCTTGAAGGCAGATTTGAGCAAGTCTTTTGAGAAGGCTTGAGGTAGATTTGAGATAGAGTTGATTGTAAGTTTGTAAGGTTTGATGATTAAGTTAGTAGATTTGAGATAGAGTTTGGTGCATATTTGTGAGCAGAGTTAGAGCAGATTTGTGCTAGACTTGGGATAGAGTTTGGTGTAGATTTGAGATAGAGTTGAGAGTAGGATTTGGAGGTGATAGAGCAAAGAGGATAATAGTCTCTAGTGGATAGAGATCCATCAGCTAGTGTAGTGGGGATAGAGGTCTCCTATGGATAGAGATCCACAAGCTAGAGTAGTGGGGGTAGAAGTCTTCTAGAAGATCACCAACTAGAGTAGAGGGGATAGAGTTCTCCTGTGGAGAGAGATCCATGAACTAGAGCAAGGGGAAAGAGTTCTCCTATGGAGTGATATCTATGAACCAGTTAGGGAGATAGAGTTCTTCTATGGAGAGAGATCCATAAACCATTTGAGGAGATAGAGTTCTCCTGGATCAAGTTCCATGAACCATAGAAAAGGGGATAGAGTTCTCTTATGGAGAGAGATCCACAAACTAGAGCAAAGGGATAGAGTTCTCCTATGGAGAGAGATCCACAAATCAGAGCATAGGGGATTGGTGTCTCCTTTGGATAGAGGTCCATAAACATTGTAATAGGGAATTGATTCCCAAGAGATTTGTTGAGAAAATTTAGAAGAAATATTTTCTTCATGGATGTAACCCACATTGGGTGAACCACGTTAAATTTGTGTCTCTCATGTGTGTGATGATTTGTGCATTGCTTTGATTACTGCTATTGATATTGCCATTGATAATATTGGATAATATTGTTTGGGAAAGAAAAGTAAAAGTTGGTCTTATACTGTTCACCCCCCTCTCAGTATAAGCCTGTGTTCTTCAATTGGTATCAGAGCGGGTTCCTTCGAAAAAGTCTAACAACTTGAAGGAAGATATTACAGGAACACAGATGGCATCTCAGAATGGATCTTCATCAAATAAGGCACCATTGTTTGATGGGAACAATTATGCTTTCTAGAGCATAAGAATGAAGACTTACTTGATGGCACAAGGATATGAGACATGGCAATCCATTGAGGATGGGTTCACACCTACAGCTACTCCTCCCATAGATAAATATGGTAAGATGTTACATGTGAATAATGCCAAGGCTATGAATGGAATCTTAAGTGGATTATGTGAAGCAGAATTTGTGAAAGTTATGCATTGCAAATCAGCAAAAGAGATATGGGAAAAATTGAAGCAAACATATGAGGGAGATAAAAAGGTCAAGATGGCAAAACTACAAAACCACAAGAAAAGGTTTGAAGATTTGAAGATGGAATATGAGGAAGATATTGCTACATACTTGCTTCATGTGGATGAAGTTGTAAATACCATGCGTGGACTTGGTTTCGAAATTGAAGACTCCAGTGTTGCTCAGAAAGTATTAAGGTCACTTCCTATGAGGTATGATGGAAAAGTTTCAGCTATAGAAGAGATGAGAGATATTGAAAAATTGACTATGGATGAGTTACATGGAATTCTCATAGCTTATGAGATGAGAATAGTAAAGGATCCCAACTCCAAGAAAGAGGTAGCTTTCAAAGCATCAAAGAAGACAAAATATAAGAAACCAGAATCAAGTGGTGAGTCAAGCAGTGATGAAGAAGCTAACTATGGTAGAAGAAACAAGGACTCAAGAAAGCACAAAGGTATGAAAATAGTGAAATGTTTTAATTATGGTAATTTTGGTCACTATGCATCTAATTGTCCAGAAGTTGGAAGTAGTAGCAGTGAAGAGAAACATGATCATAAGAAAAAGGAAGGAGGAAAATCTAGGTATGAAAAGAAAAATAGGTATGGTCAAGGCAAGCATGAAAAGAAATTCTTTCAAAGGCACAAGAAGAGTTTCTATGTTAACAAGACAGGCAAGGCTTCAAGTGATAGTGATGAAAGACCCTCAGATAGTGAAGAAGAAGAGATTCTATTTTTGGCAATAGAAGAGGAAGAAAATGCTCTTGTTGAAGATAAAGTTGAAAAGTATGAAGATGCTCTTGAAGACCAAGAAGTAGAACAAGATTCAGAAAATGAAGAGGAAGGCACAATAGATCTAGAAGCAGAACTTATTGTTGCTCTTAGAGAATTGAAAAATGTTAGAAAGCAGAATTCAAGACTAAAGACTCAAGTTCAAGAATGTGAGGAAGAAAAAGGAAAGCTTATACAAGACCTAACAAACTCAATAGCTAAGGCAAGGAGACTTAAAGAGGTCATGAGTGAAAAGTTAGAAGCAAAAGAGTTAGAATGTGAAAGATTAGAACATGAGATAATTTCACTAAGGATGGAAGTAAAATATTCTAAGGACAAGCTACACAAGTTTGGGAAAAGCTCAAAAACTTTGGATAAGATTATCAATGCACAAAGATCTTCATCTATCAAAATAGGACTTGGTTTTGAAGAAGGACAAGGGAAACAAGAAGAAGGATCAAGCTCAAGCTCAAAAGAAGAGGAAATTTTAGAGGAAGAGAGTGAAGAAGAAATTGAGACTTATGTGGATAAGTTGAAGAATAGAAGCTTCACTAAGAAAGGAAACAATGCACAAACAAGAAACATGGATCATCACAGAGAAGGCAAAGAAAGGACTAAGAGACCAAAGGGTTCAAGAAAATATTTCTTCAAAGGACGTTGTTTTTCATGTAATCAGTTTGGTCACAAGGCTATGCATTGCAGGACTCATGGAAAGGAGTATGGTCTCACTAAAAGGAATGTCAACTCTTTCAAATATGGATATTTCTTTCAAGGGTATTGCTACTCTTGTAATCGATTTGGTCATAAAGCAATCCACTACAGGGTTCATGATAGAAATGATTATGGCTTCACCAGGAGGAACTTCAAGATATTTGCACCTTCCAAGAACTACAACATTAAGTGTTATAAGTGTAATAATCTAGGGCATAAGGCCAAGTGGTGTAGAACAGAGTTTCCAGAGCTTCCAGAGACAAGCAAGAACATGGACACTCAAAAGGATCAAAAGGGTATGTTGAGAAAGAAGGTTGACAAAGAAAAAGAGCATTGTATGCTGGGAGTAGAAATACTCCCACCCCAAAATTAATCACCTCAAGGAGAGGAGGTGGGGAGGGGGCTGAGCTAAGAGTCTTATATTTAGCCCCAAAGGAGTCCCTTTGCCATTGATGTCAAAGGGGGAGAGATTTGAGTAAGGGGGAGAGCATTCAGTCAGGGGAGCAGCTTCTCAGAGAGAGCAGAATCAGGGGGAGCAGTTTTGGGATCCAGTGGTAAGAAAAGTTTTTTTAGAAAGGGTTGCCATCAATGACAAAGGGGGAGATTGTTGGAAATTTGAGAATGATGAGTTGTCATTGATGTCAAAGGATTGATGTCATAAGTTGATGGTATTTTTCTAAGGGTCTAAGGCAATATGGCAGCAAGAAAATATGAGGCATTTACCATGGTGGTACTTGCAAAAGAAAAATATTTTATGGTGGCAAAGACAAAATATTTTTCCATGGTTAAGAAAGCAAGCAAAGAGAATTCTTCAAAAGGATTGTAATATTTAAATTTTAATATTTAAATATTATTAAGGAAGCTTGATAGTGACAAAGGTTTTATTTGGTAAATAAAAACCCAAGGGGGTTTCCAATTTGCAAAGGAAAGTCTAAGTTTACTTATTGGTGAAAAAGACCCAAGGCAAATAAAAGGGTTTATTATAATATTTTTTAAAATATTATAAACCCTAAGTCTAATGTTTCAAGGCACCAAAGAAAAATTAAATTATTCTTTTTAAAAGTCAAAGAAGGGCCGACGTCTAATTTTTGAGCATGATTCAAAGGAGGGCCGATGTCATTGAAAGCATGCATGAAATGTATTAATACCCCCTCAATGCTTTGGAAAGACCTTCGATCGATTTGTGTACCTCGTGCATAGAGCGACAATGAATAAAAAGAGAGGATAATGATTGGTTTCGGTTAGCATATAGTAGAATGAACAAATTGCATTTGTTCATGCATTGACGTCATCCACCAGGGTGGCCCAATGGTAGCTCATCTCATGCTAAGGCATAGTGGGGAAGAGGTTCATGGTTCGATTCTCCCTAGCATCGGTTTTGAAGCGTTTTATCCTTTTCGGTGGACGTGGCAGGAGATAAAGGGTGGAGGCCACGTGTTAGGTCTCAACCGCTTGGCTAGCGCAAGCGGTCGAGCACTGCGCTTAGGAGTTTGAGGTCGGAGGGTCGATTCCCATCCATGCTAGCAAGGAGATTAATTTTTATAAGGTATGCTCTAAGTTGATTAATGTTGGCTATGCTTGGTGTTTGGCGGATGTGATTTGGTGTATAGTCTTGGCATATAGGAGGTATAAGGGGAAACTAATTTTTGCATAATATTTTAAGGGTATTGTTGTCATTTATTTTATATATGCAAAGGTTGGAGTGATAAGGTGTAAATGGTTTATTTAAAATTGTAAATATTTGTTCTTGGACATTAAAGTGGATTGGAAATTATTTTATGAAAGTGGGAGATAAAAGGTGTAAAAGATGATTTTATTGTTTGTAATTCTTGCTTTATGAAAAGGAAATTTTTGAGAGGGTTTTGTTGAGCTTTAATGCATTATCCTTGAGAACAAAAGAAGAGTCCTAGAACATTATTTTCAGATTTCATTGAGCACCTTTTTGAGGGAAAATTCATGTGGATATTTTGAAATAGAATCTTGCTATCTAACCCTTGAAGTGGCACAAGAAGGATTGGTTGTTTGTGAGACAGGTTTTAAGGTCATATCTTCATCAAAGAAAATAAGAGGTATGGGCATATATCTCCTTCTTTGAGGTGTGTTGTTGAAGCGAAGGTTTTGGAACATAAGGTGGAGTTAAAAGGATTGTTTGATAAGCATTGTTGGAAATATTTGAGTTAGGATTTGTGCTTCATTGTTGAATGTTTTTGGAAATATTTGGGATATAATTTGAGAACAATTGTGCTTCTATTGTTGAAAGAGATTGAGACATTTGTGCTAGAGATTGTGAACTACTTGTGCTAGGGTTGAAGACAAGTTAGTGCATCTTTGTGAAATCTTTTGAGCATTGGTTTGAGAGATATTGATTGCAATTGTGGAAGTATTTGAGATCAATTTTGTGAAGGGAAATTGTGCATGAGTGTGATTGATCTTTGAGAGAAAATTTGCAAGAAATATAGATCAGTTTTGTGAAGCAAGATATATACTGTGTTGATTTGTTTTGAAAAGGATTTTGCAAGAGATAAAGATTGGATTAGTTGAATGCAAGATTTATGAATGTGAAGAACATATTGGGATTTTGATAGTGTACATCATTCTCTATATGTTCTAGAGGTTAAATGAATTCTGAGTAGAATATATCTGTTTGAAGAAAGCATTTCTGAAAAATATATAAGCTTTGTTTGTGTGCAAAGTTTGGAAATATTTGAGCAGGTTAAGTGAGCAACATTAAGGCAGATTTGAGCAAGTCTTTTGAGAAGGCTTGAAGGCAGATTTGAGCAAGTCTTTTGAGAAGGATTGAAGGCAGATTTGAGCAAGTCTTTTGAGAAGGCTTGAGGGTAGATTTGAGAAGATTTGAGAAGAGTTGATAGCAGGTTTGGTTGCTGATTTGTTCAAGCTTTGTGTTAAGGCTTGAGGCAGATTTGGTTGCTTGATTTGATCAAGCTTTGTGTTAAGGCTTGAGGCAGATTTGAGCAGAGTTGAGAGCAGGTTTGGTTGCTGATTTGATCAAGCTTTGTGTTAAGGCTTGGGGTAGATTTGAGATAGAGTTGAGAGTAGGTTTGGTTGCTGATTTGATCAAGCTTTGTGTTAAGGATTGGGGTAGATTTGGGATAGAGTTTGGTGCAGATTTGTGAGCAGAGTTAGAGCAGATTTGTGCTAGACTTGGGATAGAGTTTGGTGTAAATTTGAGATAGAGTTGAGAGCAGGCTTTGGAGCAGATTTTTGTGCAGATTTGAGATAGAGTTGAGAGCAGATTTTCAATTCTTGCCAATAATAAAAATCTTGCTAGTCAAATGACCACTACAAAAGAGGAAAACCTCTTTAGCTTTTACTACTAAATAATAAATAATTCAACAGCCCGCAAGGGCTAGGTGGATTGATAATATTTTACTACTAAATAAATAAATCAATAAATAATTCAACAATCTGCGAGGGCTAGGTGGATTGGTAAGATGTTGAACACTTACTAAAAGGAGACCTAGGTTCAAACCTTGGGGCATGTCAAATTTTGGCGAAGGTAGTAGTATGACCTGAGTCCACTTACTGTGTGTCAACTTGATGATGACAGTACCAACCCCAAGCCAACGACGTCTTCCTCACTCCAGGTCGTGTTTACCGAAGCGAGATAGGGGTTGCACCAACTTGATGATGACATTACCAACCCCAAGCCAACGGGATCTCCCTCACTCCGAACCGTGGTTACCAAGGGAGATAGGGGTTATAGTGATAGCACCATAATTTAACACTACGATTAGAGGCAACAATAACTTGTTAAAAAAAAAAGTTATCGATTCCTTCTTATATTATAAATAATTCAACGTTATCTAGACTCATGAATATATAAGTTTGGGTTCATACGTGTACACACATACCACATTCTGTATGTACGTTCCATCTTAACAATGTATTTAAGATATGTTTGAAATTTATTTATATTTATATTTATATTTATTGTAAATTTTAAATTAATATAATTTAAAATAAATTTAATATAAAGAATTTAAAGTTAAAAATTAAAATCTTAAAAAGTCAACGTTGCTTTTTTTTTCTTTGTAATATTAAGATATGGTGGTTTTAACGAGGAATTGTCAAACCTGTTACAACAACTTTACCAAGGATACACCCACCCCTCACACTCATCCACTGGTGAACCTTGGACTCAAAAAGCCAAAGTTATACACGCAAATCTGATTGTATAATGCATATCACATAAATAATATTATCTATTAAATGTGGGTATCATTAAGGTTTAAATTCGGTAAACGTGCCTCACCGGAGACCAACTATCCTGCCCGTCGAAGTAAATGGAACCCGATTTGGAGAAATGGGCGTCCCTTGTAACGCTCGGCTAAAGTTTCAATATTGGTGCCGTAATATTCCTTTTTAATTATCACAGTCTTCAGGCGGACAGAAGAGACTCGTATACCCTCTTTTCTGGTGGTGGAAGCAAACCAAATCCGAGTGAAGCCATCAAATGAAGAAACAGAGGACGATGCCCACCTTTAAGAACCCCATTCCTCCACAAGTTTTATGTGTGCATCTCTTTATGCTTTGATCGATTGAGAAGACAAAGTGGTGATAATCACAGATATAGACATGCCTTCACTAAGGAAATGGATGTCGGAGAACAAGCTCAGCACAGTGTGGGCATTGTGGGGCTCAGCTTTGGCGAGTTCCTTGGCTTACAACTGCACAAGGCCCTCCATGAAACCCAGCCTCCGACTTATACATGCCAGGTATGTTTTTAAAATTTTAAGCGATTTTTTTGTTTGACTCTCTTTAATTTGAGGGTATTATTGAAAGAGCAGGATACACGCACAGGCGGTAACTCTGGCTGCACTTTCCAGAGCGGCTCTCCTCCACTTGTACGAGCATAACGCCAAGAAATAGGATAACCGCGTAACGCCGCGTGCATTATCCCGTGTTCACTTGCTATTTAAGTCACTATGTAACGGAATGTGTTATGGTACTTCCTATTTATCCAAATGGAACAAGGCAATAAACGATTGAAGTGTCTCCCGGTCCATATCTTCATATGAGATGACTTCGTAATGAAGATAAATCAGATACTTAGGTTATAAACATATACATATTTGGAAGGCTAACTAATGTTTTATGAATTCTATGTAATATTTTCCATTGAAAGTTAAAATTATCTTTAAAAAGTTCATTTGGTTATACGAATGCTGCATAGCACTTTGTCTTAATTAGTTTTAATATTGATATATATATATATATATATATATATAAAAAATAAAAGTTAGATTATATAATTTTACTAACAACAACATAATAATATGGCCGTAACATAATTTATTTGTTAAAAAATAAAATGAGGTGGATAAGGAGTAAAGCATTTATAATTAAATATACATAAGAATAGAAGCTAATAGTAATAAAGAGATTATAGTTATATCTTGCTGCAATACACAAGATATCAACACTCATATGTGGGAGAGTTTATTATATAAGGAAATTTTGGGCATGTCTTTTGTGATATCTTCTACGTTTTTAATCAGAAAATAAAAGTAATCAAATCTTGAACTTGCTTATCATTATTAACTGCCTTCTTTTTAGTTTTTTATTGAACCTTCTAAAGATCTTGAATCATATGAGAAAGCTGATGAAGTCTATTAATAACATCTCGTAGGGTGCTAGAAGTTCGATAGACTTGGAAATGAATGCGTTCCTCATCTAACAAAAGATCAAAGGTCAAATCTGCTAAAACTATATCCTATGAAGGAGCATAACCAGTAAACACCTTTTTGCATATGCACTTTCAAATGTGCTTGAGAATGATGAGTCTATAAACATCCTAGAGTTTGGGGTATTGATCCAGTCGAGAAAAACCAAGCAAAAAAAACTTTCAAGATCTAGTGAAGAAAGGAAAAAGAAAAGTGAAGAAGACATCCCGAAATTGTTTAGCCATGTCACAAAACCAAAACAAGTAAATAAGAGTTTCTAAAACATTACAAAATTTGTATTAAGGGGAAATGTATAAAATTGAAACCAAACTTTCAAAAGTTGGAAATTTTTGATGCAAAATTCACCATCCAAGAAGTTGAGTTTTGGATTCAATAGGAACTTTCCAAATTTGAGTAGAAAGAGACTGCCATTGGGTATTGGTAAAATTCACTTGCCACTTGACATTGAGCTTAGAGTCTAAAGAAGGACATAAAAGATTTTTGTATATCCAACTAGAAGTAATGGAAGAGATTCTATGACCATTAAGCCATCTTCAATCATTCCATATATATGGGCAGTTGTTCTCAATTTTATAAGGACCTCGGGAGGGATGGAAGTCATAACTAAGCCATAAGACTCTTTGAACCTAAAGGAAAGGGAGCAATACTGCAGATTTGGTTCTAGGTAAGAATTGAACAACTACCCGGATTCCAGATATCTCTTATTCTATTAATAACTTTATTCAAGAATGTTAAACCTTGAATAATACTACATAAAGCTAAAGGTTTATCATTACGAAGGATAAGTTTATTCGACCAAAGACTATTTAGACGGATGCTCAAACTATGTTTCAAGGAATCAGACTACTCAAATCATATTTCAAGGAATCAGACTACTCAAATCATATTTCAAAGAATCAGACTTCCAAACCAATAAATAAAAAAAAATACAAATTTTACTAGGACAACATGAGTAAACACCACGTTTGGTAACTAAAAAAATATAAACACCACATTTGGCAAATAAAATAATAAAATCCTGCTGTTGGGATTTCATTTGATCTAAAATTAAAGAAAATGGATGCTATCAAACATTTATTTGATTTTTAAATATATATATTTTTGAATGAAAAAGTCAAATTATATTAAATAGTTAAACCATACAAAACTGGGTGGTGAAATTAACACATCCCAATGTTCACATTAACAATACGGTTAGAAACAACATAAACAATAAATTTTTTAAATATTATCATTATAATGTACTTAATTTTTTAAACTAGATAATAAATTTGTATGCCGTGGTGAATGCCCGCGTGCAAATGAGATTGTATCTACTATTATGCCAAGGAAATTAGAAATAACTCATGAAAAATAGTAGTGAGTTCCTTATTTCTATCATAGGGTTATTTTATTGTGTGCTTGTTCTTTTAAACAAATGGTATCATCAGCCATCTTATATTCCATGTATTAAAAAAAAAAATTATATAATTATTTTTTTTAAACACAAGAAACCTGCGATCCAGCTATTTTCAAATGTGAAAAAAACACAGGAAACCTGAGAAGCTTTCCTAGAAGCTTGATTGTTCACCTAGGGATTCTACAGGGCTTAAGCTTATTGATATTAAAAAGAAAGGCTAGCTATGTGTGCTAACTGGATTATTCACTCATTGAATGGCTTTAATTTCGCTACATTATTCTTAGATATTCAAGTAATGTGCCTCCGTGCTTGGGGCTAACATTTTATTCTAGTGATCATAGTTTCAATTTTGTAATATTTTTCTTTATTGAGTAAATATTTCGTATACATATACATATCTGTCTTGGGATTGAACTTGGGTCACATCATCGATAATGTAAGTGGCATCTTTACCGGTACACGTGAATAATTTAAAAAAAAAAAATATTAAATATTTTATAGATAAAATAATTTAGAAATCTTGGGAAGCTATCAAAAGGGTGTCATATTTCATGACTTTTTTTTAGATGTACAAGAGGGTGTCATATTTTATGTAATAAAGTAAAGTGGATAAAAGGAAATAGTAATAGATGCACAAGTTTACTTGAGCATTGTATGTTTATGATCTATTTTATGGTCAAGGGTTGATATTGTGTCATATATTGGTCGAAGTTTTATTAATTAATTTAAAGTTTACTTATAATGTTCGTTTAGGTTAATAATGTAATTGGGATTTTGTATTGTAAAATTTTTTTCACACTTATTTTTTATTATATTGTTGTATAATAATATTTACAAATAGTATTATTTATAGTTTATATGGATATTTCAATTTTTTTTTATTTTCTTTTTGCTTTTGGTGTAACATTTGAGTGAATGCTATTGTTTTTATTTGTTTCTAGAAAATATTGTGAATTCTATCATGGTATCAAAGTAGGTGTGGAGCAGCATTGCATGGTTATAGAGGAAGTATTTCATAGCTTTCAATCCTTCTGAACTACAAAACAAATATTTTCTCTTCCACTTTTTTTCAATAATTTTGTATTTCTTTTAGTAGATTTTTCTCACTTTATTGTGATCGGAATTCCTTTGTTTCTTTATCTAATTATTTAAACAAGATCCAATTCTATTGTTCAATATTCTCCTTCCAATCAAACAATAAAATGGATAGAAGGAACACATTTGAATTTGAATTTGAAAATTGGAGCCATATGCTTTTTGCACGCGTGTCTTGCAACTCACACTATTTCCTTTGTGCACTTTTGATAGTCTCTTCAGAGAGGTCATGTTGGCTCTATCGACACCAAATGGGTGGTGCAATGGTCTTGCAATGGTTTGTGGGAGCTTTGGCATTGGAGGGTTGGGAGTTTGGTTCCTCACATGACCTGGAATTTTGTGCATAGAAGAATGATAAGGATTAGCTGGAATTTTAAGTTGTAGTTTTCCAATCGATAGCATGACACAACAGTCAACTAAATAGTTACATGAGCATAAAAGGATGAAGGCTCTAAGTTTGAGCCTTCATAATGTTTCATTACACTCGAAAGGAGGTCCATGTAGCATTACCTACAACATTAACAACTATCCTATCGTGGTTGGAGGTTGTGGTTTGCTGATAAGTCTACCTTCTAAAGCACGTTCGAGACACTGAAGTCTTAGGGTTGAGTCTCTACATAATTTTTTTGTTGAGGTTGATTCAAATATCAAAGACAAAAGGTAAGTCCTAAACTATCCTTCTCAATGGGAGGCTTGGTGCCTTGGTTATTCCAAAACTATTAGCAAAGTGAACGCTTAAGTTCAAGATTGCTCCGACAAATTAGATTGCTATGACTAGATGGGTTAAAGGAGCTAAGGTGGGAAAAAGTGATTAGATTGCTCCAAAAAATTAGATTTTTCCAAATAGTAGGTCAAGATTGGTGCTTATGTCCCTAAGGTTAAAGTTTTAAGTTTTTCATTATCGAGTTCCATTAGGGAAAATCTTCTAGATACCATAACTTTTGCATACATAAAAGCATTTTGAGCCCAATTTTATTCAAACTGCATGATTTTTCAAGCTTTAAGAACGAGTGGCATCAATATACCTGCTGCTATGTTAGGGATCATAATGTGTAACATGGACCATAAAGCCTTGGTTGCTCACCTTATTATGTAAAATTACAATATTTTATCAACCTAAATGATTGGCTTGCCAAGAAGTAAGATCCTATAATGCATATTTTAGGAGGATAAAGTAGTTATTCTTGATGATGAATCTCATTACCAAAAGGTAAAAAAGGCTCCAAGTTTATTTATCTTTTTAATTGAACCATATTTATATTTCCATATCAAAGAAGAGAGTGACCCTGTCAAGGTATGGTCAAAGCTACATGAAATTTTGGAAAAGTTAATACTACTGAAGTAAATCGCTTGGAATTGGAGCTTTCTTCTCTTAAGCTAAGTTTGATAGTGTTGAGGACTATATTGCAAGATTCAAAGGTTCTAAGAATATTGTATCTTTTGAAGACAAAAAGAAAGATGATGCAAAATGCATTAATATTGTCCTTGCTAATCTCTCCCCCACCTTTCAAATGTTGGATCTCATGGTTCATATGATTCCTATGTTCTTGGAATATCAAAATACTCTTCTTCTTGACTAATTATTTTCTCTTCTAGTTCACTTTTAAGTTGTAATGCGAAATTGTGGTGGTGGAACTCCTCAAATTCAAGCTTAGGCAAATGAATTCAAATCTAAGGAGGCTAAGATCCACAAATCTACGAGAAAGGCTAAGTCTTCAAAGAAATTGAAGACCACTTATGGATACTATAAAAGGGAGTGATATCCAATGAAGAATTGCTTGCTAAAGTTACAAAGGATTGAAGTTGAGTTCTTAAAGTTAGGTGGATGTCTTTCGCATGATGAGGAATATTTGGATGGATCTACCTCAACTATAGAGGCCCATTAGATTATGGGGGGAAGATATTATTCACTAATATTTTCTTTTCTTGGCCTTGAATTCTAGATTAGGGGAGGTATCGAAATTATAATATGCTTCATGGTAAAGGGTCAACATTGTACGATGTATTGGATAGGCCTAAGGACATTTTATTCTGCAATGTATTTATTATTTTATAATATTTTATTATTTAATCCCATTGGATCTTATATAAATCCTATTAACTATTTATAATTATCATGTTTAAACACTAATAATTATTTGTAATTAACCAAAAACTAGCTTATTATGTTGGCCTAGGTTAAAATTTATAATGTAACTAGGGTTTTAGTATTGTTATAAATACCCCCTCACACTCCTCAATTATTTTATGAGTGTTGTGTGATAATATCTAAAGATAGTGATTATTTATGGTGCCCACGAGTGCCCCAATTGTTTTTGTCCTTTAGTTTTTTATATAAGATTTGAGTTAATGTTATTGCTTCCATTCGTTTTTGAAAATTATTTTGAATTTCATCTCCAATCTCATATGATTAGATGTTGATGCAATGGATAAGGTGTTGAGGGATATTTGTACCAAATACCTAATTATAAACAATAAATTATTAAATGTCATACTAATCCATGTTGACATAACTTAAAGGTATTACGATTAATTACGAGTTACTAAACCATTTTTCATAACATGTTTGGCATAACAAGGTTTAAGTAAAGGTAACCATAATAACTTTTACTACATTAGAACATAGTGTACTTATGTCTAGTGAACCACACAACCCATGCACTAAATATTTTTGTCATGAATATTGTTACATGAGCCTTGTATTTTACAATATATTTATATTTACATCATTTATGAATAATATATATATATTTTTGGATTCGATTAGTGTGATAAACCTCTACGACCTACGCATAGGGTTGAGCAGTCCCCTCCCAGCCATGAACCCTTGTAAGGCTAAGAGCTACGCTTATTAAAAGGGAATTAACACATAGCCATACACACACACACACACCAAAATTTGAACCTTGGACCTCCCAAAAAGATCCAAATCCTGAATTGTTGCGTTGTCCCCCCTGGGACATATTTTTATTATCTTCATAAAGATTTTACTATACCATATTCTTCTACACAACTATGAAATATAACTCATTTGGCTCCATAGGATGGTTTGAATAGTTGTGTTCCATACCATTACATTGTAAACCTCCTATATAGATTGCATGAACTATCTATTTTCTATAAAAAAATGGTGTGTAAAATATTGCTTATTATTAGAAGGCAATGCGACTTTTAGAAATAATTATACCATACCCATAATAGTTATGGAACTACTCCGAGGGTTGGAAGTGTAGGCTATTAAGGCCTTAGATATTTAGACTCAAATAAAAAAGCATAAATAAATACATTTAAAAACAAGAAACATGTGCATAAACACATATCTTTAAAAAAATATACAAAAGAAAATGAAAAAAGCTAGATATATGAAAAACAAAGAAATATTTTGTTGTCGTGCTTTGAGTAAGGTTTGTGCAACATATTTTACTTTGTCCTCTAGGTTCATCATGGCCACTGACCTAAGGGGGCCAATGGAAGCTAGCCATGTAGGTGGAAAGGCATGTGAAGAGGAATTCATTCAAAGGGCCCAAGAAATTTATACTAAGGATAGTTCAAGAGGCTCTCTTTCTCCTGATATGGTTTTGTCTTTGTCACAATTTTATAGTGCATGTGAGTGACTAGAGTTCTTTACTCTAGTAGTATAATTTGTGGCTTGCATCCCCTATGAGGCCACATTATGAGCTTGGGTAAAATTTGCTTAGGCTTGTCACGGAGTTAAACTTGACCTAATCCAAAATTTGTCTAAGGGTTATTTTCTATTTTGTTTTTTAAACTCGATGTATGCCAAGGCAATCTATGAACATGGGTCTTGGTTCATGAGGAGTTCCCTTACTAGTTTTCTCCATGGTCCCAATACTTTTTTATTTTAGAAGAGTGGACAATCAAGGTCCTAGTATGGGTCAAGTTTTCAATCTTCCCCTCCCCTTTGGCACTTATTGAACTGCATAATGGTGTCATTGGGTCATGTTATCCTAGTTGAACTGAATAAGTTCTTTCATACACATCTTCATAAGAGAGTTTGCATAGAAGTGGATTTGGCCAAAGATCTCAATGACTATATTAGGACTCAGGTTGGCGAATCTATTATTCACCAACAAGTCTTGAATATCATGTTGTCAAATACCTACTTTTGGTGTCAAGCACCCAACCATAAGGTCAAATATTGTCCTCTCTTTCCCTTCAATAGGAATAAGTAACCCCCAAGCCAACTAGTATGGGCCCACCTCAACCTAATGAGGGTGGTTGGACCATTGTTGGAAGGTGTAACAATACAAGAGCAAAGCTACTAAGGTTGCACAACCCAAGCCTACAACTTCAACATCAATCATGCTAGATCTAAAGCTTGTAAAAAATATGAAAGAGCAAGCAGTTGCCAATCCTCCATTTATAGAAATTATTAGCAAAGAGGCTCCTAAGCATTGTTGGAGTATAGCATAATCTATTATTGACCATAGGGGTACCATGGCAAATAATAGATTAGGGTTGAGTCATAGTTTAGAGTGTGATTTATATTTCTCTTTTATGTAAGTGTGAATGTGCAAGAAATGCACAAGTGTCATGTAAAGTTGTAATGTGCAATAAATGCACAAGTATCATGTGAGTTAGAGTGCAAGTGTAAGTTGAGTCTATGTGCACAAGTGTCTTATATGTAAGAGTACAAATATGTAATGTAAATATGTGCACAAGTATATTAGATTAGAGAGTGCAAATAGAAGTGTACGTCATGTATAGGTGCACATATGTTATAGTGTCAAGTGTTCATCAAGTATGCAAGTGGCAAGTAGATAAGCCAAGATTCATGAGACTTGGCATATGGAGAGCAATAGTCTAGTACTTGAAGAGTCATATCACTATGGCTATATTATGGAGACAATGCTCCATAAACAAGTATCACCAACATCATGATCATTATTATCATATACAATTGTAAGAGAAAGAGGTGTAATAAAGCTTGTATACATTTTGAGCAATTAATATTGTAAGTTGTTCTTTATGTATAGTATATGAATGATTCAAGCTATTTTAAATCATATTTTAATATGTTATTGAATATTATTTGATTCATTATAATCCTTGATATACATATTAATTTGCTCATATTATTCTACTCATTTTATTATTATCTTGATCTTATTATTATATTGTGGGTATTTCATATTTGGGATGTATGTGATATAACCTGTTATAATTTTTGGTAGTATAAGGCTTAAAAATCCATTAATGGTATTAGCGCTACCACCAGATTTTGTCCAGATTGATAGAGTTCATTTTAGCCATCATTATTAATTGATTTTATCCAATTTAATAAAGTCGATTAAGAGTTCATCCACTTTGAAGGCAGTGAGACTCAAACTCTATTTTAAAGTTCATATTGAGTAGAAAATATAGACTTTCCATGGTTGAAGAATAACCAATGAAGACTAGGACTCAACTATATTAATAATAGGTTGAAGATTTAGGGATATAGATATCCCTTGACATTGATTATAGCCAACTTAAAAGAAAGTTGAAGATTTAGGGACATAGATATCCCTTGACATTGATTTTTAAGATTATAGCCAACTCAAAAGAAAGTTGAAGATTCAAGGACATTCAAAGTCACCTTGACAATATATTGAAAGAGAAGTATACTAAAGATTTAAAGATTTCCGATTTCAAGGATAGCAAAGAAAGCAATAGAAGTTTGAGAAGCTTCCTATAGAAGATAGAGAAGAGTTTCAACTTCGAAGTGTAGAGATAAGACAACAAAGAAAAAAGATAATATTAGAGTGCAATTGTATAAAAAGAAAGAAAGAGCATCAGAATTAAAAGTTGTAATAGATTGAGAAGCATTTAAAGCTTCCTAAAAAATGATAGAAAAAAAAAACAGAAAAGAGGAAGATATATATATATATATATATATATATATATATATATATATATATATATATATATATATATATATATATATACAATCTCTGATATATTAGTCTTGAAGAAAGATAAAGAAGCACATAACTTACTTTATATAGCTTCAAGCATTGGTTTAGAATTAAAAAGTTGCAAGGTATTAAGAATATTTAGGTCATAAAGATATTGACCTTGACACAAGAAGAAGATTCAGGTCATAAAGATATTGACCTTGACACAAGAAGAAGATTCAGGTCATTGACCTTGACATTAGAAAATGAATCACATCACAATAGGTATTGACCTTGATAATAGAAGCAATTTCAGGTCATATTGACCTTGACATTGGCCCAAGAAGCCAATATTGAAGAAAATATATCATTCACAGAAAGAGATATTTGATAGAAGCTTTTATAGTAAAGAGAAGAGTTATAAAATCATTGATACAAATTTAAACCAAGAATCCAGGAAGAAGAAGAAAATATTTATATTAAATAAAGTATACATATACATTATAAAGAAAAGAGCAATTTGGAAAAGAAAGTGAATGTGCAATTTAGATATATAGTAGAAGAGTAAAACATAATGTTGAAACAGTCAAGTGAAGCATTTAGAAGAGGAACACACAAGCTCACGGTACAACAAAGAATAGTTAAGGTGTCATAGAGAATAGCAAAGGCATCATAGAGAATAACATAAGCATTATAGATCTTCCTGGAATCTCCCAGCTATATTTCTAGGACCTCTATAGGATCCTCCTGGGGTCTTCTAGGATGTGCCTTCCTGTTTTGACGTGCTTGGCTGGATCGAACTGGAGTTTCTTTCCTTGGTGGTCTTCGATTGTGGTTGAATTTTGGATGGCTAGATTGAGAGTTGGAGTTGCGAAGACTGTCCTGATGGACCTTTCTGGTCAACATTTAGAAGAGGAATGTACAAGTTAATGGTATAATAGAGAATAGTAAAGGCGTCACATAGAATAGCAAAAGCATCATAGAGAATACCATAAGCATTATAGAATAGTGGATTCCCAGTTGGGTAGAACTTCCTGGGATATCCTTGTTATATTTCTAGGACTTCTATAGGATCCTCCTAGGGTCTTCCAAGATGTACCTTCCCATTTTGACATGATAATAGTTGCTTGGCTGGATCGAACTAGAGTTTCTTTCCTTAGTGGTCTTCAGTGGTGGCTGGATTTCAGATAGTTAGGCTTGGGAGTTGAAGTTGCGAAGACTATCTTGATAGACCTTTTTTGGTCTTTGGCAGGACCCCATACATTATTTTTGTCCACTGGAAGGGTTTCCTCTATTCCTCTTTAGAGATTTACTTTCAAAAGGGGGCTCTTGCTTTCCTTGTTTGCCCTCGATGTTGCAGCCTGGGGTTCACTCACTGCATTTTTCTTAGTATCTAGGGAGACCATGGTTTTATCGTCCATAGTTGAGTGGCTCTTGTGGATTTTTCTAGGATGGGCCTTCAAAAGTGAGTTTGAGATCTTCTGATCATCAGAAGCAGGTTGAAGATTTGCTCACTACATCTTCTTGGTCTTTGGTATGGCCATGTTTTTATCATTCATAGTTGAGTGGCTCTTGTGCTTGTTTCTAGGATGGGCTTTCACAAGATCCATTTTTTGTCCATCTAGGTTGTTCTATGATACATTTCTCTACTATTTCTTTCTGATATTTGGGATGGGCCCTATGTTTCTTGTGCAACTTTAGGTGAAGGTGTCTATGGATCTCTTATTGGATGGATAGTTGGTGGGGCTAGATGGTGATCTTGCATGGGTGACTCTCTGATGGAAGTCTTCTTTTGCAATTATTTTTGATCCTATTATGGGGGACCTTGTGCATGCGTGCCTACTATAAAATATGGTCTCCTGATGACAGTACTTGTGTGAGATGTTCCCTTCTAGCCATGAAGCACCGCGATGGAATGCTTCTTATATGGTTTTTCTCATATTTTGACTGTGATTTTTGTCTCCTTTGAAGTGAGATCTCATGGCCTACTGAACTATCTTCTAGATCATCTTTGCAGTGAGATCCCGTGGCGTATTAGGATCTTCTTGTATTTCTAGTTTTTCTTCTGGATCTCTAGAAAGCTTCTCTATACGAGCTTTCCCTGTTACTTTTTGTGTGGGATTCCAGTTTCATTTCGAAAGGGAATCATATCTCATTTTTGAGAGGTTTTGTATTTCAATTGGGGCTTGGGGTCCCCCTATTCACTTTCTTTGGTTCGAGATTTATTTCAATTGCATGCTATTTTTTCCCAATCTTGGCAGGAAAACCTTGTTCAAATTTCTGTTTGTTTCAGTTGTGTGTTGGTTTTTTTCAATCTTGGTGGAAAAACCTTTTTCAAGTTTAGTTCTATCTATTTTTTTTCTTGGGGAGGTTACCTCCCTGGTTTAAATGATCCTTGCTTGCCTCCAGAAGATAGTCTTCTTGACCTTGTACCTTTTATTGTGATCTCTTTTTAAAATGTTTGGGGCCCTTCCAAAACCCCTTTTTATCGATAAAAAAAACATAAGCATTATAGAGAATAGCAAAAGCATAAAAAATTAGCATAGCATCTAGTGAAGTATTTGGCTATAGAAGACTAACATTAAGCATTGTAGCAAATGTAAGCTTCAAGAAGGTATAACAAAATAAAGATCTTCAAAGCGATGCAATCACAATCTTATTTGAGAGCATGGACTTGCAAGTACAAAATTCAAATTATTACAACCTACCATTGAAAATGAGTAAAGCAACAACTAGAGAAGCTAAGAAGCCATTCCAATGAGATAACGAAAAGAAACAAGCACAGTGGAAGCTAGAGCAAGTCTACACAGAAGAAAACACATAAGCCAAAGAGCTTAAAAGTGAAAATAATGAGCTAACAAAAAGGACAAGTATAGGGGAAGCCAGAGCAAACCTACAACATAGAAGTCAGAGAGTTTGGAAGCCAAAATAGTGAGCTAACAAGGAATACAAATCCAACAAGCAAGGAAGTAGAAACGTTTACTGATTACGGTAGTTAGTAACAACAAGGAGATCATTTAGTGCTAAAGAACGTTGGAAAGACAGTGCAATTCACTAGAAGTAACATTTCGAGCATTATGTTTCAAAAGAAAGTGAAACATTCTTTGAACGTTTTTGCATGCAAACATCCATGTTGCAAGTGCCTGGTGCATATGAAAAGAGGTTCACATGAGCAATGAAGCAGAGGTGTAGCGAAACAACAAAGTAGGGACGTGCGTGGACGAGTCAAAGTGAATACTAGTTATAAGGTCAGTTCAATATTTAGGGGTTTTGGAGTTATAAGATTTATTTTAGCTAAGGTTTGAAGTTTAATTAAGTTTGACTTAGGAGTTATAAGGGTTAGATAAAGTTATTTTTAAAGTATTTGAGTTTTTTGAATTTTATAAGTTTGGAGTGATAAGTTATTTAAAGTTTTAAAGTTTTGTAAATTTGGAGTGATAAGGAATTCAACTAGTTTATTTGATTGAAAGTTTTTAAAGTTTTTAAAGTTTGAAGAATTTTTAAATTTGGAGTTTTAAAGTCTTTTCTTACACAGGGAAGGGTAGCACAGGATACCGAAATAGGTCAAAAATTTATTAAGGGCAAAGCAAGGTGCAGGGTTAGGGGTATGAGAAGTCTTTGTAAGGCAAGGGTAAGCCACAAAACAAATTAAAATTAATCTTCTTCTACAAGTGTACTGGAGCTGGTGAATTGTCAAACACATATTAACGATAGGGCTAGATAGGACAGTGTTGCAGGAATGCGACACTCCTTCGCACAAGAAGGACAAGGTCCTTAACTTTTTTTTTTTTTTTAGTAGTTTTAAAACTCCCAAAACAGAGACCTTAGATGAAAGACCTTAGATGAAATTTTAGTTGGAACAAAATATAGACCTAAGACGGGATTTCAATAAGATTTTTTTTAGGTAATTTCTCTTGTTTTTTTTTCTTTAGTAATAATTTAGCTTGTAGAAATGGTTGTCTTTGAATGCCCTGTAAAATAGAGGAATTACGTTTATATTATAAAATGCCCTGTTTCTATCACATTGAATTCTATCACATTGAAGTTTAGTCACTGCACTACTAATCCTTTACATTATATGTAGGTGAAATATTTGTATTACACGGTGCTTAATTTATAAATTCAACAACTGCACAACTTTTAAATTCAATCACTGCACTGCTAATCCTTTACATCGTATGAAGGTGAAATTTTTATATTACACGGTGTTAAATTTGTAAATTCAACAACTGCACAACTTTTAAATTCAATCACTGCGCTGCTAATCCTTTACATCATATGGAGGTGAAATATTTGTATTACAAGGTGTTGAATTTATAAATTCAACAACTGCATAATGTTTGGTAACCTGATTTAAATTGGAGTGCTAGCATACCTTGATGTTAATTTACTAATATTTTTTCAAAATATCGTCCAAGGATTGTGTGACTATTGATATTTTTGTATGTTTAGTGTAAATTATTTATCATGAAATATGAACTATAGTTTATTTGTACTATTGCCTAATGTCGTGTAGTTTAAAATTTATTTCAACTAAGGTTTTAGTGTGTTTTATAATAATATAAGATATTTGTCTTTGTTTGTATTGCCTTGAAGACTTGAAGTTTGAGTTTTGTCAACTCATGCCAAGGAATCTGTAGTTTTGATAGCACCAAATCATTGATTATTTTATTTTTTAAATGCCAATTTCAGTTTGGATGCATCTATTTCGAATATCCTCTGTTCTTTCCAATGATATTTTGGATTTGATGTCCATAGGAAGAATCCACGCATGCGGGGAGGAGAGTTTCACATCTAAAGAATTTCAATGATTTTATTTTTGTTTCATGTATACAGATCTAAGGTCAATAGAGGACCCACTACTTGCATGTTATTGTCTTTCCTTAATTTTGGAGCCTAGTGTTTGTATTGCAATTTACTTATTATTATCAATTAATCATTAGTCCTTCATTTTCTTGTTAATATTTGTTCCCAGTGAAATTTTGCAGACTAAAAGTCTCGTCTATTATTATTATTATTATTACTTTTGGACCTTGAATATAATGCACTCCTCTTATTTGGATTTATTTGTCTAGAGTTTTTGTGTTGAATGTACCAAGCTCATTTTCTCTTCATATCTCTTTACATAATTAATTAGATATATATTTATATGTATTTTATTTTGGTGTTTATAAGATAGGTGATTTTAAAATTAAAAAATGAAAATATAAAATATAAAAAATTGGGCTTCCTCTAAATCTCTCTAAAAAATATTATTTTAAAAATAAAACTAAAAAGGTACACATTGCCAAGTTGTTACTTTAAGCTACATTGGAATGGTATTTAGGGTGAGATCTTATTGACATAGCTTCATCTCTTTGTTAATTATGACATATTGATTACTTTGACTAATTGAATCATTTTGAAAGCCACGAAAAAAAAAATGCACATCACTAAGCTTTGAAATTTGAATCATGGACTCTCGACTTAATTTCATATCCAAATTAAACTACATGTAGTTATTTAAGAACTAGGTGTTAGAGTCCAATGAAATTCCCTTATGAGCCTCTAGAGACAGTGTGTAAAGAAATATACATTGAAAGAGAACATCATCTTCTGGATCCTGGCCAGGATAGGACCACCTTTCAAAATTAGCATACCTCTAGCTTCCTTATAATAAGTTGGTAGGCTTCATTCTAAAAGCACACTGTAACCTTACAAATTTCCCTGTACTTGAACAACCAAACAACTATTCCAATGGAGAAACACCATGGAAATAAACCTAATGTAGTAGCCTTAACTATTGGCATCTACCAAAATTCAACACACAACAAACATGTCATCCTCCCTTCGATCAGTGCATTATTCCCCTCTACTTTCTTATGAATGAGAATTTTAGGTCTCCTTAGGTGCTCTTTGCTTTGTTGCACATCTTATAGGCTAGGACTTTCCACATTTTTGTTCTAACATCATATATGAATTTTTAAATAATTAGTTATAGATTGAATAGATAAAATTGATTAATAGTTTACCATTTACATAGATTTTTTACACAAGATAAAAACATAGATATGATTAGATATTATATTATTAATATTTTATTTTTTATTTCCTCTCTTATTAGGAAATACATATGGCTTCTTCAAGTGAGGTCCCTACCCATACCACTAGAACCACTGCACTACGGAGAGCAATGACCCTTCTATAGTTGAAACCCAAACAACTCCATCAACACAAGCCCTAGGAAGAGATCCCATGTGGAAGTATGAAATTAAGGGAAGCTTGCCAAATCAAGTGATTTGTAAATTTTATGGTAAGGACATGCGAGGAGGCATTAATCACCTCAAATTCCATTTTATTGGTCAATCAAGGAAAGATGTGGACCCTTGCCCTATCGTAGATGACATGGTTAAAAATGAGGTGAAGGATTTTATGTGCAAAAAAAAGGCTAAAGAAATAGAGCATAAAAGGGCAAGAATTATAGTTGGACAAGGAGTGGGGCCACGAAGCTCCTTTTATGAAGATAAGGTTGAACTACAGGATATCCATTCCATGGCCGAAGAATCTATTCTTAGCCCTCACATTCATCGAAGTGTTGCCAGTGGGAGTGGGAGAAGTGTGGGACAAGGCTCCAACACTAGACAAACCACCATATTTAAAACTGCAATGGGAAGGGACAAGGCAAAGGAAGTCAAGACAACCATGGCAACTTTTTGGTATTATTGCAACATTCCCTTTCACACTGTGAACAAAACAAATTATCTATAACCACACATGGGTGCTTAGCTTGATGAGGGAGCACAATGATGGGAAGGACATTCTTTGCCCAAGGACCACTCGATTTACCTCTAATTTCATTGCCTTGCAGAGCCTTCTTGTAGCATCCTCCACTTTGAAGCAGATGTTTGTGTCCAAGGAATGGGATACCTCACCATTTCATGCTAAAGAGGAGGGGCAACAAATATCAAGCCAAGTGTATAATAATTTATTTTGGGAAAGTGTTCAAGAAATTCTCAAGGTAATTGTAATTTGCTTGTTGAGTTCAAATTTAAATTTTGAAATTTTATTTTATACTGGAATATTATTTTTTCTAAATTTTCAATATTTACTTTTTAATTGCAGGTGACTGAACCCTTGGTAAGGGTTCTTCACCTTGTAGATGGTGAACAATTGGCCATGGGTTATCTATATGAGGCAATGGATAGAGCCAAAGAGGCCATTCACCATTATTATAGTGGTAGTCCGCATAAATATGAAGCAATTAGCAATATTTTTGAGAAGAGATGGACAAGGCAACTATATCAACCAATTCATGCCACATGATGCTTCTTGAACCCCAAATTATTTTACAATAGTAGTTTATGTGATAATGATGAGGTCCAAGAAGCATTTTATACTTGTGCAGAGAGGATGATAGAAAACCTCGAGAAACATCACCTTATTCCTAATGAGTTGCAAATGTATAAGAATGTAGGAGGGAGCTTGTTTGCATCTCCCTTTGCTAGAGAAACAAGATCAACCTTACATCCAGGTAATGAATTTAAAATTTTAAAGTTTAACATTAAAAAAAAAATTATCTAGTTAACATTCTTGTAAGCATCATAAATTGATACTTTTAAAATTATCATTTTTTGTAGATTTATGGTGGGAGGACTATGGTGGAAAAACACCTAACATGCAAAAGATGGTTGTTCGCATCTTGAGTCAACCTTGTAGCTCTTCTGGGTGTGAGCGCAATTGGTCTTTATTTGAGGCCATACACACCAAGAAGCGCAATAAGTTAAACCAAAAATGCCTCAATGACCTTGTCTTTGTGCAGTACAATCTAAGGCTTCACACAAGACAAGTAGAAGGTAGTGAATCCTATGAGACAATTCGATTGGATAAGGTAGTCCCACTTTTTGATTAGATTGCCGAGGGTTCATGATGAAGAGTTTACTATAGATGACCTTGAGTCACATGAGGAGGAAACATGATATTTAAAAGGATTGAAGGAGATATACCATGATTATATTATACTTGAGGAGCCTCCAATTCACCTACCAATTCAGAGCCAAGGCCAACCATCAATATCAACTACAAAGGGAAGAAAGGGAAAACATAAAGCAACATTTCACTTTTATTGTAAACTTTTGTTGATAGAGATAAAAAACATTATATGTTTTTTTTTTATATGTGGAGAAGAGTTAAACATTCTTGTTGAATCTCAAATGACAACTGTTTCATGAATATAGATTTCATCAAAGACATGATATGTTTTTTTTTTAATATATATCTAGAAAAAAGTTTAACATTCTTGTTGAATATATAAATTTCTAATATGGTCATGCCCAAAATTTATTAATAGTTAAGATCATAAATTGCAACCACATTGTCTACTTGAAATATGGTTGCCTCAAATTTTATAAGGAGGCATTAATCACGATTAATGCAGACCCTGTTCAGAATGCGATGTAGTGGATATCTCTGTTGTAAGAAGATGAGATGTAGTGGATATCTGTGTCGTAAGAAGATGAATAGCAAGAATTTTGACAGTAAAGTTCTTTTTACATGCTCTTTCTTTTGTATGTGCAACACTTAATAGCCATTCTCTATTGTAGTCATTCTCTATTGTACACATGCATAGTATATAATTTTTATATTACACAAACATCGTATATAATAGTGCAATTTAATTTTAGAGTGGTTGTTACACCTTGTTCTTTCTATGATGATGGATCATTGGTGTATTTGATTTGTTTCTATGATGATGGATCAGTGGTGTATATATTTTGTTTCTATGACGATGGATCATTTGATTTGTTTCAGTATACTATACCAATGTTGAACTCGACAAATACTTCACTACATAAATGAAAGGTGTGTTAGTAAAATAACCATCCTACATATGCTTAAAGGTGTGTTAGTAAAATGATCATCCTTAAAGGTGTGTTAGTAAAATGACCATACTGCATATGCTTATGTGGCATTAGTAAAATGACCATCCTGCATATGCTTATGTGGCATTACAGTCTAACTCCATCATCTTTACCACCCACCACCTTCAAAGAATTGTTTTATTTTGGATTTATTTAAAAATCTCTGTTGTTTTATCTTGGATTTATTTTAATTTATTTTTGTTCTGTTTCACAATTTATCATTCAGAAAGCGCGAAATACAAAGGACCTTGTGAAGTAATCCGCACTTTCTAGGTACTTAGGAGTGCAGCTTAACGGTTTGGGTTTTTTCGGAGATTCAAGGTTTAAACCGTAGCGTGGGTGAGCGTGTGAGAGGTGGATGTGTATCTTTTTGATGAAGTTGTTATATGAAATTGGAAGATTTTTGATCAAAATCCCATATTCTTGAATCTGGTTCTTAGAAGCAAATTGAGTGGGCATCTAGAGTTTGGCTGAATTATCAAATTGAGTGGGTAACTAGACTTTGGCTGAATTAAAACTATACGTTCTATCGATTTATCAATAAGGTCTTTTGAGTTTTTGGTTTAACAACCAACCATATTCACAGACAACCATATTTACCCACAAATTGCAGAGTATGGACCTAAGGAAAAATGGAATTTATCAATATACAACGCTGAACCTTCGTGTAGATTGAAATGTAATTAGTTTTGAAAACCTTTCCATACATGTTATTAATTTTGAAAAATTATTTATTTATTTATTTTAATTTCTTCGATATATATATTTTTTCCAAATCGTGGAATACTCTCCAAAATTAGGCTGCGGAGTTTTCCCGAGTTGCGAGTTTTAAAACACTGGTTTACAATGTACATGTTATTGACCACAAACATGTGCGACCGTAAGATTGGCTACTACCAAATTGTAAGGATTTATTTGAACTCTTCCTTGCACATTTTAATAAATATTTTGTATATGGATGGATAATATTACCAGTACGAGCTTTCCCAAGAGTTACATAGGAATGAAACCAGACAATTTATATTTATAGAAGCCTTCATGCCATCTACCTCAGTATAACAAAAGGTAGACCGCAGTCATTGCAGTCGATCCTTCAAATATTATAATAGTTGCGACATTAAGCTACACAGAGAATACGAGAATATCTAAAAATTTCAAAATGCATATGAAAGAGAATTTAAGGAAGTTGGTTGTGTTGCTGCTTCTGCTTCTCCGCATTCTGCTCGTACATGTGAAGGACAGCAGCTCCAGAGAGCGCCGCCATAGTTATGGCCTGCGCATGTATCCTGCACATTCAAATTCGCCCTTAGATAAAGCTAAAGCTAAACTGAGTAAACTATTCTTGCTGCATTGCAATGGAAAATATCATACCTGGCGTGTATGAGTTTGAGGCTGGTTTTCATGGAAGGCCTTGCGCAGTTATAAGCAAAGGAAGCCATCAACGTTGAGCCCCATAATGTCCCCACCGTGGTTAATTTGTTGTCGGAGATCCATTTCCTTACAGAAGCCATGTCTATATCTCACACTTCCTCTTCCCAATATTAGCAAAGCGGAAGTAAGTCTGGCGGTGTAGGAATGGGGGTATTTAAAAGCAGGCGATGGCATTGGCATGCCCCTAGTTTTTCATTTTTCATGCCGCCAGAAAACTAAGTCTGTCAATACTGCTCATTCGAGGAAAACGTTTTCATGGAGTAATATAATTGGAAAAGGCTGACAAGCCTATTAACAAAGTAGACTACGGTTGTTCTTAATGATAGACCAATTACAAAGAGTTTGAACGTCAGGATTTAACGAAGGAAGATGAAAATCATATTGACTAAAATGAGATTAATAAGATAATATGTTTGAAAGTTATCGATTCCTGTAAAGCACTGTGAAAAAGTTGGTAGTGGTGGTTACAAAAGATGAGCCGGTTTTACGAGGGGCGCGCCCAAGGTTGTTTTTGTTTACTAGGAGCAAAAAATGTGTTCAGTGACGCATCCTGCTCAGGTATTGCTTTGTGTTAGGTTTATTTTGGAGATTTGTCAGGTTAGTCTGCAATATTTTAATATCTTCCAAGTTGAAAATTGTTGCACCCTGCCATATATTTAATTGTAAACGTTATGTCAAACAGTATAATTTGGCCGTTGATTGACCAGTCACTCCAAATCTTAGTCGGTATGAAATCTGCATCGCTCGCTTCACATATAGTCAAAGTTATGAAGTTTGCTTCCACTCCCTTCACTTCAAAAGTATTTTTAAGGGTGATTTAGTGTTTTGGTAAGGGGAGACAAGTTCTATGCTATGAATTCTTATTTAGTTTCAAGGTTTGTTTATTAATAATTATTATATTATAAATATTTTTCATACTCATGTCTACATTCATGACTTGAATTTTGCTTACGTTTTCAACGGCGTGAGAGTTTTAGTGTTAAGTATGTTGATTTATTTTTTCTAACATCTCTAAATAATTTATTCCCTTATGAAATAACATTTAAAATTATATAATTTTTAATTATTTTATGTATTTTATATTAATAATAGGATTTTTCTTATAAATCAATCACTATTTTATATGTTATTTCATAAGGGAAGAAAAAATAACATTTAAAAACCACTATTTTATTCCCTTATGAAATAACATTTAAAAACCACTATCTCGAGGATTCATATTCATATAAATCAATGACAAATAAAATTATCAATTAATTACAACATATCAATATTGCAATAGCCTAATATGATATCAGATTCTCCATGACAAGTATAATCAACTTATAATGATGATTGTTCAGAAGAACATCGAAGTAAAATAAAAATCGTTTAGCCAAGACAAATTGAGGAACTCAAATTATCATGGCAAGTCCAATAACTAATTAGTTCAGCCATGACAAATCCAATAACTAATTAGTTCAACCATGACAAGTTCAACCAGGTAAAATAAAATAGTTTAGTCATGATAATTCTATCTAGGTAAAATAAAATGGTTTAGCCGTGACAAGTCCAACAAGGTAAAATAAAATAGTTAAGTCATGAAAAGTGTAATTAGATAATATGAAACAATTCAGCCTTGGCATGTATATCTAGCAAAAACAATTCCAAAAAACATACTTCTTTTTCTATAGCAAGTTTTGTTATGATTATTAGCTAACTAGTTCTAGTGAATAATTGGTTCCCTGTTACATGGAGGTATTTTAATTTCCCAATATCCTAAATTATATGAAGTTAGTCAAATATTGGAATATAGCCACTTTTACATTTCACGCAGGGGCATCTTTGATGATTACAAGAAGGGCAACCATCACCTAGAATATGAGACAACATGTAAAAAAAAAAGAGGAGAAGACAACGAGTAGGAAAGAGGGAAGAGAAAATGAAGAGGTAAGGAAGAGAAATTAAAAGGAAAAAAGAGAGAAGAGGATTAAAAGAGGAAGGTATGGACCAAGGAATATGGTTGGAAAACCATCAAACTACTATGAGAAAAAAAGACAAGGATGAAGGGAAGACAAAGAAAAAAGGAAGAAGAAAAGCATATTAAAAAGAAGAGAGACTGAGAGAGAGGTCTGATGGACCAATATGAAAAGCCTAAGAGGATTTAGAGGAGAAGAACAAAGAGAAAAACTAGAGGAGGAGACATACGAGAATGGTTGGAAGAGAAGCTTGGGAAAGAGAACCCCAGGGAGAGAAATAAAATATATGTCCGATATGATAGATGACAAAAAGATAAACTGAGTTTTGAGAACTTAGGATTATCAATTGTATTCCAATAAAGTATTTTCAAATAAAATTTGGTTATTGCTCTCTAAACTCTATTGTTGGTTATTTGTATTCCATTTGTACAATTGTATGGTTGCTACTAACCAGTGTGAAGAACACGAGAAAAGAAGCTGAAGAGAAGGGGACATAACCATTTCACCATTGCATATGAAATAACTGCTGGTATAGAGGAGTGCCATTGAATTATGAGCTAGAACAAGGAGTCATATGAGTCAAGTGTTGAAGTCATTCAAATTTATATTCATTCAATGAGGAGGATGTTGATGACTAGGTGTAAGGATGTTTGATTAATAAGGCTGCTCAAAACTAAATCATTTAAGGAAGCATTATGTTATTTGTTTGGGGAGAAAATCTAAAAGGATTGGTCAATTGCCATCACTGGAAGGAAGTCCAGTATGGTAAAGACACCTATGAACATCATCGTATAATTGAACGATGATGGTGAAGATATACTGCCTAGTTTGGATTTATCCTTAATTCGACCATTTGAATATTGGGAAGAGTCATACATTTGTATGAGGGAAAATCACTCAAGTATATCATACATTTGAATTGTGGAAAGGTCATACATTTGAATGACCCATTTAGGTCATACAAATGGGATGAATTTATCATACAAGTCTAACATCATTCAATTGAATGTTTAGAAGAGAAGTGTCATACAAACAAACTATCGTATGATTGATACCATCACACAATATTTTTGATCATATAAGGTAATTGTCATTTAGGGACATTGTTGTACAAGGGAAGACTAGTAGCATCATTGCCTATATAGTTTTGGTATCAAAGCCAAAATATCTATGAGGATTGATATGTGCCTAAGGAGAGATGGCACAATGTGGAAGAGGAAGATCATGAGATCCTTGAGTCATAAATATAGCAGAGATAATGAGAGGAATAATTGCTTGACTAGATGCACTTACAATTACCCAAAGGAGAGACATTCAAGTAGAAGATGTGAGTGATAGTGAAGAGGAGGAAGTGGACCAACCAAAATATCATAATGAAGGACAAAAAGGAGATATTAAATAAATATTACGATAATTTCTAATATGGGTAGGAAGCCAAAGTTAGAAACCCCATCATGTAATGGAATTTTAAACCTTGAAAAACCCATCAATTAAATTGCAGAGATGGAAAAATATTTTGATATTGAATTGATAGAATACCCTAAGAAGGTGAAGTTTTATTGTATAAAACTGAAGGGGCATGCATCCTTGTGTTGGAATCATGCCCAAACAAAAAGACAATAAAAAGTAAAGGATAGAATATAAACATGGGATAAGTTTGTAACCGAATTGAAGGCTAAGTTTTTACCTTCCAATTATTAGATTAGGTTGTTTAGAAAAATCCAAAACCTCAAGAAAAAAGTTAGGAGTAAAGGAGCATATCGAGGGGTTATATAAACTGACCATAAGAGTAGGTTATGTTGAAGATGATGAGAAGAAGGTGGAAAGATATATAAATGGAATAAGGTTGTCCATACAAGACAAAATTTGTATTCTTTGAATTAGAAAATCCGAGGAGGCATATTAGTATGCACTCAATGTGGATGAGAAAATTGGCCCATAGGCAGTAAAATAATGTGAGAGAAAGTGAACAATCAAACAATGGTAGAGGGAAACACTTGCAAGAATAAGTTAGTACTTCCCAAAGTGATTCCAATCAAAGTACTTGGGAAAAGGGTGAATCATCAAGAGGATGAGGTGGATTTGGTATAGGAAGGGGTATAGGATTTATTAAAAAGTGTTATAGATATGGACAAGCTAGACATTAGGCATTTGAATTCCATTAAGCACAATAGACTAGTGGGTCTAGAAGGAAAGCCCATTGTAGACATGGAAGATTGACCCATCAAAATGAGTCATTTTTCCTTAGACTCCCTAAGAAGTCCTTCAAAATTGATAAGTGCAAGATTGAGCCCTTATTTCCCCTATTTGTTTTCATTTTTTCCTTTGCTTTTCCAAATTTACGATCATCTAGGATAGGGCATGAATTCAACAAAATTAGGATTTTTCTCAAAGACCAAGTTTTTGGGCCAACCTCTTTTGGGGTCTGCTCTTGGCCAAGGTTGTTTTTTGTTTTCCCACCTAACCCCCCTCCAAAAACTCTTATAAATAAAGGGTAGATCCCCCTTTTCAAGGACAACTCTACAAGTTTTCCCAAGCAAGTCTTTGGACTAATCATGTGCATGCTCTCAAGATTTTGATACTAGTGTTCTGCTTCTTGTACACTTTTTGTGGTTTGTTGCTTTTGGTGAGTAAGTGGAGGAGCCTTGATGATAGGAGGAGAGGTCTACCATCTTGGTTGTTGCCTTCACTCTTTCATTACTCCTTACTTTCCTCACAGGTTCATCAGGTTTTATTTATTTGTGTTGTTAATCATTTGATCATTTAATTTATGCTTTGCATTAGATTTCTTACAATTGTAGATCAGGTAAAGGTCCTTTCATGAATTTGTGCCCCATATCTACAAGGCATGAATTTAGAATTCAAAATTCATGGTTACCCCTTACAGGGCACAAATTTATTTACCATGGGTTAGGGGCAGGTTTTTGCTCCCAAAACCCTAGCCCACTCTCTGCATACTTCATTTAGATCATAATTTATTTCTCTGCACCTTGTTTGCATTATTTTTATATTATTGCATTTCATCTTGTTTGCTTCCCAAAGGTCAACAATCACTTTTACTTTTGAATAGTAAACTAAAAGGACCCAGGGGCTTAACTGTTGCACATCCAAACTCAGTCATACAATGGCCTAAGTAGACCCCTAAACACTGATCAATTTTCTAAGGGTTTTGAAGTTGTTTTGCAGGTTTTGAGGCTGTTGGACATTTTGGGTTAAATTTGACTAGGATCAATCACTGAATCAAGTAAGTGCTTTGATAGATCTTAGGCTATTTGTTGGATGTCTTTTGTTCATTTATGTCCATTTCTATTTCATATTTAGATCATAAATAAAAAGGAAAATATTGTGTTATATTTCTAGGCACCAATAAAGAAAAGCATGTAGCTTTGCATCTGTTAAATTTGTTTGTGCATTCTCTTGAACTCTTGCTAAAAAGGAAAGGGTTTACTTTTTAGTTCTCATTGAAATACAAAATTATTTTAGAATAATTTTTGTTTGCTTTCATTACTATTTTCCCTACATTATTATTTTATTTTTCATAGTTTAGATCTTAGTAAAGTCAAACATAGGTGCTTTCTCAATTAACACATCAAAAATTTCCACCTTGTACTTGGAGCGAGTCCTTAAACCATTTTTGGTGAACCCTTTAATCTTCAAGCCCCTGAGTATAGAAGTAGCAACATACCCCTGCGGTCACCTTGGCTCCTAGCGAATCCAACCAAGAATCATATGCGATAGGGAAGTTTTCCCCCTCTACATATTTGGTGAACCCGACATGAAGCACGTCCTTAGTGGCCAATCTAGGAAGACTCTTCCCTTTGTATCATTTTATTTGGTTTTAAACTGTAAGCAAGACCATTTAAATCTATTTGCATAGATTAGAAAAATAAATAGCAAAAAATTAAACTCTTTTGTGTCCTTTGCTTTTTGCGTTAGTTTTTTATGTTCTCTTTCTCTTATTCCTATGGTCCCAAACCTTAGGAGCAATCAAAATATGATAGTAGTTTATGTGATAATGATGAGGCTCAAGAATTATTTTATACTTGTGCAGAGAGGATGATAGAAAACCTCGAGAAACATTACCTTATTCCTAATGAGTTGCAAATGTATAAGAATGCAGGAGGGAGCTTGTTTGCATCCCCCTTTGCTAGAGAAACAAGGTCAACCTTACGTCCAGGTAATGAATTTAAACTTTCAAAGTTTAACATTTAAAAAAAAATTATCTAGTTAACATTCTTGTAGTATAGCATCATAAATTGATACTTTTAAAATTATCCTTTTTTTGTAGATTTATGGTGGGAGGACTATGGTGGAAAAATACCTAACATGCAGAAGATGGTTGTTTGCATCTTGAGTCAACCTTGTAGCTCTTCTGGGTGTGAGTGCAATTGGTCTTTATTTGAGGCCATACACACCAAGAAGCACAATATGTCGAGCCAAGAGTGCCTCAATGACCTTGTCTTTGTGCAATACAATCTTAGGATTCGCACAAGACAAGTGGAGGGTAGTGAATCCTATGAGGCAATTTGATTGGATGAGGTAAATCTATTTTTTTATTGGATTTTTGAGGGTTCATTGGATGCAGATTTTACCACATAGGACCTTGATGCACTTGAGGAGGAAGCAAGACTTTTAAGAGGATTTGAGGAGATATATACCATGATGATATTGCACTTGAATAACGTCCAATTCACCCAATAATTTTGAGTCAAGGCCAACCATCAACATCAACTGCAAGGGGAAGAAGGAGAAAACAAAAAGTAGTTTAAAAATTACTTTTCATTTCACTTTTGTTGTAGTTTTTTGTTGACAAAGATCAAAGACATGATATTACGTTTTTTTTTTTTCTAAACATATATCTGGGGAAGAGTTAAACATTCTTGTTGAATCTCAAATGACAACTGTTTCATAGATATAAATTTCATCAAGGACATGATATATATTTTTTAAATATATATCTGAAGAAGAGTTAAACATTCTTATTGAATCTCAAATGGCAATTGTTTCATAGATATAAATTTCTATATTTTTGATGTAGTCATACCTATAATTTATTAGTGTTTAAGGTCATAAATTACAAACCAATTAACATTTTCTACCTGAAATATGGTTGCCTCAAATTCCATAAGAAGGCATTAATCACGATTAATACAAACCCTGTTCAGAATGCGATGTACTTGTAAGAAGATGGATAGCAAGAACTTCGACAATAAATTTCTTTTTACATGCTCTCTCTCTGTTGTAAGAAGATGGATAAGAAGATGGATAAAAAGAACTTTGACAATAAATTTCTTTTTACATGCTCTGTAGCTTTCTACTGTATGTGCAACACTTAATAATCATTCTCTATTGTCAACATGCATACCATTCTATTTTAAAATTACCCAAACATCGTATATAATAGTGCAATTTAGTTTTAAATTGGTTGTTACACCTTGTTCTTTCTATGATGATGGATCATTGGTGTATATATTTGATTGGTTTCTATGATGATGGATCAGTGGTGTATATATTTTGTTTCTATGACGATGATCCATCATTGGTGTATATATTTGATTTGTTTCTATGATGATGGATCAGTGGTGTATATATTTTGTTTCTATGACGATGGATCATTGGTGTATATATTTGATTTGTTTCAGTATACTATACCAATGTTGAACTTGACAAATACTCCACTACATAAATGAAAGGTGTGTTAGTAAAATGACCATCCTACATATGCTTAAAGGTGTGAAAGTAAAATGACCATCCTTAAAGGTGTGTTAGTAAGATGACCATACTGCATATGCTTATGTGGCATTAGTAAAATGACCATCCTGCATTGGCTTATGTGGCATTACAGTCTAACTCCATCATCTTTACCACCCACCACCTTCAAAGAATTGTTTTATTTTGGATTTATTTAAAAATCTCTGTTGTTTTATCTTGGATTTATATTAATTTATCCTTGTTCTGTTTCACAATTTATCATTCAGAAAGCGCGAGAAATACAAAGGGACCTCGTGAAGTAATCCACGCCTTCTTGAATTTGGTTCTTAGAAGCAAATTGAGTGGGTAAGTAGAGTTTGGCTGAATTAACCAAATTGAGTGGGTAACTAGAGTTTGGCTGAATTAAAACTATACGTTCTATCGATTTATCAATAAGGTCTTTTGACTTTTTGGTTTAACAACCAACCAACCATATTCACAGACAACCATATTTACCCACAGATTGCAGAGTATGGACATAAGGAAAAATGGAATTTATCAATACACAACGCTGAACTTTCGTGTAGGTTGAAATGTTATTAGTTTTGAAAAATTATTTGTTTATTTATTTTAATTTCTTCTATTTTTTTTTTCCGAATCGTGGAGTACTCTCCAAAATTTATTTGAACTCTTCCTTGCACATTTTAATAAATATTTTGCATAAGGATGGACAATCATACCAGTACGAGCTTTCCAAAAAGTTACACAGGAATCAAACCAGACAATTTATATTTATAGAAGCCTTCATGCCATCTACCTCAGTATAACAAAAGGTAGACGGCAGTCATTGCAGTCGATCCTTCAAATATTATAATACTTGCCACATTGAGCTACACAGAGAATACGAGAACATCTGAAAATTTTCAAATTGCATATGAAAGAGTATTTAAGGAATTTGGTTGTGTTGCTGCTTCTGCTTCTCCGCATTCTGCTCGTACATGTGAAGGACAGCAGCTCCAGAGAGCGCCGCCATAGTTATGGCCTGCGCATGTATCCTACACATTCAAATTCGCCCTTAGATAAAGCTAAAGCTAAACTGAGTAAACTATTCTCGTTGCATTGCAATAGAAAATATCATACCTGGCGTGTATGAGTTTGAGGCTGGTTTTCATGGAGGGCCTTGCGCAGTTATAAGCAAAGGAAGCCACCAACGTTGAGCCCCATAATGTCCCCACCGTGGTTAATTTGTTGTCGGAGATCCATTTCCTTACAGAAGCCATGTCTATATCTCACACTTCCTCTTCTCAATATTAGCAAAGCGGAAGTAAGTCTGGCGGTGTAGGAATGGGGGTATTTAAAAGCAGGCGATGGCATTGGCATGCCCCTAGTTTTTCATTTTTCATGCCGCCAGAAAACTAAGTCTGTCAATACTGCTCATTCGAGGAAAACGTTTTCATGGAGTAATAAAAATGGAAAAGGCTGACAAGCCTATTAACAGAGTAGACTACGGTCGTTCTTAATGATAGACCAATTACAAAGAGTTTGAACGAAGGAAAATGAAAATCATAATGACTATAACGAGATTAATAAGATAATATGTTTGAAAGTTATCGATTCCTGTAAAGCACTGTGAAAAAGTTGGTAGTGGTGGTTACAAAAGATGAGCCGGTTTTACGAGGGGCGCCCCAAGGTTGTTTTTGTTTACTAGGAGCCAGAAACGTGTTCTGTGACGCATCCTGCCCAGGTATTGCTTTGTGTTAGGTTTCTTTTGGAGATTTGTCAGGTTAGTCTGCAATATTTTAATATCTTCCAAGTTGAAAATTGTTGCACCCTATGTCAAACAATATAATTTGGCCGTTGATTGACAAATCTTGGTCGGTATGCATCGCTCGCTTCACATATATTCGAAGTTATGAAGTTTGCTTCCACTCCCTTCATTTCAAAAGTAGGTTTAAAGTCCAAGGGTGATTTAGTGTTTTGGTAAGGGGAGACATATTTGGTGTTGGTGTTCTATACTATGAGTTCTTATTTATTTTCGAGGTTTGTTTATTAATAATTATTATATTATAAATATTTTTCTTACACATGTCTACATTCATGACTTGAATATTGCTTACTTTTTCGACGGCATCTCGAGCTTAATAGGGTTAGTTTTAGTGTAAAGTATGTTGATTTATTTTTTCTTACATCTCTAAATAATTTATTCCTTTGTGAATGAATGAAAGAAAGATTGATTTTAATTACTTCCGCGAGACCTGGTTTATGGGACCTCAAATATGGAAGTACAATTACTCAAATCATATCATATGATCTTTAATATCTTTGAGAAGGTTGTTCCTTCTCTTGCTGATTTGTGTTAGCAATTCTCCAACTTTTTTTATTTTACTGTTTTCAAATAAATTTGTAATAAACTCGTTCCCAAGTGTTTCTTTGTATTTGTCACGGATATCTGAAAAACTCGGGCATTTATAGATGAAGTGTTCCTCTGTCTCTACTACCCCTGTGCTGCATAGAGTACATATCCTTTCTTCCCATTGTTCTTTGGGCGTTGTCCATCTCATTGTTCTTTGAGCGTTGTGAAATAACATTAAAACTATATAGTTTGTAATTACTTTATTTATTTTATATAAATAATTTTAAATTAATATATTTTATTTATTTATTTATAATAGGATTTTTTTGAATCTTCAAGATAAAAGCTTTTATTTAGTTTTAGTGTAAAGTATGTTGATTTATTTTTTCTAACATCTCTAAATAATTTATTCCCTTATGAAATAACATTAAAACTATATAGTTTGTAATTACTTTATTTATTTTATATAAATAATTTTAAATTAATATATTTTATTTATTTATTTATAATAGGATTTTTTTGAATCTTCAAGATAATAGCTTTTATTTAAAATAAAGTTTTTAATCTATGTCTATCTTGATAAATACATATAAGATGTAAAATATCTTAAGATTAGTTTGGTTTATAATAACACTTCAAGTTTATATTAGCAAATCATTCATATAACTTATCTTAAATTTGTGTTTAAGCATTTATCGATGAGTTGCCCTGGTTTAATTCCCTTGACAACTAGGATCCGAAGGTTAGGGATTATAGATGTTCCCTATGCAACAAAAAAAAACAAGGTCTGAATATTGAATCTAATCAAGTGTAATATACAATTATTCAACATTGTAACACAATCCATTTCACTTTTTTACTCTGAGAAGACACAAAATCATTTATGTACCAAATTGATCATTAAATCCAACAATACATTTTTTCAATTCTATACTCAACCTTTTCCATGAATACATCTAACATTACTAATTCATAGCTCTAATAATAATAAATATAAAATACAGTCAACATAAAATCATCTAGCACCACAAGCACTTCAAGTGATAGGGATTAGGATTGCATTTAATACTCACACAGATTGTGCATATTAAATGCTGCTTTTGTAAAGGCAGACATGCCTATAAATATATTTTTGATACCACAAACACTCTAAAATAGACACAAAGAATTAACACAAATGAAAACTGTCATTTACATTAATAAAAAATATATTTATAGGAATGTCTGCCTTTACAAAAGCGACATTTAATACGCACAATTCGTGTGAGTATTAAATGCAATCATAATCTCTATCATTCCTCCCACTGAGGAAGCATTGGTGCCCAATGCGTACAGGAAGAGAAATATGTGGAGTTGAAGAGTGTCGGGTACTATCGAAAATGCACTCTTGTTACAAAACATGAAAGACCAAAATGATAAATTTGTAAAAATATTCAAAAAAACAAAAATCTAATACTAGATCTAGAACATGCTCGAAAAATACTCTCCAATGACTGCCAACACTACTATGCTGACGGACAGCTGAAATAGATCCTTGAATTTTGTAGAAGACAACAACAATTGAAGTGTCAGAGAAGATGTAGTAAAATATTCCTCAAACCACGTGCCAAAATGAGCCAAGTTGGAAATTGCGGATGCAGTTGATTTTTGGTTTTGAATGTTGGACCACAAACATTAATGAAAGGCATTGATGATGCAATTATGACACATAAATAAATGCGAGAAAATAGTATTTATGAAATATGGTGCATTAATAAATGCGATTGAATAAAATATGGTGCATTAATAAATGCAATTGAATAAAATATGGTGCAATAATAAATGCGATTGAATTAATGACACTAAATTATTGGTGACCGAGACAACGGTCAAGTGGGCCTGGATGACACGTGAGGCGAGAAAATATTAAATTAAATTAAAAAATAATTTAATTTAATTAATGCGTGGTTAATTGTTGGCATTAAATTATGGGTGGATCGGGACAATGATCAAGTAGACCCGGACAATGGTCAATGGAGAATATTTAATTGAACACATAATTATGGTATTTAAAAATACCTGCGATATTAAATATTTTAATTTTAAATTAAATTAAATAAAATTTAATTTAATTTTAAAATTTCTCCAAGGGAATGACAACGGCTAAAAACACGTGCAAGTGGCAAATGCATTAATGAATGCAGGTTAATGATAGAAAAATTAAATTAAATTAAAATTTTTAATTTAATTTAATTTAAGGAAATGTGTCCAGAAGTATGTGCAACACCCACCAGGATCAAATGGTTGTCACCATGGTTTCGAGGTGGAAGCTGGCAGAAAATCTTCTCGTAGCTCATTGCCTGAAATCAGGAGATCATCGTTGAAAAATGTTGAATCGGCAAACAGAAAACGTCTAGGGCTACTGAGATTAGATGGAACTAGATCAGACAGTGGTGACTACACATCAATATTTGGAACAACATCACTAGGAGGTTAGAGCAGATCATGTAGTGCAGCAAGCACGATGACAACAGTAGATATGGCAACTGGTTCTTCAATTGGATCTGCATCGGGAGCTTCCAAGGAGCTCAAATCTACATCAAGAGCTTTAACGGGGCTCGAATCAGCTTCAAAAGCAACCAAAACCACATGGTCTAATGGAAAGACATTGGATATTTGACCTATAAACCTTGGTTCGAATCCAGGTGTGGTTGTAAATTCATATTTTTCTAGATTAGGGGTAGAATCCTGATCTTCGGTAGGAATGAGATCGTCAATAGTAGGTTCTTCGACAACAACAACAAGGATTTTAGTTGTATGCTGCTGAATATTAGCAGCCATTGTTGCTTGGAATTATTGAAGTGCAACTATTTTTGTATAATGTTGTTAAAAATTAATGACAAAGTCATCAAGTGAAATGGTCGACATTATGAATGATGGTCACAAATGGATTTTTCCTAAATAAATGACAAATCCAAGATGAATGCTCTAATCAAGAGCTGAGGATCGGGAGTCAGAGGGACCCAAGCTAAGATTTTTTAAGATCAGAAGTGCACGAAGGTGTCTATGAAAAAAGAAATAATGTTCACCCAATGCCAAGATTCGTTGGTGGTTTTCTCGTTCCTCTTTTGAACCAGACTGGCCTAGAGAAAGAGGATACTCACATAACCAATGCTCGGATATGATACCACTGATATGGGAAACACTCTAAAATAGACACAAGTAATTAGCACGAATGAAAACTATCATTTACATTAATAAAAAATATATTTATAGGCATGTCTACCTTTACAAAACTATATTTAATACGCACGATCCATGTGAGTATTAAATGCAATCCTAATCCCTATCATCAAGTTTAGTTTATAATAACACTTCAAGTTTATATTAGCACCATAATTTAATAGCAAATCATTCATATAATTATCTTAAATTTATGTTTAAGTGCTTGTCGGTGAGTTGCCCTGGTTCAATTCCCTTAACAGTTAGGATCCGGTTGACTTCGTATTTACCTCTTAGGTTAGGGATTATAGAGGTTTCCTATGCAACAAAAAAACAAGGTCTGAATATTGAATCTAATCAAGTGTAATATACAATTATTCAACATTGCAACATAATTCATTTCACCTTTTTACTTTGAGAAGACACAAAATTATTTATGTACCAAATTGATCATTAAATACAAAAATACAAATTTTTAATTCTATACTTAGCCTTTTCCATTAATACATCTAACATTACTAATTCATAGCTCTAATAATAATAAATATAAAATACAGTCAACATAAAATCACCTAGCACCATAAGCACTTCAAGTTTGGTTTATAATAACACTTCAAGTTTATATTAGCACCAAAAGTTAATAGTAAGTCATTAATATAACTATCTTAAATTTGTGTTTAAGTGCTTGTCGGTGAGTTGCCCTGGTTCAATTCCCTTGATAGTTAGGATCTGGTTGACTTCATCTTTACCTATTAGGTTAGGGATTATAGAGGTTTCCTATGCAACAAAAAAAACAAGGTCTGAATATTGAATCTAATCAAGTGTAATATACAATTATTCAACATTGTAACACAATCAATTTCACCTTTTTACTCTGAGAAGACACAAAATCATTTATGTACCAAATTGATCATTAAATACAACAATACAATTTTTCAATTCTATACCCAGCCTTTTCCATGAATACATCTAATATTACTAATTCATAGCTCTAATAATCAACATAAAATCATCTAGCACCATAAGCACTTCAAGTTTGGTCTATAATAACACTTCAAGTTTATATTAGCACCATAAGTTAATAGCAAATCATTCATATAACTATCTTAAATTTGTGTTTAAGTGCTTGTCGATGAGTTGCCTTGGTTCAATTCCCTTGACATTTAGGATCTGGTTGACTTCGTCTTTACCTATTAGGTTAGGGATTATAGACGTTCCCTATGCAACAAAAAAAAACAATGTCTGAATATTGAATCTAATCAAGTGTAATATACAATTATTCAACATTGTAACACAATCCATTTCACTTTTTTACTCTGAGAAGACAAAATCATTTATGTACCAAATTGATCATTAAATACAACAATACAATTTTTCAATTCTATACTCAACATTTTCTATGAATACATCTAACATTACTAATTCATAGCTCTAATAATAATAAATATAAAATACAGTCAACATAAAATAATCTATTTCTTGCTATTTCATAAGGGGGAGAGAAGTCAACATTCAAGTGTTTTACCACCCAAGCAATAGACACTTCCACACTTCCGTCATCTCAACTTTATTCTCAAAGTTTTGATCCTTCATGAAGGTGCAAATACACAATACCAACCTAGGTAGAGAGTCCATTGAGTGAATATGCAAATTCTATTATGCATGAATGCAAATTTTGTTATGCATAAAATCATTAACCTACGAGTAATTACTTGTAACTAGATCTAGATTTTAGTGTAAGGATAAGTCCCCACTAAGGTGGTACAACTAATGTGTATACCATTAATATTCACATCCATGCTTGTACTTATGTGACATTTATCCTTCATGGGTGAGATTATTACCCTTAAGTGCAAATTAGGTATTCACCTTGTTCATCGATAAGATACTCTTATCTCTTTGCATATCCTAGAGTGGCCTTTTTTATTCATACCATAATGCATTGGACATACATGCATGTAGTCATTCATATTCCTATAAAGCAACGACAAAGAAAAATATCAATTAATTACAACATACCAATCTTACAATAGCCTAATATGATATCAGATTCTCCATGATAAGTATAATCAACTTATAATGATGATAGTTCATCTATGACAAGAACGTCAAAGTAAAATAAAAATAGTTTAGCCAAGACAAATTAAGGAACTCAAATGATCATGGTAAGTCCAATAACTAATTATTTTAGCCATGACAAGTCCAACAAGGTAAAATAAAATAGTTTAGTCATGACAATTCTAGCTAGGTAAAATAAAATAGTTTAGCCATGACAAGTTCAACAAGGTAAAATAAAATAGTTAAGTCATGAAAAGTGCAATTAGATAATATGAAACAATTCAGCCTTGGCATGTATATCTAGCAAAAACAATTCCCGAAACCATGCTTCTTTTTATATAGCAAGTTTTTTTTATGATCATTAGCTAACTAGTTCTAGTGAATACCAAGTCCCTATTACATGGAGGTATTTAATTTTCCAATATCCTAAATCATATAAATTTAGTCAAATATTAGAATATGGCCACCTTTACATTTCATGCAGGGGCATCCCCGATGATTACAAGAAGGGCAACCATCACCTAGAATATGAGACAATATGTAAAAAAAAAAAAAAAAGACAACGAGTAGGAAAGAGGGAAGAGAAATTAAATCAAAAAATATAGAAGAGAAATAAAAGAGGAAGCTATGGACCAAGGAATATGGTTGGAAAACCATCAAACTACCATGAGAAAAAAAGATAAGGATGAAGAGAAGCCAAAGAAAAAAGGGAGAAGAAGAGCATATTAAAAAGAAGAGATACTGAGAGAGAGGTCTGACGAACCAATGGGAAAATCCTAAGAGGTTTTAGAGGAGTAGAATAAAGAAAAAAACTAGAGGAGGAGACATACGAGAATGGTTGGGAGAGAAGCTTGGGAAAGAGAACCCCAAGGAGAGAAATAAAATATATGTCCGATATGATAGATAAAAAAAAGATAAACTGGGTAGTTAAAACTCTCTAGTTGAAATTGAGAGGCCCAGGTTCAAATCTCTCCCCTCACATATTTCGGATATACTATGTAATGGTTATATCATGACCACCTAATAAATATTTACCCCCTTTTGAAAAAAGAAGAAGATAAACTATGTTTTGAGAACTTAGGATTATCAATTGTATTCCAATAAAGTATTTTGAAATAAAATTTGGTTATGGCTCTCTAAACTCTGTTGTTGTTTATTTGTATTTCATTTGTGCAATTGTATGGTTGCTACTAACTAGTGTGAAGAACACAAGAAAAGAAACTCAAGATAAAGGAACATAACCATTTCACCATTGCATACGAAAGAATTGATGGTATAGAGGAGTGCCATTGAATTATGAGCTAGAACAAGGAGTTATATGAGTCAGGTGTTGAAGTCATTCAAGTTTATATTCATTCAATGATAAGGATGTTGATGACTAGGTGTAAGGATATTTGATTAATAAGGTTGCTCAAAACAAAATCACTTAATGAGGCATTATGTTATTTGTTTGGGGAGAAAAATCTAAAAGGATTGCTCAATTGCCATCACTCGAAGGAAGTCCAGTATGGTACAAACACATATGAACGCCATCGTATAATTGAACGATGATGGTGAAGATATACCGCCTAGTTTGAATTCATTCTTAATTTGGCCATTTGAATATTGGGAAGAGTTATACATTTGTACGAGGGCAAATCACTCAAGTATATCATACATTTGAATAGTGGAAAGGTTGTACATTTGAATGACCCCTTTAGGTCATACAAATGGGATGAATTTGTCGTATAAATATATATTTATTCAATTGAATGTTTAGAAGAGAAGTGTCATACAAATAAACTATCGTATGATTGATACCATCATACAAGATTTTTGGTCATATAGGATAATTGTCATTTAGGGACATTGTTGTACAAGGAAAGACTAGTAGCATCATTGCCTATATAGTTTTGGTATCAAAGCAAAAATATCTATGAGGATTGATATATGCCTCAGGAGAGAAGCCACAATGTGGAAGAGGAAGATCATGAGACCCTTGAGTCATAAATATAGCAGAGATGATGAGAGGAATAATCACTCAACTAGATGCACTTAAAATTACCTAAAGGAGAGACGCTCAAGTAGAAGATGTGAGTGATAGTGAAGAGGAGGAAGTGGACCAGCCAAAATCTCATAATGAAGGACAAGAAGGAGATATTGAAGAAATATTACGATAATTTCTAATATGGGTAGGAAGCCAAAGTTAGAAACCCCATCATATAATGGAAGTTTAAACCCTGAAGAACCTATCAATTAAATTGTAAATATGGAGAAATATTTTAATATTGAATTGATAGAACACCCTAAGAAGGTGAAGGTTTCTTGTATAAAACTGAAGGGGCATGCATCCTTGTGTTGGAATCATGTCAAAAAAATACAATAAAAAGTAAAGGAAAGGGTTTACTTATTTGTAAAATTAGGGTTTTAGTTCTCATTGAAATACAAAATTATTTTAGAACAGTTTTTGTTTGCTTTCATTACTTTTTGCCTTGCATTATTCTTTTATTTTTTATAATTTAGATCTTAGTAAGGTCAAACATAGGTGCTTGCTCAATTAACACATGAAAAATTTCCACCCTGTACTTGGAGCAAGTTCTTAAACCATTTTTGGTGAACCCTTTGATCTCCAAGCCCCTGAGTATAGAGGTAGAAACATACCCTCGCGGTCACCTTGGCTCATAGAGGATCCAACCAATAATCATACGCAGTAGGGGAATTTTCCCTCCTCTACATATTTGGTGAAACAAGCATGTCCTTAGTGGCCAATATAGGAAGCCTCTTCCCTTTGTATCCTTTTATTTTGGTTTTAAACTGTAAGCAAGACCATTTAAATCAAAATTTATCATGTACTCAATCCATTTGGAATCATAACATTTCTACAAATCCTATAAGGATTATATTAAATCAAATCTCTTAAACTAGGGAGATATAAGGAAGCCTACAAAAACTAAACAAAAAAGGGGGTCTTACCAAATCAAGACTAAGGTAGACTACTACCAAGTTTCTATGGAAGGAAGAACATATTTTCACACAAAGAAACAAGAACAAAGCACACACTCTATATCATGCCATAAATGCAAAAATAATTCTAGCATGGAAAACTCAACAAAGCAGAAGAATACATGGCACATTGACTCAGGAGCTAGTCATCACATGATTGGAAATCTTCAATGGTTTGACTATCTTGAAATTACTAATGGCTACAAACTAAGAATTGCAGATAGCCAAACTTATCCTATACATGGATATGGATGTGTAACACCAAGCAAATCATTTCCAAACTTTCTACTACAAAAAGTACTATATGTTCTTGGTTTAACATTCAATCTCATTTTAGTATGCAAATTAGTAGAAAGCAATTGGACAGTCAATTTTAGATATATGAATGGGATCAACACATGTATTATCATAAACCAAAGTGAGATAGAAGCAACAAGATCAATCCATGGAAATACATATATACTAGATTCAATGGAAATCTCACAAGACATTGTTGTATTTAAAAATACTGATTCATTTCCTAAGGAATAGGTTGAAGAAAATAAAAAACCAGTATACCACAAAGGCACGTAGAGAAGAATCAAAATAAAAATTATGAGAGGTAAAATACACCATGCCTTACTCAGCAAACTACAACTTGAAGAAGCAACAAAACTATATGAAGATACTCACAAAGAAGAAAACAAAGGAGGATGGATAGAAGAAATTGAAGAACTAGAAGAATCTACAAATAATTATGAAAAAAAAAACTCTTTCAGTAAGAAAAACACTTTATGAAGAAACTAACTACTTGCTTGAACATGTTACATAGAACAAATAAGAAGAATACAATGTCCAAGACAAAGAAGAAGATCCATATTGAATATTGAAATCTTTAATACCCAAATAATGTAATACAAAGGGGTGCAAGAGTTAGAATATATTACATCATTTGGGTCATATAAATGTACCACCTTTGATACATAGTTAGAGTAGGAGATTACTTTAGAGGGAAGTTAGCTAGTTACTTCAAGCAATGTAATAAATGCACAAGTGTCAATGTGCATGTTATAATGTGCAAGGTGTTCACTTGTACAACTAGGTAGAGTGTTGGTCAAGGAATCTATTTTCCTATATAAAGGCCTCATAGTGATAGATCATAAGACGCAACATATAGATATCAAGAGAATTGTAGTAGAGTAGAAAATAGTGGTAGAGCTCCTGTATGGAGCATAATGTAGTTCTTTAGCTTATATTAATTGAGTGACCATATCCTCCATACTGCATTGTATTTTCATCACTTTCTATTTATAGTATATTTTAGTCATATTGCAGATTCACTTTATTTCATCTTATTAGGACCTATGTGATCTCTCCCACTGCATATATCCTCAAAAGCTAACAATCCTAAGTCAAATATCGATATCTAAAGGCTCTTAAATGTCTTTCTGCCATGGCCCCAAACCTTTACCTACATATCCCATGCTAGATAAGATCTATTTGGAGAGTGGGTAATCATTGGATAAGTAACAATGGACAAAATAACACTCTACAAGATAAGGGTTGCTACCATAGATCTATTCTTCAAGGGTCGTACCCATAAAGATAAAAGTACATGTGACAATATGTACAACTTCACCCTTCTTACGAGGTAAACCCACAGTTTGGTGAAGGTGGTAGCTTGGCAAGATTTAAAAGATGTTCTTGAAGAAATAGATTGACTTGATCCCACGATGAAACATTTATTATTGGTTCCTGTTGTGGCTGCTCCATAACGTACCCCAAAATTGGGGACCCACCTTTTTTGCATGTGTTCCAAGAAGACCGAAGTGGCCCATAGGCTAAAGTTCAAAGAAAAAAAGCAAAACACCACGAGGAGAAAAAGTGTCGCGATATCGCGACATGTTGCACCATCGCGAACCAAAAAGAAAAAGTGTCACGATATCGCGACATGTTGCACCATCGCGGCCCAAAAGAGAAAAGTGTCACGATATCACAACATGTTGCACCATCGCGGCCCAAAAAGAAAAGTGTCGCGATATTGCGACATGTTGCACCATCGCGGCCAAAAAAGAAAAAGTGTCGCGATATCACGACATGTTGTACCATCGCGGCCAAAAGAGAAAAAGTGTCGCGATATCGTGACATGTTGCATTTTCGCGGCCAGAACAGAAGAAAGAAAAAGTGTCGCGATATCGCGACATGTTGCATCGTCGCGGCCAAAATAGAAAAAGTGTCGCGATATCGCGACATGTTGCGTTGTCGCGGCCAAAAGGGAAAAAGTGTCATGATATCGCGACATGTTGTGTCGTTGCGGCCAAAAGGGAAAAAGTGTCGCGATATTGCGACATGTTGCATTTTCGCGACCAAACGAGAAAAGAAAGAAGAAAAAAAGTGTCGCGATATCGCGACATGTTGCATTTTCGCGACCAAACGAGGAAAGAAAGAACAAGAAAGAAAAGTTTCGCGATATCACGACATGTTGCGTTTTCGCGGCCAAAGACAAAAAGTGTCGCGATATCGCGACATGTTGCATTTTCACGGCTAAAAGCAACAAAAGACGGAAGGGGCAAAAAGTGTCGCGATATCGCGACATGTTGCATTTTCGTGGCTAAAAGCAACAAAATACGGAAGGGGCCAAAAGTGTCGCGATATCACGACATGTTACATTTTTGCGATTCAAAAGGGGCAAGCAAACAGAGAAGAAATAAGCATCGCGATATCGCGACATGTTCCATTTTTGCCAATGTAACTGATTTGCTTAGTGATGTGGACATAAGGACAAAATCTAATGAATAAGACAAAGCGTTACATAAGGAATATTTAATGATTTGAAATCATTTAAGATGGTTGTTACACACGGAGGGAAAAGGACGCAAGCCCATGTGGAGAAAACGCAACGAAGGGCCACAAAATGGAAAGCAAAGCACACGCATTTAGGGAAGGTGAAATGAACAGTCAGGGAAGGTGAAGCGAACAACCATCGACAAATGAAACGAACCATCAGGGAAGGAAACAATGTTTTCACAAGTTTAAATACGCCATTCAAAGAGGCCAGGGGGGGAAAACTCTTCAGAGAAGATTGCAGTAATAAAGGCAAGGCCTTGGCACTGGGTTTCTCTAGATATTTTCTTCCACATTGGACTGGTTTTTCTTCTTCCACGTAAGGGGGAAAAGGGTTGGAAGTAGCGGTAGTTGTGAGGCGGTTTTTCTTTCGTAGACTGGTTTTTTTTCTTCTTCATGGACATGGGTTGGAAATCCCGACGAGCAGAGTTGCAGACTTGAAGGTGATAAGGCTATTATGGGCCTGTTTGAGTCGTTTTTCTTCCATGGACTGGTTCGGGAAAACAAAAAATTTTGCTATTGTAAAATGACATATTTTTAATGCATAAGTGTTCAGAAATTTGCATCTTGTGGGCAAGAAAGAAGGAGATTTTCTTTGCATGCTATGGATTTAATGTTTATTCTTTCATCTTTTCGGATTTCAAATTTATAGATAATGTTGATGCCATTTCTTTGGGTTACATTAGGCGAATATTTGAAATCTGAATTTTATTTTGTACCCTAGGAACCAACACTTAGCTTATCCGGATTGTGCTTGTTTGCAGGTCCAATAGGTTAGGTTGCATGCACGGAGACCTCACATCTTCGATTTTGTCATAATAGGATAGCATCATACTGAATGCATTTTATTTTCAGTTTTCTGCATTTCATTTTCATTCTTTCTGCATTTTTTATTTTTTATTTTATTTTCCAAAAATTTTAACTTTTCAAGGCATTAAAATAAACATTTAAAAAAATATCAAAATCCAAAAAAACAATGAACAATCACTAAATTTTCATGATGAAATAAACCAACATTGCCCCTTGTTTACAGTTACTTGCAATCACTAAGGTGTTTCAAGCATTTAAATTGAATATCTTATATTTGAGATTACTAATACATATATGCAAATGCTAATACAACGGAGACCTTGGAAAAGTTGTTAGTTTAACTTCTTTGCAAGAGGGGATTTGGAACCCAAATCCTAAAGGAGAGTGTACTTTCACACCTGGGTGAAAATACCACTCAACAGTTCCTAACTCACTCTTCAATTTTCCAGTTGCTTGGCTACGTTGGATGAGGAAACCAAAGGACATTAATTGAGACAAGATTGAGCTTGCTCCACTATCAAATAATATTCAAATGGATGAGGATCACACATAATGGTAACCGGTTGATTTTTAGATTCAAACTTCAAACATTAGTGAAAAGTAGAAGGGACCATCCTCATCACATGAATCCAAGGATACCCAAGAAGAAGATTAAAATATGCAGGGCAAGACACCACATAGAACAAGGTATCTAAGATCTTAGGTCCAACCCTAATGGGGAGAGATATGATGTCACAAGCTTCTTGGGACTCGTTGTTGAAAGCTTTGATGATAATTTAAAATTTAGGTAAGTCTTCCTCTTTTAATCTAAACTTTTGGAAGAACTGATAAGTACATAAATTTAAGGGAAGTACCATTGTCAATAAAGCTTCTCTTGACAAATGTTTCCCCAATAATGTAAGGAATATCATCATCCAAAAATATGATGTGATGTATCCCAAGAGAGCCTACAACATCAACTATATCACTAGGGAAAATATCTTGAGGAATAAATTGTTGTATTAGAAATTTCAACAAGGCTTCCCTATGAATAGGAGAAGTTTGAAAAAGTTCTAAGAGGGAGATCTTAGCCAGGGTACTAGCTAACTGTTATTGAATGTCCCATTAGATAAAGCAATTTCTGCCATAGGATAACACTGGTTCACTGAGTAGGTCTGCCCATAACCATACTTAATCTTCCATCCTTGAGCCAAATATCCTAGCCTTTCTGACACAGTCCTTGCTAGACTAGAAGAAATAAAACTGTCAATGGCCCCACTATCTATCAAAATGTTTACTTGTTTATTAAAAACCTTACCTTTCATAAGCAATGGGGTGGCTTATCCCTCTAGCTTAGGCTTTTTGGTTGTGGCATAGATCCAATGTTTATGTTCCTTTCCTTTTGCATTAGTTGTGCTAGTCCCTGATCGATATGGACACTAATTATAGAAATGAGATCCCCAACAATTATAGCACCCTTCCTTGGGTCCTTGCTATTTTTCAGGTTTTTGATACCCTGTCTTAACTACTGGAGCTGGAGCTTGTAACTTTTGTGGTTGAGGTTTTATATTATCCTTCTTATGAAAGTTCTTATTGAACTTCTTATGATTTCCATTAAATTTCTTCTTAAGATTTTGGGGGTTCTTAGCCTTTCGATATTGATCAGCCTCCCATTTTACAAACCCATCACTATTTCTCTTCTTTAGTTCCTACAAAGCTTGTTCGGATAAGGTGCCATATTTATAACAGAAGTGTGATTGTACTTTCTTTGATAGGTCATACGCCTTTTGCAATGATTTAGGCTCCTGAATGTCTACATCATGTTTTATTCTAGACTCCAATCCATGAGTGAACTTGTGAACCCATTTTTTCTCATTATACATAGGTACATATTTAAACAATCTTACCAAATTTTTGTAGTACACCTCCGCTATGTTGGTTCCTTGTCTTAGACTAGCAAACTCCTCAAACTTTAGGGCATAGAAATGTCTTGTTAGAAATATTTTCTTAAATATATTTATAAATTCTTCCCATGGAGTATTAATAGGTTCAACCTTAGTTTCCTTATAGTGGGTTTCCCACCATTCTAGAGCAGCCCCTTCTAGGTTGATCATAGCCCAAAGTATTCAGGTTCCTGATGAATAGCCTTTTATCATAAAGTGAACCACTACATCTCTCAGCCATGCTTCCACTGCATCCCCTTTGACCTCCCTATAAAACTTGGAGATACTAATGTTTTTCATGTTCCTAGTTATTTCCTTTTCTACCAGGGCTCTGGCTTGCACTTGCTTTGCAGTTATTCCACTATCTAGACCAAACTCAAAGCCTCTAGCTTATGAATTTTGGTTTGCAGTTGTTTCCATCAATTGTCTTATCTGATCCTGCATAGCAACGACTATGGCGGTGAGGTCTTCTACCTCCCTATTGGGGCTTATTGGACCCCATCATGGTTTTTTCTTTGAAATTGCTTTATCGAATTTTTCTAGGTCAAGGTTTCCCTCTTATGGTCTTAGGTGGCATCTTAACTTGGTTCCATCCAAGAAAAGAAGATTAGATTATAGTTTTATCTTAAGTTGTATCTCTAATTCAAGCCACAATACAAAGTTATCTTGCTAGATGTATTAATAATCTAACTAGGGTAATATCCCAGACTAGGATGTGTCATCAATACCAAATCCTATACTAAGGCATCCTAATATCCACTCACCCTTAGGGTTAATTTCTGTCAGATTCTAGCAAATAGGGTATTCTAGATCATCCTAGATTTAGCCTATACTTTAAGCAAGCCTTCATTGGAGATATATAATTCCATTTAGCACAGATAGAAGATCTATAACCTCATACCTAGAGCTCTGATACCAAATGTAATTAACCAAAAATACACAAATAGAAAAATACAAATAGTTTTATTTTTACTAAGGAGAGATATTCATGAACCATTCATAAACCCCTAACCAAACTAATATTTACCTAGAGTTTAAATCCCCTAAGTTTTCCTGAAAGCTACATCTCACGAGGTACCCTAACACAAGTTCCATTTGTGTAGGTGTATCATGTGTTACTGCAAATAATCCTATCTATCTCATCACTTTTGATGAGCTATATTTATCACCTTCAGTTCAATCGAAGGTATACACGCATCACCATATCATACACAAGTCGTTATGTGTAGGTATACTACAAGTATTATGAGTTAAGTTATCCATATCATCTACACAAAGAGCTATCTTAACTTAGATGTAGTCCTTTCGTAAATTAGACATTAATATCCCTAATGGGGTCTCATTTCCCTTAGGTCCTCTATGTTCACCCTAAGGGGTCCTTAATTCCCTTAGGTCACCTCTGAGTTCACCCTAGAACTCTACTCTTTTGATTTTGTTATAAAGCAAGCACCAAGTATACATTTAAATACTAAAACAAGTAAAACATAATTACTAAACACAAAAAATAAAGGAAGAAATAACACTAAAAGAGATTATCATCAATGGAAAGAGAATCAATTACATATTATAACCAAGCATGGCAATAAAGTAAAATTACCTCCTCTAAAGCAATAATCTATTATCACATATAATCATGTATGGAAAATCCTCCATACTTCAAAGAGTATTTTATTGATTGCATCAGGGATATCTCCCCACAATTCTAATATATTTGAGCATAAGTAAATCAACATAAATACAGTTACCTATACTTTGATTCCATCGAACTCCTTACTCCTCCTTGCTTCCCATTGATTCTTTGAGGATAGTAGGGGATCAGGGTACTCATGGTTCAGGATTGATATGCCTCTACATGCATCTAACATTTACTTTGCCAAATTTCAACTATACAATTTCAATTAGGTTTTTAACCATATAATGCATAGTGAATATCATAAAAGAACCTTTACTTTTACTTTCACCTCTCAGGTTCCCTTAGAGAGTCATTCATCATGCACTACTTAGATCAAGGTTTAACCCCATAAAATCTAAATATGTCTTAAAGCATTAAAGTCCCATACCTTCAACCTTTAAAATAATTATAATTTCATAAATTAAAAGTTCTCAACCTTAATTCAATGAACCATTATAATTTCATTCAACTTGAATTTGATAAGCAATTATAACATAATTCCTTATTTAAATTCCCTTTCATTTTACAAGCTAAAGTCCCATATCTTCAACCTTTAAAACAAAACTTCCACTTATCTACTAAATTAAAGCTTTTCCTTACTTCAATTCTAGAAATAAATCATCCCTTTTCATTTATAAAGTTAAAGTCCCATAACCCTCAACTTATAAACAATTCTTCCATTTATCTACTAAATTAAAGCTTTTCCTTACTTCAATTCTAGAAATAAATCATCCCTTTTCATTTATAAAGTTAAAGTCCCATAACCCTCAACTTATAAACAATTCTTCCAATCCTTCATATTTTAAAGCCTAACAACTTTAACTCTAGATCATTCCCTTAACTTCCATCATAAGGTTTATTTACATAAATCTACTAAATTGGAATTATCCTTTCTTTTGGGGTTTGGTCTACCACTCACATAATATAACTAAAAGCTTCTTTTTCACTTTATTTTTAGCTTATAATATAATGGATATAGACTTGCCAAAATTAAAGAATAGCCAAGAATTTATTTAAAGCATAATTACAAATAATAATTATTTTAAAAAGGGGGACACTCGACTCATAACCAGTCGAATCAAACCCTAATCAAATTTTAAAGCGCTAATTCAACTTAGCCAACAATTCTAATAGGGACAACTTGAAAACATGCGGCCCAAAGGAGGAACCTAAAAGCCAACAGGTCCACACTTAGACAAGGTGTCCGTCGTGCCCATAATGGCCATCACCCGGTGGTCACCTTGACCATCGAGTGATGGTCATTCCACTAAGGGTGCGAGGTCCCTTTTCAACCTCCACCCTGCTCCCATAGAATCAATATGGGATTAACCATCCCAATATCCAAACACAACAATGGGTTACCAGTAAGGTACCGAAGGTTTTTTCCCTAAAACACATAGAGGGCAAAGTTTTAAAAAACACCTAACAACAAGCTAGCAAAATGACTCAATGAGGACATTCTATCGGTCTTCAATAGACTCTAGAGCATTCGCACATATGATCATGCTCATAGGTGGATTTCTCAAAGTCGTTTGTGTGAATGTCTCAGACACAGTCCGACGCTCACAGTTCGCTCGACGTGGCTCAAAGGATTATTCAAACTCTCCAACAACTCTCCTACCTTCCCATGATGGCTTTAACCATTGAAACATTGTCCAAAGGATATCTACAACTTATGTAGATTTAACACAAGCTTTCAAGACTGGAAGGACGTCAAGTTTTGCTAAATGCAACTGGGACATCTCTAGTAGAAGGGCGACTTAATCAGACCTCAATAGGTGATTCTAAACCTCCCTTATGGCATTTCACATGCTTCAATGGTTACACAAAGATCTAGACTTCGATAATGCAGAAAGTTCTTCACGCAATTTGCAACCAAAGAAATATTCAACCCAACATAAGAGGCATTCACAACTTAATCTATGGTTATTTACAGGCTTTGCTTTAAGGTTTTGCTAAAACCCTAAAGCCTCAAGCTAAGACAAAGGTTAAACCTGCCTCCAAGGTGTTATCGAGGCAACACAAGGTGAAATGCAACAACATGATAATGCCCAAGCAATATGTCCCACTAAACCACTATGCTACAACATAGTTACTTAATTAAAATGGAGCAAAATGGCATAGCAAAATGTGAGTTAAACTAATGCATTGGTAGGTAATTAAACCTCTCCATTAACATAATCGAAGGTAGCCATTAAAACAAAGCAAAGATAACCATTTAAGCATAGTGAAGATAACCATTAAAACAAAGTGAAGACAACCATTGGGGTCTCTCAAACCGAGCATAACAGAGGTTGATAATTCCAACCTTTAAACTCCCAGGTGGCTAGCTCTACAAGCTCCTAGAAACCACCTCGTAGTCTTCGTTGCTCTCACGTCTCCCCACATCTCGCCCATCTCCTCCAAATCGCCTGTCTTCTCCAAAATGTATGTGTGACCTTCCCCTCCTCCGTCCGAATATTTTCCTTTTCTTTCTTTTGCTTTTTAATACATTCCCATATATTCATTGGCTCGTCCACTGCCCTTCCATTCCTTAAAGAGTGTGAAAATCTCGAGCCCTATCCCTCTTTAAGGTTTCCTTCCAATCTTATCCTTCCCAGGGCGACAAGCAATTATTTTATGTATTATTTCCATCTTTGGAAATCATAGCACGTCACGCCATATAACGTAGCCTGCACTAAATAGAGGAATATGAATTATTTAATATATTTAAATATAAATAGTACCTTCCTATTAAAATATCCTTTAGATGATATTTTATTATCATTTAAAATATACCTCTTCCATTTATAAAACAAAACTCCTTTATTGTTTTAAAATGATAATTTCTATTTGGTTTTAAATGAATTTACATCCTTCATTTAAATTAAAGTTTATAAATGACTCCACCTTGTCATTAAAATAAACTCCTTTAGTCTATTTAAATGAATTTTCATTTATCATTTAAATAAAGCTTAATAATAAATTTAAATGAATTTATTTTATCATTTAATTAAAACTGCATTCATTCATTTTAAATGAACTTTCATTTATCATTTAAATTTAATCAACTATTCTTGATAATATGATTCTCTACCGTCACTTCAAAATACCCATTTATTTCACGCACACACATACATTTGTAAAATGTTCTCCTATTGAATTACAATATTATGTTACTCAAACCATGACGTGGTAAGTGATGCAGTAAAGAGCAATCAAATTTACACAATAGCAAAGAGGGAGTCTTTCCATCAACCCAATCACCTATCTCATCCAAATGTTTTACGATAGCTACTAGGCTATCAACTAAGGCTCAAGGTGATCAGTTGTTGATTATTATTCCTTTTGATGATGCATACCTATATGAAGGCATCTATCCATGTTACCTTCGAGTACCTTAATCATCATTTCCCCTGATATTAAGTACCCTTGTTTCTTGTGGATGCTTTCGCCTTCTCCACCTACAAGTGTACCTGATCCTGCACACTTGGCAATATGTTAGCGGTAACATGCACTTCTAAATCAATTAAACATCATATAGTTGGTTCTATCATTCAAAATAGGTATTACCACATCATAGGTTAATACATTATTTCTTTGTGCCAAATAGTTTGCTAAGGAGGGTCATGACAAGTACAATGGATCCTAGTCTATATACCAAGAAGATTTGAAATAATGTCTTGCTTTTTATAGCATATGTTGATGATATAGTGATTACTGGAAGTTCAGAAAAAATAATAAATGATATAAAAAAGGATCTATAAAATGCGTTTGAAATGATATATCTAGGCCTAATGAACTACTATCTTGGGTTAGAGATTTATCAAGGAGAAGACAAAATAGTTATCACTAAATAAAAATATGTAAAAGCCCTTCTTGAAAAATACAGGATGACAGAGTGCAAGCCCAAAGATACATCAATGGAACAAGGAATTCAACTATCCAAAAATTATAAAGCACCATTGATTTTAGTAATAAAGTATCGGCAGTTGATTGGAAGCCTTCTATACTTAACAAACAACTGACCATCCATAGAATTTACATTAAATTATCTTTCACGGTTCATACAAGAACCAATAGAAAGTCACTGGAAAGCTACGAAAAGAATATTATAATATATCAAGAAGACTACAGACTATGGACTAACTTACATGAAGCATGTAAAAGACTTCTATCTACAAGTATACTCAGATTTAGACTATTTTGGATCTATTGATGACTAGAAATCTACCTCAAGTTATGTCTTCTATCTCGGATCATGACCCATATCTTAGCACAACAATAAACAACATACAGTAGCACAATCATCAACTAAAGTAGAATACAAATCAGCAAGAGATACAACTTGTGAAGCACTATGGCTACAATACATACTCTCTAACATGAGAATCAAATGAACTCTGACTATGATATTCTATGATAATCAAGGAGTACTGAACCTGATCAAGAATCTGATCATACATGAAAGAATAAAATATATTGAAGCTTAATATCATTTCTTCAGAGAACACTTCCAGAACAAGTACATCATCCTCAAGTATATTCCTACAAAATATCAGTTAGCAGACATCTTTACAAAGGCACTCGAAAAAATTAAGTTTCAAACCTTCAGAAATCATCTATGTGATTCAAGAGAACTTCATACCGAATAATGTAATACAGAAGGATGTTATAATATATTACATAATTTGGGTTATGTAAATGTATCTTACAAGATATCTAGTTACTTCATGCAACGTAATAAATGCACAAGTGTCAATGTGCAAGTTGTACATGTGCAAGTTGTCCCTTGCACAACTAGATAGAGTGTTTGCCAAGGAACCTATTTTCCTACATAAAGGGCCTCATATCCTTACTTGAATGTATCACTTCTATTTGTTCAATAACTATTTCTTTGATCCCTATCTTTTGAAGTATTGAAATGGTGCTAAAGCCATCAAAACCTAGTGGTAGGTGGTATAATTCCTTGTAATAGGTATAAAATCTAACTATTGGTATTGAATGCATACAATAGGAAACTGGAACCTTTGCACAAAACCAAGTAACATCACCAAGTTGCACAGGAAGCCTCAACATGCTTGAATATGGTGCAGAAGCCTGGATTACTCTGGTCTAGACACTATGGATTCCAACAAAGGTACTACCTATGGTGCACTTGGAACATGAAGGGTGTTGGAATATATTACATTATTTGGTACATACTAATGTACCACCATGGGTACATATTTAGATTAAAAGAGAGTCTTACATTAGGGTTTGAGTATTTACTTTATGCAATGTAATAAATGCACAAGTATTATTAGAATGTGCAATGATGTAAATGTGCATGTTGTCCACATGTACATGATTCCTTAAGAATAAGAATATGATGAGTCATAGTAATATGGAAGGTCAATAGTCATGTATCATTATATATAGGCCTTTTTATAGGAGTAACATAGAGAGCAATAGAGAGAAGGTAGATAGCATTGAGTAGAGTAGTAGTAGATACAATGTAGAGCATGTATAAAATATGGAGAGTTTGAGACCTCCATTTTTATCAATGTAATATTTTCGTGAGCTTTCATTAATGGCTATTTTATGAGTAGTTATAGAAGTCTCTCATGAGTTTTACATGCTTAGTATATTACCATTATCATATATTTAATATTGCATGCTCATTTTAGATCTTGTGGTTGATTTTACATTAAGTATCTAGCATCAAAATCTAACAAAGGGGTACCAAAATTTTGTATATCATAGTAAAATACTTGACATTTATAAATAAATATGGCAACACCAAAGGTCATACAGACATTGGCTGAGCCAAGCAACAACACATAAAATGGGAAATATGTTAAGAAAAATGTGTGAAGTAAACATTGAAAGGTGTTCCAAGGGTTTCACAAGGGAGAAATATGCATGGATTACAAAGGCTAGAGCATCAAAGAGACACCTGAGAATGTTTAAAAATGTATACTAGAATTGATTCACTTGCAATAAAAGTCATCGTACAAACTTACCAAGCAAGATTATAGAAAAAATGGTGGACTTACTTAGTTGGGTATGTCTATATAGGTATGACATTCTCTTGATGTCCCACTAGCCCCTAGATAAACGACCTTTCTATAAGATTTTGCCTCCTTCACAATCGCTCCTCCATACAGTTAAAGAGAAGGAAATTTACGTAAAAATAATATCAAACAACTAAAATCCCCTTCAATTTTTCTAGTAGTTGATGTTGATAAGATACCCAAAATATCGATAGGAAAACACTTTTAAAGAAACATCCTAAAGCTCCCCACAACATGATGGCAAGCTGACTTGCTAGACCAAAAAAGAGGAGGCTCATAACCTTTTTGGTGTTAGCTAAGCCTGAACTCATCAAAGAGTAAGTCCTCTTATATGACACTACGAAGGCACTAAGACTCATATATTAGAAAATACCTCATCTCCAAAATTATCCTAGAACATATCAATAGTCCAAGTGGGTAAGTGCAAAAACTAAGTCATCTTCCATAGGTGACTAGGTTCACAACTACTATATCATTGGTCATACAACTTGGGGCTATTGATAAAAGAACAATCATAGAGGTCTTGGGAGTGTGAAGCTTAGGAATAATAGAGGAAGAAAAAAGTGTGAAAGGAAGAAGAATCTATATACCTTTACATTCTAGGTGTAATCATCCAAGGTAACGGTCTAGAGATCCTTTGGCAAGGGTAGCAATAAGGCATAAAAAATTAGACATGAGGAAGAATGACGACAGGGGCAAAAATATAGTAGAAATAGATACTATCCAAGAGAATGCAGTTGCTCCTTGCACCCTTAAAAAATAGTCAAGAATTATGTCTTGATGATCATAAATGAAACCCTAATTTTATAAGTAAAATAAAAATCCCAAGGAGGGACAACTTTCAAATTTTATCTTTGTACCCAATGGATAAGGCAAGAAATTTTGGGTTCACTCTTTCAATAGATTGAGGAACCCTAGGTGTCACCAAAGCTATAAGTAACTTTTACCTATAGCCCTGCTACACTCCAAGCTAGACCATTCAAAAGTAGGACAAGCCAAGGCTATATTGTCAAAAGACACTTCTCACCCTCAGTTCAAACAATGGAGTTTCAAGAAAAATATGGACAAGCTACAAGTAGCATTGGTAGTTAGACCTTCCATCTACGGTTGTCACTCATATTCCACCTAACCCAACTACATCAAGGACACCAAGGCCCATGGACCATTTATTTTCAATCCAATGACCTACATGGTCCTTTCTATGGAGGAAAGTCTTGACAACAAAGGGAGGCTCTAATTGAATCCTAAGTAGGGCACATGGTGACTAGTCGGGAACATGAGAAAGGAAAGAACCAATGCTCTAAGGAGAAGGTCTACCATTGGCCAAAGGAGGTTCCACCCTATCCAAAGACACATGAAAGTTATGCATGCAAGAAGAAAAATATGCAAAGGATCATCACAGAAGGCATCCATTAATGGTTGTAAAGCTTACGTTTCATTGCCAAGCCTATAAAAGCCAATCACATACTAGCCATGGCCACCGCCCACCATACACATGAGCCTACTCTATCCACATACACTAGTCAGGGAGGCCATGTCAACTACATTAAAAAATGATATATCCTAGAAGAAGTGTGACAAAAGAGCTATGGTGTAGGAATGAAAGCTTTTAGGGTTTATGATCCCAGATCTAGAGACCTCAAATTTGCTATCACACAAGTTGTAGAAGGAATTCTTGGTTTCATAAGTACAATATATCCATAGGTATTTTGCATAAAACTTCAAAGGGAAGAACCCTACTCTTGGCTTATAAATAGGCCCAATTTTATTGTAGAAGGTATGAAAATTATTTTCTCATGTCTGGTACCAAACCTTGTAGTATATTCCTTTCACCCTTCTTTCGTACTATGCCAATGGGACCACAAACCTTTGTTCATGCCTAGGGAGCATCAAAATATTAGGGTCTCATTGTCTTGTAATCACTTAAGCATGTTAATGGATTTTGTGACTAATTTTTCTCTGTCCTCCTCTTGACATGCCTGGATTCCTAAAAGTGTATCTTGCATGGTTGTGTTCACTAGCCATAGGTAAAAAATTTCATGTTTAATTGCCACTTGTTGCAGTAAAAAATTAGGGGTCTTTTAATTCTTTGGTGCATCGCCCCCATAGCTTAGGATTTATTTTCCTATAAGAATTCAATTTATTTATTTTTTACTTTCATTGCAATTCATTATTTCTCCCCAACCTCAACTCATGGAGGTTATTATGTGTCAAGGAGTTAAATCTTATGAGGAGCCAACCTCAATTAAAAGTCTCAGAGGTCACCCTGTAGGTAGTCCTTCCCTTTCGTCTGCAATGCTTCCTGTAGTTTTTCTCTATGCAAGACATGAACACATTTGTCTTATTAGATCTTCCCAACCTAGTCTTGGTGAGTGCATTTAGAGACAACAACAAATATCAAGCAAATTTCCCATGTAAACACCCACAAATTGTTTTCAACAATATATTTATAATTAATTTTTGAAAAGTAGGAGCAAAGTGTCTGAGGCCAAATTCAAAGGAGAAAGTATCTTGCAATTTTTTCAAGAGTTTTTCAGAAGAACAACCTGCTAGAAGAAAAAGGTGAACATTTGATACTCTCAACATCTAGACACCAACTAACAATTAAATTTATTATTAGGCAACACAGTAGTTGCCCATATCTATCATACAAAGACTAAGATTGTCTAAGGATAGCTAAATAAAGGCTGTAATTCTAACAAGGAGGATAAATATTATAAATAGAACAACTAGCCTCCTATTTTAGATTCAAATATCCAAAGATGATCAAAATTAATACAATAAAACAAATTCTAAGTGGAGAATCTAAAGAAAGAATCATAGAGAAAAGGCACAAATTGAATCCCTTTAGGAAGATGCTATAGGGAAAGAAAAAAACAAATACTTTGAAAGAAAATATACACCATTTCATCACAAGAAAAATCACATAACCAAAGAATCCAATCATTTTCAAAATAAATCAAAGAATAGACACTATTATTGAGCCAAGTCACAAGATTCTAAAAGGGTGAACGAAATTGCACCCAAGCATATGAAATTGCACCTGGGAAAACAAAATTGCACCAAGGTGAAAGGAAGAATAACACCTTCTTGAATAAAAGTAAGAAGAATTTGCACCAAGGGAAATTAGAAGAACAACACTTGTTGGAATAAAAGAAGAAATTGCACATGGTTGAACGAAAGACAACACCCGATCAAATAAAATTAAGAAAGAATGAAGAGACTTCTACATTTGAGAAAATATGCTTACATTTGAGAAGAGACAACTACATTTAAAAAGAGTTAAATATGTTTAAATAAAATACATCTACATTTGAGAAATAGACATATACATTTAAGAGATATTCCTACTACATTTTGCATTCAACACTCAACTTTCAACAAAAGCTTGGTCACCAGACACCATTTCAAATTATAGACATAAGTTTTCAAAGGATTAAGAAATGTAATTATAAAAAAACACATGGACAAAGGAGAAGTGCAAGGTGAAGAGAAAAATATAATATTTTAAATAAAGGAATATTCCATAGAGGAAGAAGCATTCCCTCTACCTTCACTTGCAAAGACAATTATTTCTCGTATTTTTTGAAGCATCAATTTAAATTTGAGTATAGGTATATATATACTTGTCGAAAATATTTTTTTGAGGTGGATACAATAAAATAAGAATATTTAAATTTTATGAAAGTTTACCATGGATATTGAAGCATCAAAGTTCTTATTGCCATATTTTCAATTGTTGAGAGGAAACAATTATGTTTCTTGGATGACCAAACTCAGGACATAGATTGAGTTTGAGGAAGTATGGGAAGTAGTATATGTAAGCATTAACCCTTCTACTATAGAAGGAGAATATCAAATAAAGTTCAACAAGGAAGAAAAAAATGTAAGATTAATCATCATGTTTGGAGTATCAAATGAGTTCTAAGAATTCATTAGTAATTTAACCACAACCAAAGATGCATGGGAGAAGCTAAAAATAGTATTTGAAGCCAAGAATAAAAATTAGATTATATCCCTCCAAATATAGTTGCATTGATTAAATTTGAAAGGTGGACAAAATTTGAAATCATTCTTAAGGATAATAGCAAAGTTGCGAGCATCATTGCAAGCATTGGAAACTTAGGTATCTGATGAATTATTAGTTACAAATATTTTGAGATCACTCCTATAAAAGTAAAATGTTTTTGTGAATACATTAAATATAATTGAGCAAACACCAAGATTTGAGATGTTGGTGAAGCTACTTCAAAAGGAAGAGGTATTACATTTGAGACAAAAATACGAGCAAGTATTTTTTAAAAGGAAGTAACCATTCAAAAAAGGTATATGGAGAAACAATTCTCATCATAGAAAAATTCATTAGTCAATTTAGAGAACCAACAAAATAATAAAAAGAAACATTAATTAAGTACACATGCTCAACTCAATAATATCTAGTACATTGGTTCTCGAGCAAGCAAACATATGACATGACAAACTATTTGTTTCAATATCTAAGGTGTTTTGGACATGGAGGAATAGTATTTCTTAGGGATAAGACATCCTATGAAATAAAAGGTACATGTGATATAAAATTGCAACTTGGATCACACAAATTTAGAATCACAAAAGTCCTATATGTTCCAAGACTCACCAAAAATATATTCTTCTTCAAACAACTACTGTATCACAACTTCAAGGACAATTTTGATAAGCAACAAGGATACAAGATATGCATCATTCATGATAAGACTATTAATTCCAAAATTATTGCTTATAAAATTGAAAAAGGAAATATGTTTGAACTTCACACAATTCATCATGACAACTTAGCATTAGTCTTGAATTCCAATATATCTACATCACTTTGGCATTGGCATTATGTTCATTTAAGTTATGGCCACTTCATTGCATTACAAAACAAAATTATGGTCGAAGGTCTTTCTTCTTTACATAACTCCATAGAAATTTGTTCTTGTTGCTTAGCTAGGAAGCAAAATCGAGCTCCTTTCAAGACTATAGAATATTGGACCAAGACATCTCTTGATTTGATCCATATCAATATGTCTAGGTCCATGACTTCAAGTTCTAATGGATCTAGGTATTTTCAACTTTATGTTGATGATCATACCCAAATAAAGGTCTACTCACCACAACAAAATAGTGATGTAGAACATAGAATTAAAACAATCATGAAAATGATACAAATCATGTTGAAGGATTCATAACTTAGACACTCTTTTTGGTTGAAAGTAGTCCATACAAGAGTTTACTTAATCATTCCCCCTCCACATCACTTGAATATATCACTCCAAAAGACATAAATTTTATGAAAAATCTTAGCAATGCATCTTACTAGGCTACAATGATAAATGAAAATCCTACAAACTATTTGATCTAGTTTCAAAGAAAGTTTTATTAGTCATTATGTTGTCTTTAATAAAGAAGGAAAATCACCTTTGTCACCATCACAAGAATCTTGATCTAACTGAGCTCTATTAATGATTCAAAGTGATGATGAAATCACAAATGAAGATTTTTTAGTGATATCAATGATGAAGAAAATCTATCTACTCCACCATACCACACAACAAGTGTAACCTAAGTGGTGCACTAGTACATTAAAATCATCTAAGATATATGGAATTCCAAACACTTCTTCTACAAGACCAAGAACATAGTATGACTCAACCAAAAGGATTCCTGGACAACAAACAAAGATATACAAATTGGTAAAATCTATTATGCCTCAAACAAGCTCCTTGGGCATGGTATATAAATATAGATGAACATTTTAGAAAAAATGACTCTAAAATAAACCATATGATCCAAGTCTATATCACAAAGAGTAAGGGAGAAAATTTGTATTCATCAATGTGTCTGTAGATGATTAGATCATCACAGGAAGTTCTAAAAGTATGATTCTTGTTGCAAAGAAAGACTTGAAGAAATATTTTGACATGACCGTTCTTGGGTTATTATACTACTGACTAGTATTGAAGGTAAAGCAAAACCATCATCACATATTTGTTCACAAAGCAGATATGCCAAGAATCTCCTTCAGAAATACCACATGGAATATTCTAAGCCTATAACAACTCCTATGTGATGCAGGAGCATCCGAGGGCAGCAAAGCAATCGAGCATCAACCAAACTTTTGTTGTTATTTCTTTCTAAGTAACAAAGTTATTTTTTTCTATTGTTTTTCTAAGTGCTACACAGGGTCGCGAAATCGTGACATGTCACAAAATCGTGACCCAAGTCGGAGAAAGCGAAGTCGGAAGCCAAAGGGTCACGAAATCGTGACCCAAACGGAGAAGGCAAGCCGAGGGACACAAGGGTCACGAAATCGTGACCCAAACGGAGAAAGCAAGCCGAGGGACACAAGGGTCGCGAAATCGCGACCCAAACGGAGAAGGCAAGGCCGAGGGGCACAAGGGTCGCGAAATCGTGACATGTCACGAAATCGCGGCCACTACAGGGAAGCCAAGGCGCGGAAGGCGCAAAGGTCACGAAATCGTGACATGTCACGATTTCACGACCAGAGCAGGAGACGGAGGCCGACAGACAAAAATGACGCGATATCGCGACAGGTCGCGATATCGCGGCCAAAACGGAGGAAAAGGGCTTGGCGGAGGAAATGTCGCGATATCGCGACATGTCGCGGAGAGAGAAAGCGTAGGAGAGAAATGGTCGCGATATCGCGACATGTCGCGATATCGCGACCAAACAGAAAAACATGCACTCCAGCTTTCATAAAGACATCCCTTCGTGCACGGCAAGTTAGAGGCAGTGAAGCAGCTGTTCCAAAGAAGGATTCCAACGGGCATGTTGGCCACTCGCACAGGGTATCTGGAAGACGCATTTAAAGCATCTAACAGCAAGCAGCAGATCGAGAGGTAGATTCCACTGGATATGGCAGCCAGTCGCACACCTCACCATGAGTCTCATCAATGCAACTTTCCAGAATTGTTCCAAGTGGCGATTGTAGATCGTGGGAAGTGGGAAAACACAGAGGATCGGGACCTCAATAAAAACCCATGGATTGTAATGAGAAGGGGTTGGCAAATGGCAGTTTGGCTGTATATTGTAAAATTTCTTCCTGAGCATCAAATACAAAATCTTGGGCTCTTGTTTCTCTGGTTTCTCTCTTGTTTCTCTGGTTTTTCTGTTTTATGCAAGATCCGTTCTCCACCAAGTGGTATCAGAGCCAGTGGTTCCTGAGCGTGTAGCAGATCGCCGAAGGAGAGGCAGTTACACCAGGACCTGTGGGAGGGTTTGAGATCGAGTGAACAGAATGCCTCCAAGGAGAAATCCTGTTGGTGGGAGAGGCATGGCGGCAGCAGAAGATGTTCGAGCTCTGCAGCGGCAAATGCAAGCTCTGCAAGAAGAAATGCGTAGAAGATTGGAGCCAAGAAGAGATGAAGGTAGTGAAGAGGAAGATGATGAAGAAGAAGACCAACCTGAGGAAGAAGAAGAAGCAGTAGATCCTGCTCAGGCCAGACTATACAAGGCCATATCCCAGATTGGGAAGAGGCCGAAGATGGAGGTTTCCACATATTCCGGGAACCTTGAGCCAGAGGAATTGATCGACTGGATCAACGATCTGGAAGAGTACTTTGAGTACGAAGAGGTTGAGGACCCTGATAGGGTCAGATTCGCAAAGACCAAACTGAAAGGTCATGCTAGCATTTGGTGGAAGGGAGTGCAGTTGGAGCGAAATAAAAGAGGGAAAGAGAGAATAACCAAGTGGGAACGGATGGCAGAAAAGCTAAAGAGGCAGTTCATCCCTGGTGATTATGAGTTAGACCTGCTGAAGAAAATGCAAGGATTGAGGCAATCAAGCAAGTCTGTGAAAGAATACACAGAAGAGTTTCATAAAATAATGATTAGAACAGGCCACTCAGAGGCCAACAAGGAGAAGGTAGCCCGTTACATTAATGGGTTACGAGCAAGCATTCAGGAGGAACTAAGTCTAGTCCGGATGACCACCATAGAGGATGCCTACCAATTTGCTTTAAAGGTTGAAGAGAAGCTCAATAGGAGATTCGAAAACAAGCAAAGAGGAAGAGGTCATGGCGGAAGGACCGACGGAAGGAACGGTGGAAGAAGAAATGAAGAATCTCAAAAAAATGGAGAAAGTAGCAGCAATCAAGAACAAAGGAGAGAAAATACAGACCGCTCCCGTAATCAGAATAATGGTTACCGAGGGGGAAGAGGCCGAGCTGGACGAGGTCAAGGAAGAGGAAGATTTCGAGGGACTTGCTTCCAGTGTGGTGAAGAGGGACATCACCAATATGAGTGCCCACAGTAGCGAGAAAGAAATAATCGCAGGCCGAAAGGAAATGCCAGAGTAGCAGTCGTTGATGAAGATGCTGGGTCTGAGCATTCAGAAGAAGCTGAGAGAGGAGAAGTAATGATTGCAAGGAGAGTCCTACTGAATGAAGAGGGAGCTGCAGATCAGAGGAAAAGCTTATTCCGCACAAGGTGTAAATGCGCGGGTAAGGTTTGCAACATCATCATTGACAACGGTAGCACAGATAACCTGGTTTCAGAGGGGATGGTTACAAAGCTACAGCTGGAGAGAAAGAAACACCCGCATCCATATCGGATCGCGTGGTTGCAGAAAGACCATAAGGTTTTGGTCAATGAACAATGCCTGGTAAAATTCAGCATTGGAAATTACCGTGATGAGGTTTTGTGCGACATTCTGCCCATGGATGCGTGCCATTTGCTGCTGGGAAGACCATGGCAGTTTGACAGGTGTGCGGTTCATGATGGCCGAGCCAACACTTATTCCGTGACCAAGAATGGAATGCGCCATAAGTTGAAGCCCCTGAAGGAGGTGGAAGAAAAGGTATGTGGCAGTGCAAGAATTTGCTTGGTTGACGGAAGAAAATTTTTAGATGATTTGAAGCATGAGCATATGTGTTATGCATTAGTTCCTAGAGTCAGGGATACAGAATGCAAAGATGCACCAGCAGAAGTCCAAGAACTGTTAAAAGAATTTCCAGATATCATATCTGACAATGTGCCTGAGGGTTTACCCCCAGTAAGAAAAATCAGTCACCATATTGATTTGGTGCCAGGGTCAAGCTTGCCAAATAAGGCTGCACATAGAATGACACCTGTAGAAACTGAAGAACTAAACAAGCGAGGTTCAGGAGTTGCTGGAGAAGGGATTGATTAGGGAGAGTCTTAGCCCATGTGCAGTACCTACTGTACTAGCACCCAAGAAGGATGGAGAGTGGAGAATGTGCACAGACTCTCGAGCCATCAACAAGATTACAATAAAATACAGATTTCCACTGCCAAGGATGGATGACATAATGGACTGTTTGAGTGGAGCCAAGTACTTCACCAAAATTGACCTCAAGAGTGGTTACCACCAGATCCGTGTCAGGGAAGGAGATGAGTGGAAGACAACCTTCAAGACAAGAGAGGGCTTGTATGAGTGGTTGGTCATGCCATTTGGGCTGTCCAATGCACCAAGTACCTTCATGCGGCTGATGAATGAGGTATTGAAGGAGTTTCTGGGAAAGTTTGTCATTGTTTATTTAGATGATATTTTAATATTCAGCAGAACCCTGGAGGAACACCTGATGCACATCAGGAGGGTTTTTGAAAAGCTGCGGGAGGAGCAGTTATTAATAAATCTAAAAAAGTGTAATTTTGTCAAGAAAGAGTTAGTATACCTGGGATTTGTAATCTCAGCAGAAGGTCTGAAAATGGACCCAGAGAAGGTGAGGGCTATCATAGAATGGCCTACCCCAAGAAGCACAACAGAGGTAAGATCATTTCATGGTCTAGCCAGCTTTTACAGGAAGTTTATAAGAAACTTCAGCAGCATTTGTGCACCCCTCACAGAAACAATGAGAGGGGATAAGAAAGAGTTCAAGTGGACCTTAGGGGCTGAAAGAAGCTTTGATGCATTAAAGAAAAAGGTCACAGAACAGCCTGTCTTGGCACTTCCAGACTTTAACAAAGTATTTCAGGTCGACTGTGATGCCAGTGGCAATGCAATAGGGGCTGTACTGAGCCAAGAAGGCAGACCTGTAGCTTATTTCAATGAAAAGCTCAATGATGCCCGAAAAAAGTATTCAGTTTATGACCAAGAATTTTATGCTATAGTTCGAGGCTCGAAGAAGTGGAGGCATTATTTGTTGCCAAAAGAGTTTGTTCTATTTACTGATCATCAGGCATTGCAGTACATCAACAACCAGACAAAACTGAATCAGCGACACATGAAGTGGGTAGAGTTTCTCCAAAGCTATACCTTTGTGTTAAAGCACAAGAGCGGGAAATCAAATAGAGTTGCAGATGCTTTGAGTAGAAGGCAGAATCTGCTGACTGAAATGACAGTGGAGGTGGTTGGATTCGAAGAACTGAAGGGTCTTTATCCTGAAGATCCTGATTTTGCAGCAACCTGGACGGCTTGCTTGGCACCTGTTACTGTGGACAGGACAAAATGGTTAGATTTCCTAATCCAAGACGGAATGCTGTTCAAGGGAAGTAAATTATGCATCCCAAGGAGTTCTATGCGGGAGAACTTAATCAAGGAAAAGCACAGCGGAGGACTGGCTGGGCATTTTGGTCGGGATAAGACCATTGCCCTGGTAAATGAAAATTACTACTGGCCGCAACTTCAGCAAGATGTGAGAAAGTTTGTACAAAGTTGCAGAATATGCCAGATGGCAAAAGGCGTGAGGCAAAACACAGGATTATACCAGCCGTTACCTGTACCTGAGAGGCCGTGGGAGGACATAAGCATGGATTTTATTCTTGGATTGCCGAGAACACAGAGGGGAAATGACTCTGTATTTGTGGTGGTTGACCGATTCTCCAAAATGGCACATTTTATTCCCCGCCAGAAGACAAGTGATGCAGTTCACATTGCAGGGTTATTTTTCAAGGAAGTGGTACGACTTCACGGTCTACCAAGAAGCATAGTTTCTGATAGAGATACAAAGTTTGTTGGATATTTCTGGAGAACATTGTGGAAGAAGTCGAAGACAGATCTGAAGTTCGGTTCGCATACCACCCACAAAGCGATGGATAGACAGAGGTGGTAAATAGAAGTCTGGGTAATTTGCTAAGATGCTTGATAGCAGATAAACCCAAGGGATGGGATTTAGTTTTGCCGCAGGCAGAATTTGCATACAACAATTCTGTCAATAAGAGCACAAACAAATCTCCATTCCAAATCATATATGGAAACAGTCCGAGAAACGTGTCTGAGCTGAGAAAATTAGATAAAGGAGAAAAATGCAGTGCAGAGGCTGAGGAATTCGCAAAACAGATGAAAAGCCTGCATGAAGAAGTAAAGAAACAAATTGCAAAAATGAATACTCAGTATAAAGAAAGAGCAGACCAAAAGCGGCGGTTCAAAGAGTTCGAAGTGGGAGATGAAGTCATGGTCCATCTCAGAAAAGAAAGATTTCCAGCCAAAACTTACAACAAGTTGAAGATGAAGAAGTTTGGGCCATGCAGAATACTGGAAAAACGGGATTCAGGCAATGCATATGAAGTGGAATTGCCAAGTGGACTTGATATTTCACCTATTTTTAACATATCTGATTTAGTAGAATACCATGAAGGAGATAGTACAGAGGCACCAAGCACAGAATTGTGGAGCATTCCAGCGTCTAGCCCAACCAAAGAAGAGATAGAGGAAATATTAGATACTCGTGAAGGCAGAAGCACAAGGAACAAACAATATTCTGAGTATTTGATCAAGTGGAAGGGCAGACCTATTGAAGATGCAACTTGGTTATCAAAAATAGAGGTTGACCGCCTGAGTCTTCCTCCTGAAGATCAGAAGTGAGGATCACTTCTCAATCCACCCCGGGTGTCTGATGCAGGAGCATCCGAGGGCAGCAAAGCAATCGAGCATCAACCAAACTTTTGTTGTTATTTCTTTCTAAGTAACAAAGTTATTTTTTTCTGTTGTTTTTCTAAGTGCTACACAGGGTCGCGAAATCGCGACCCAAGTCGGAGAAAGCGAAGTCGAAAGCCAAAGGGTCACGAAATCGCGACCCAAACGGAGAAGGCAAGCCGAGGGACACAAGGGTCATGAAATCGCGACCCAAACGGAGAAATCAAGCCGAGGGACACAAGGGTCGCGAAATCGTGACCCAAACGGAGAAGGCAAGGCCGAGGGGCACAAGGGTCGCGAAATCGCGGCCACTACAGGGAAGCCAAGGCGCGGAAGGCGCAAAGGTCGCGAAATCGCGACATGTCACGATTTCGCGACCAGAGCAGGAGACGGAGGCCGACAGACAAAAATGGCGTGATATCACGACAGGTCGCGATATCGCGGCCAAAACGGAGGAAAAGGGCTTGGCGGAGGAAATGTCGCGATATCGCGACAGAAGCTGGAGAGAGAAAGCGCAGGAGAGAAATGGTCGCGATATCGTGACCAAACAGAAAAACACGCACTCCAGCTTTCATAAAGACATCCCTTCGTGCGCGGCAAGTTAGAGGCAGTGAAGCAGTTGTTCCAAAGAAGGATTCCAACGGGCATGTTGGCCACTCGCACAGGGTATCTGGAAGACGCATTTAAAGCATCTAACAGCAAGCAGCAGATCGAGAGGTAGATTCCGTTGGATATGGCAGCCAGTCGCACACCTCACCATGAGTCTCATCAATGCAACTTTCCAGAATTGTTCCAAGTGGCGATTGTAGATCGTGGGAAGTGGGAAAACACAGAGGATCGGGACCTCAATAAAAACCCATGGATTGTAATGAGAAGGGGTTGGCAAACGGCAGTTTGGTTGTATATTGTAAAATTTCTTCCTGAGCATCAAATACAAAATCTTGGGCTCTTGTTTCTCTGGTTTCTCTCTTGTTTCTCTGGTTTTTCTGTTTTATGCAAGATCCGTTCTCCACCACTATGGAATCAATTTTATAACTCTCATGGTTTGGTTCCTCTCCCTCATTGAATGTAATGCTCTATCAATAGCTAGTTGGGAGCCTCATCTACCCAAATTACACAAGATCAGACTTCAATTTTGTAACGAGTTATATCTCACATTTCATGCAGGAACCAAATATGACACATTGGAAGGTAGTAAAGAGAATTCTAAGATATATATAAGGCACTTCTGAGTATGGTTTGGAATTCAAGAGGAGTGATTAGTGCCTCTTAAAAGGTTATTGAGACATAGATTACATAGGCTGCATTGATGATTGAAAATCCACCTTTGGCCATGTATTCTTTCTAGGGTCTACACATATATCATGGGGAAGTAAGAAACAATAAATAATTGCTCGATTTTCCACTAAAGTAGAATATTGTGTAGTATGAAGAGTTGTATGTGAAATAATAAGGTTAAAATATATGTTGAAAAATATGGGAGTACCTCAAGATAAACCTACAATCATGTATTGTAACAACCAAGAAGTATTGAAACTTGTTTGTAATCTAGTATTCCATGAAAGGACTAAACACATTGACATGGAATGTCACTTAATTCATGAACATGTTCAACTTCAAATTTTATCGTACTCAAGAGCAACATATAAAAATATTCACCAAACCTCTTGGTCATGTTAAATTTGAAGAATTCAAAAATTTTCTCTCTAATATCTTAATGTAATAAGGGGGTAATGTTAGGATTTATTACATCATGTATAATGTGAATGTAAGTTGAGTAACCATTCAACACATAGTTTGTAAGGTTCATTAAGGGACACAAATAGTTGTAGGTTGTTATGTCATATTTGGGCATCTATTGTATTTAAATACTCTTTCGCTTTCATAATAGAATAATTGAAGCATTGAGTTCTAACAAAATTTGCATAGGAATTTATAACCTTAGAAAAAACTAGAATGATAATGAATGTGAAACTCATTTGGATGTTCAAATTAATTTTTTTCTTAGATCAAAGAACACATTAAATAGATTATGATTGTTTGGAACTAGTTTATAGTTCTAGGAAGAATATAAAAAGACAATACGTAATAGAGGTTTTGTTTAAAAATAGTCATATTATTCTTCTTTGCTTGGTTCAAAGGGTCATTACTTTGAGTCCTTGAGAGGATATCTAGAGGGTAGCTTCTTTAGAATTTGAGTTGTGCTTATACTTCATGGACATGATAATGAATAATTTAACTTTTGAAGGTGATGTAATAATTTTAGATATAAGTTTCATTTATTTGGGAAATCATTGGGTGGGATGCATTCATACATATAGAGAAAAGTGTAAAGGAGAATCCCATAGAACATAATGCTTATGGAACTTTCTTAATAAATGCAAGGAATGATTCAAAGAGGATGGATTTCTGTGGTAAACGAATCGTGTTGGATGATAACATCTATTCATGCAATCACTTTCAATATCAACATGTGTTCATGTGATCACTTTATATGCTACTTACATGAAGTCTCAATTACTTATAAGATGAGGTGTATTTATAATTGTAATGATAAATATATTTTTAAAAATAAAACTTCTTATTAACTAAAATTTTATGTCTCCACCTACTTGGGTATGCAATTGTTTAAATGTGGTGCTAAATCTTCTCTATGGAACTCAGTTGTGGAAAGAGTCCAAAGGAAACTCACAGGTTGGAAAGGAGCACTTTTGAGCCAAGCTGGGAAGGCCTTGCTTGTGAAAGCCACTCTCCAGAGCATTCTAGTCTACTTCCTTTCACTGTTCAGGTTTCCAAGAAATATCCTTCAAGACCTTGAACACATTCAAAGCTCATTCCTCTGGTATAGGTCTCAAGATAAGAAGAAATTTCCCTTGGTTGCATGGGACAAAGTTTGTAGCAAGAAGGAATCTAAGGGTTTGGGGCTGATAAAAATGAAAACCATGAATAGAGCATTGTTGGCTAAACAGGGATGATATCTGGCACAAAACAAAAATGTAAAATGGGTCCAAATACTAAGAGCCAAATATTTGAGAAATGAATACTTCTTTTGAAGTGATCCAATCCTAATCAAGGCTCTGCTTTTTTGAGAAGCATAGTTAAAAGCCATTTTGACATCCAGTTGGGAGGAAGGTGGCTTTTAGGAAATGGGAAAGACATAAAATTTTTGGGGGATAAGTGGGTGGCTGATTGACCTTTATTTTCGTACCCCAATCTCAGGCAGGTGGAACCCATTACGAGTCAGATCTTTGGTTTGAAATTCTGTGACTTCTTCAAAGTACTGGATGGGAGAAAGCATTGGAAACCTATGGAATTTCCTGGACTGATGCCAGAGGAAGAGGCTGCTTGCAAATCCTTATATGATATCTTGAAAGGGATTATTTTAATCAATGGGGATAAGTAGGACAAGTTATTTTGGGAAGCCAAAAATGATGGTCATTTCTTTGTTAAATTGGCTTATGCTCTGTTAGATGGTTAGATTGACCCTTGGTTTCCAGCTCGAGAGGTGTGGAGGAATGGTCTCATGCCAAAAGTAAACATCTTCTTCTGGTTGGCGGTACAAGGTAAGTGTTTGACTTTGGATAATATTCAGAAAGGAGGATTTGTTATTGCTAATAGATGTTTCCTGTGTGGATTATCGAAAGAAACACTTAGGCACCTTTTTGCAAAATGTCCATTCGCCTAGGAGATTTTTGGCTTGTTGCTGAGATTATTGGGTTTGGATTGGGTCCTCCCTAAGGATTTTTCCTTTGTTAAGTAGTGGAAATCTCCATTCCTCTCCTCTCGCCTTCAATCCTTTTGGTCGTTTGTCTTACCTCATGCTTGGTGGTGCCTTTGGAAAGAAAGAAACTCGAGGGCATTCAAGAACATATCCCGTAAGCCTGATTCAGTATTTGTGAAGGCAATGGTAGCAATAGTTGAGAATGTTGGTATGTTGTCCTTAGATAAGGGCTCTATAGGTAAGGAAGTAGATATTGATAAGGCATTGGGTTTGAAGTCTCAATCACCCTTGTTCCCCAAGAATCAAATTGCTTCCAGGATGGACATTGTATGGGAACCCCCCCTCTTGGCTGGGTGAAGTTGAATTTTGATGGAGATTCCAAAGGAAATCCTGGCATGGCCAGAGCTGGAGGAGTGCTTAGGGACTCGAATGAGCAAATTTTGTTGGGCTGAGAATCTAGGAATCTAGTTTAGTCACGTGGTAGAAGCTAGAGCACCCTACCAAGGTGCCCTACAAGTGAGCTCTATAAACTATAGAAAGATTATTTTTGAGGGAGATTACTTGAACATTATTAATATGGTCAGTGGGAACTATACTCCCACTTGGACTATAGTAAATATGATAGATGAAGTTCTTAGAATAACTCAAACTCTGGAAGCGGTCCAATTTAATCATATTTTCAGGGAAGAAAATAAATTTGTTGACTTCTTGGCTAACTTGGGACTCTCTCAAAATGGTGTGTCAATTTGGTGCAATGAGTTCCTAAAAGGTTTAAATCAGCTAGATAATGAAGGCAGGAATAGATAAACTATTAAGTGCTTTGCTAGAGATCGTAAGGAGGGAAAGACTAAGTGAAATGGTACAATTTTTATTTTTGAAGAGACACATTTATTCAAATATTTTGAATATGAATAGAAAGTTGAGTTGCACAACAACATTAAGCAGCTGGGACATATGGCTTTTCCAAATGGGCCTGACTCAGAGACATGTTGAAATGCACATGGACGAGAAGGCCCATGCCCAATTTTAAAAAGTTTTGTTTTGTATTCTGTAGTCTATGTTCTCCCCTGTGTGGGTAGCTTGTGCATGTTCTGTTTTAAAATCCCCTATGAAGGATTGTGGTGTGTTTAGTTTCATTTATGGTTGATACTTTTTGTTTTCTTGGCTCCTATAGCTCTTGCAAGAATGTGCTCTTCTCAAGATCCTGGTTTCTCACGATGGCCTACGTGCCCTTTTACCTATTTATTGACTGAATCCTTTTTATATAAATTTCAAGGACCCTTCTAAAACCCATTCTTTTACCTAATCAATATTTATTTATTTATTTTTATATTAAATTTAAAATTTTTAAAATTTTATCAAATAAAACAATATACTTGAAACAATTTAATATTGAAATGTGAAATGAATATTAAAATAAATAATATTTAAACAATATTTACAAAAAGATGCCATTTATAAAATAATCTGCATGCATTAAAAATATTATAAAAAAAAAATTAAGATTTTATATTTTTTCAACCAAAGTGGTTTGACCCTTAATTCTATGAAACTTTATAAAAAAAATTAAGATTTTATCTTTTCTCAACCTGGTTTGACCTCTTATGAAACTTTAAGCTATAATTGAGACAATTTTATTTACCACCTAAAATATTCCTTCAAGTATCAAACTTATAAACAATCTCAAATGATGTTTTCATTTTCAAGTATCAAACTTAACTTATGTCTTTTTTTTTTTTTTTTTTTTTTTGATGAGGAAATTTTTATATAATGTATGTTTTTTTTTTTTTTTTTTGATGAGGAACCTTTTATATACAACATATCTGCAACATGTGAGAGGAGAGATTTGTGTTGTGTTAAAGAATAGTAGTGTTTTTTTAGTAATACTTTTATATATATTTATATTGAACCCAAGTCATATCATCAATAATACCAATAATACAAGTGATGACATCCTTATCAGTAGACCATACTCACGAGAATATACCATAATAGTGTTGATTCATGCTTTCTCAAAAAAAAAGTTTTGGTAAAGTAGTGTAATATGTTCCGCTATCTAAAAAAATATTATTTTAATTGATTATAGAAAATTAAATATGATTATAATTAAAACGAACACAATTCTTTACGATTATACTTTATGTTTAATTAGATTGGATAATATGATAAATAATTCTTCAAATAAATAAGATTGGAAGACCGGTTGTATTTGCATTGTAATGATAGGACTTCACAATCTTTTTCAAAAGACCATTATTCAAACATGCATGACTATGCAAGGGAGCTTTTTAAAAAAAATAAAAGAAAACGAAGATCTGAGACATCCTAAACTACATAAAGGAAAGTTGGGATTGGGAAGGCTAGGCCATGCGATGTTGGTGCTGCTGCTTCTTCTGCTTTTCCGCGTTGTGGCCGTACATGTGCAGCAGAGCAGCCCCAGATAGCGCCGCCATAGTTATGGCCTGTGCATGTATCCTGCACATCCATCCAAATTAGAGAAGATCAGACATGCTTCGTTTGATACACAGAAAGATATAAAGGTCAATTGATAAAGAAATTTATACCTGGCGTGTATAAGTCGGAGACTGGGTTTCATACATTGTCTCGAGCAATTATAAGCAAAAGAACCAACCAAAGTTGAGCCCCAGAGTGTTCCCACTGCGCTCAGTTTGTTGTCGGCGATCCATCTCTTTGCCGAAGCCATGTCCGCCATATTTCTCTTCTTTTCACTCTAATAATAATCAGCCGATGCATGTTGGTAATGTAAGAATAGGGTAGGGGTATTTAAAAGCAGAAGATAACAATACCATGGTCGTGCCCCTGATTTTCACTTTTTTTTTTATGCTCCCTCGGATTTCGTTCGCTACCGCCACCAGATTGTTGGAGTCCCTCCATGTTTCTGACACATTCATGTGAGCTTCCGGTTTTTAAATTTCCAGACCACTGATAATTCCGGTGTCAGAGTGTCAGACCACTCTAAAAAGAAGCAGCGGTTGGTTTTACAAGCGGCGCCCCCAGGTCAGGTTTGTTTTAGCGAGCGGCCGACATTTTGGTGAGTAGTTTATTCTTTCCTTGTAGGTAGGCTATTATTAAGTGAATTTTATCTTTTGATTTTTTTTATCTAAAAAATATTATATTAAAGAATTAATTACAAAATAATGAAGTTTAACCATCTGCTTTTTGAAATGTTTATTTATCATTGATTATTTTATAGTTTTGATGTGTTTAAAAATGAGAAAAAGATGTTTAAAATTATTATCTAAACTTGCTTATACTGGTAATTTGAATTATAACATTTGAATTTTTTTTAAAGAATTAGTGTTTTCATTGTATATTAAAGCTTTTGATAGATTATTTGGTTTCATGATTGTTCCATGTTTAAAGATTTAGTGTTTTCAGTGTATATTAAAGCTTTTGATTTTATAGTTTATTTTGGTTTTATGATTGTTCCATGTTTAAAGAATTAGTGTTTTCTTTGATCTCACATATTATTTTGGTTTTGTAATATTTGTGTGGGTCTAACAACAAGGCTTTGAAATTTTAAATAGGAGGTTTAATGTTCAAATCCAATCTAGTAGAGTTGTACACCATACTTTAATAAGTATATTTTGGTTAAATAAACATATATTAGATGAGTAACAACTTTTATGAGGTTTGTTTCATATGACCTATGGTCTCAAAATTTATATTTTTCATGTTATGATATTTTTAATATATGATGAGAAGAGTATGACAATAAATATGATTGTCCAGGTATCTTACTGGTAATTTCCCTCAATCCTCTAAAGGAGATTCGGGGTTCAAGTCCGACAACCTGTGCCGAATACAAAAAAAAACTCCCGGCTAGCCTAAAGGGTATACCGGGATGTGATAGGCCCCGTGGAACGAAAAGTCCTGGCCCCTAGGGGATACAAGGAACGGTTTTCCTTAGTTAAGGTTTTTTGTTCTAGGGGGACAACTCAACGGTTTAGGCTTTGGCTCTTCTTTAGGAGGTCCAAGGTTCAAACCGTGGTGTGGGTGAGTGTGTGAGGGGGTGGGTGTGTGGTGGATGTGTGTTAAATTCCTTATTGATAAGCATAGCTCTCGGTTTTACGAGGGATCATGGTTGGGAGGAGACTGCTTAGCCCTATGCATTGGTCCCTATGCGTTGGTCGTAGGGGTTTATCACACTAACCAAATAAAAAAATAGATAAATATGATTCATTGTATTTTTTAAGAAATAAATTTCATTAATTAATTAAAGTGTATCGTTAGTTAAAATATTAAATGTAACTTTTTTTTTCTAAATAGTAAATGTATTTTTATTTAATCATTGACAAAATAAAACGACTAATTAATAATAGAACATTGAGAAATGTGAGCCAAGAGCAAACTTTACTTTGTTTTAGTTTTAGAAAGCAAGCAAGTGTTGTGAGCGCAAAGAGGATGCAAGCAAGGAGGAAGTGTCACTTTTCTTGTTCCAAATCTTAGGGTATATTTAAAATCTAAAGGTTATCATGAAGAAAACCTAGATAAGCAAGAAAAGAAAATCATTTTGAAGGTCTTAACTAGAAGTAAGGATTCCCTAGCTAGAAGTATGGATGTCCTAATTAAGAACAAAAGGAAGAAAAAATCTATGAAAAAACTCATCTATGTAGTAGATATTACACTAGAAGTGATTATCAAGGATGAGATGACCAAAAATGGCATAATTGTTAAATCCCAAAATATCCATTTTCAATGTGAGCTTTTTGTTTTTTACCATTAAATTAAAGGTTTACTCATTTAACTTGTTTAAGAATAATCCTGATATTGAACACAATTACAAATAGAACACGAAAGGCTTACACGAATAAAAATTGAATTGTATTACCAAAAGACGTCTATAAATAGGTATTACAAAGCTTTCAATCGGATAAGGTTGTATTAAATAATGATGGTTACAACCCTTATCCGTTACAACTAACAAAACAAGTGGCCATAAATATAATTTATCAGCTTATTACAAGTAATGGTAATACACTAATCCCTATCATTCCTCCCCACTAAGAAAGCATTGGTCCCCAATGCGTACAAGTGTGGAAGAGAAATATGGATAGCTAAGGAGTGTTAGGTACAACCAAAAATGCACTCCTGTTACAAAAGAAGAAGACCAAAATGACAAACTTGAACAGGTCTTTAGAAAACCAAAAACTAACATTGGCATTGAATTAGGCTCAAAAAATACTCTCCAATGACTGTAAACAATGCTATATCGACGGACAGCTGGATGGGTCCTTAGATTCCACAAAAGAAACAGAACAGTTAAGATGTCAGAGAAAATTCCTCGAAAGATGCACCAAAGAAGCCAGTAGAATTAAATGTGTTCGTTGGCATCAGTTTTTTTGTTTTTAATGGTTGTTTTGAATGCTGGGACACACGCATTAATGACGAAGGTGGACATTGAATGAATAAGATGCGCACATTAATGACGAAGCATTGAATACAAATGGTGACGGATGTGATCATTTAATGAAAATGGCGGTAGCTAAAAAAATGTGTTTTTATTGGGCAACTCCACCGACGACGACTAACATAATGTGGACGTAGACGTCAACGGGGCACACGCGACAAATATAAGGAGAACTGATGTCAGGACTGCTGACAAAGTGGAGATGAAAATCCTTATGCTGACGAGGATGCACATGGATAGCACATGGCGAATGCAAGGAGGAACTAACGTCAAGATTGCTAACAAGGTAGAGATGGAAAGCCTGACATTGATAAGAACACACGTGGACCAGGTTAACTGACGACGTTGATGGGAATGCACGTGGATCAATTTGGCTAACATGGCTGACGGGGACACAATTGGACCAAGTTGACTGACGTAGCAGACTAACAGAGGTGACAGGCAAGACTGGTGCAAAGTTTTGCATAGCAATAGGTACAAAGACAACGATGGGAGCCTGACGTGGAATTCAGCGTGCGTTGACATGCGGATGGGTCGCAGCGGGGGATGAGGCACGTGCTGATGAGGGCTAATGTTGATAGGACATGGTAAAACACCACGTAAGGCAGAGGTAAAGTTGGCAGAAGATAAAGCGTGGGTTGAGATAGCCAACACAAGCTGGCTATCCAACTATGTTCGACTCACCTATAATAAACAATGAAAACAAAGAAGTCATATGCACGTGGGATATATCCCACTAACATTTTGGCAAAGAACAATGCATGCACATCATAAAACAATGTCGAAGAGTACTTGGATATGCCGAAAATCGATAAAAATACTAAAAAAGGGAATTGGATCATCGGGAAACACCATAACCTTAGAATTATTTTTAATTTTTCTCACCTAAGTTCTTTTGTTTGTCGATAAACAGAGAATGCACGATGGAAAATGTCGAAAACACATGGAGTGTCACCCGAATGACGGATCATGGACAAAAATGGTAAAATGGTCACCGAAATGCGGATGGTAGGTCGGAGGTGGGCGACATTGATCGTGACCGCGACAAAAATGTTGAAGAGTCAATCAATGAAGCATTGGCGAAGGCAATGTGAGATGGTGAGCATTGATCTGCGATTTGGTGCAGCGAAGACAAAGACATCGAAAAATGAAAGATTACGCTGGAAGAATGCCAAAAACACAAAACCTTAGCAAATATGTTGATTTTGCTCACCAAAATATGTTAGCACGTTGGAATATATGGGAAGACACCAAGAAACTATGAAATTTGCAAAGCGGGCCAAAAATAGGTTGGAGCGACCGACAATGTTGAAGGGGTACCGAAAATGAATGGATCATCTGCAGAAATCACTGGATGTTGGTCTGCGTCCGTCAAAAGTCAAGAATGGTCATTGGGGATCTAAAAATTGTGTTGGAAACACTCATAAGGAGGCTAAAAAGGTCCTAAAATGCAAATCAGAGGTGGGGAAACCAGGTGGATCGAGCGAAAGTGATGATCAAAAAATGGTTTTAACGACTGTGTTTAGGCGGTAGATCGAATGAGAAGGTGGACGTAAAGCCAGAGGAAAACAACGAAGGGTAAGGCAACTATGTTTTCAAATTAATTAGAGTGCAAGCCAAACTCAAAATAAAATAAATGAAATGTAAAAGTGTCATCGAAAGACGAACGAAACCACCAAAGCGAGAGGTTTTCTCGTTCCTCTTTTGAACCAAAAATTGGCCTAGAGTAAGAGGATACTTGCCTACCCAATGCTTGGCTCTGATACCAATAATATGGAACACAATTACAAATAGAACACGAAAGGCTTACACAAATAAAAATTGAATTGTATTACGAGAAGATGCCTATAAATAGGTATTACAAAGCTTTCAATCGGATACAACTATATTAAATAATGACGATTATAACCCTTATCCGTTATAACTAACAAAACAAGTGGTCGTAAATATAATTTATCGACTTATTACAAGTAATGGTAATATAGTAATCCCTATCAAATCCTTAAACCTTAGTTAAACCTAACCAAGATGTTCTCTCCATTACCATGCGAAACCATCTCATCCCTCTAGACCTATCAAGGAGTGTACCCATCTCTACAACTTACATATATCTGTTTATGCAAGTGTACTAGGTGTAGTGCCAATTAAGTTATCAATCTCATTTACTCAATGAGTTAGCTTAATCCTCTTAGCCTATAGACAGGGGCACACCTATCTCTACACTGGTCATAAATCCTTCTATGCAGGTGTAATAAGCATGTCATATTAGGCTATCCATATCATCTCCTCAATGAGCTAACCCTTCCGTTTATAGGTCTTTTCAACTCTAGTACAAAAATTTCCTCATTCGACAATATAATTCGGCAATTTAGAATCTTTCTATCATGTGCTCACGACCCTTATTATTTAATCTCAATAATACAATTTATTAATCCATTATAATCCATGACAACACCATAAGAACGTTCACAAAGCTACACTACAAGAATTAAAGTAACAAAGGTCTATTTATTAATACTAAACAATTTTTTTAAGTGATGGATTAGTCCTATCCCAGCTCCTTTGAGCTCTAGGATCATTGAACTTAGTTCCCATGGAATTCCTTTGTACAATAGTTTAAAAAAATATAATGCCCATGTTTAAAGTGGGTACCTTTGGACTTATAAAAATTTTTTCAATGAATTGAAGCAAGAATTCCAACTCTTTAAATATTCTCAAGTGAACACTCATTATAAGATTTAGCTAAAATTCCACCTTTCTTCCATAGGAAAGTTACATTAGATTATTTTATACTAAATATCACTTTTTCTTTCTTGAAAAAAATAATCACATTCATAATATTATCTACACAATCATCTTAGAAAAGAGAATTCAACATGTTGGAAAACATAGATAAATAATAATTTCCAAACTGAAAGAATTAAAGTAAATAAATTTGTTATACAAATTTCACTATCCATTCTTTACTTTTCTTTCATCCACATTTTACAATGTAGTAGAATAGTCTTTTATATATCATATTTAATGTCACATATATACAAAGGTATCCATATCCACAAAGCTCTTCTAGAATTATTTCACTAATCTAATAATGTGAATATTATATTTACAAAGTTTCCAAAACCACATTTCATTTATGGTTCCAATCACAAATTGAAAACTAACCTATGTAACCCATCATAGATAAATATTCATTGTCTACTTTCAAATCATGAATTCTCCTCGAACCAACAAGATGAGAATGTTAAATGGGATCTAGAAAACTCCCTACTAATTGCAGTGCATGTTAGAAATTATTAATGCAATCATGCAGCCAAAATTTTTAGAGAAGCTTAGTCAATCAAGCTCTTCCTAGAAAATCACAAAAAAAATCTTTATTCAAGCTATTGCAGTCCTAAATGCATGCAATATATTATTCTTTACTTCCCAACCATGCATCCAAAGTAATCGAAAATCTTTATTATCAAATTCTATTTCAATTTCAGTATAAAAATTGTCCCTCATATTTTCAATGATTGAAATAGCTCATTAATTCACAGAAGCATATTATCATTTATAACAAAGGTTCAATCCTGAGTTCAACTAAGGTTTAAGGATTTGATAGGGATTATAGTATTACCATTACTTGTAATAAGTCGATACATTATATTTATGACCACTTGTTTTGTTAGTTGTAACGGATAAGGTTTGTAATCGTCATTATTTAATACAGTCGTATTTGATTGAAAGCTCCCTACCGGATGACCATCGATAATGCAAGTGGTCCTTAGTGTGGTCTACCAGAAAGGATACCATTTGCATTATCGATGATGTGACCCGGGTTAAATCCCCATGGTGGATGTGTATAAGAAGTATTACTCAAAAAAACAAACAAACAAACCAGAATTAAGTTTTACAAGTATATACTCTACTTGTCATTATTGAAGGTTAAATTCTCAAGTGACTCCATAATAAATTTAGTGAGCCTGATTTTGATTTTCGAAACACTATGTCTTGGTAGCATTTCAGCTCAATTAGATGACACTTTGATGCTAGTCTTTGGGCTCATCTGAGACCTTTCTTTGGCACTCCAAGAATGCCTTGAATTGATGGTTAATGAGGACATAATAGTGATTGATCTCTCAGTCTCTTTTAGAATATGCCTTTCAAGATACTTCACCAATAATATCGAAGGATACCTATCACTTGATTGGACCCACATGCTACTCCAAACCATATATGGGACCAAGTTTAAAATCTTGTCAAAACCTCTCCACAACATACCTTATGGAGCAAATCCCTTTCAAGAGGGGTAGAAAGGAGTGGACCACTTAGTAGAAGAAGAATTGTCAAAATCTGACTACTTCATCGATGAGATGCACCCATACATTCTTGATGTCTACTTGAAACAGTGGGCATGGAAGACATGGAGGCTAGGTCATGATGAAGCATTCAAGCCAGCTGGCATGGGGTGATTTATCACCATATATTTTCCTTTGTACATAGTGTATATGCCAAAAATAAATTTGGGAGGAACAATTGAGAATTTTTTGATGCCAAGGGATTGAGAAACTACAAGGATGGAACTTCCACAAAATCCTGACTATACATCTGATCGGAAGATATAATATTTGTGGTAAGATTTAGTGATAAAGGATCAAGAGGAATTCCCCTACCATCTAATTCCAAATCATTTGAATATTGATGATGCATCCCCTCAACATTGATGGTGGCACACGACCCAACCATAGTTATCATTTCTCTAATGCATATAAGGAAGTGCACCCAAACTACTATCCAAGAGGTAGTTTCTCAAGGAATGTGATGATCAACCCTTAGGAGGCACATGGCAAACCTAGTGGTAGGTGGTAGAATTTCTTGTAATAGGTATAGAATCTAACTATTGGTATTGAATGCATGCAATAGGAAACTGGAACCTTTGCACAAAAATCAAGTAACATCACCATGTTGCATGGGGAGCCTCAACATGCCTAAAGATGGGGTAGAAGCCTAGATTACTCTAGTCTAGACACTATGGATTCCAACAAAGGTACTACCTATGGTGCACCTGGCACATGAAGGGTGTTGGAATATATTATATTATTTTGTACATGCTAATGTACCACCATGGGTACATCTTTAGATTAGGAGAGTCTTAGATTAGGGTTTGAGTATTTACTTTATGCAATGTAATAAATACACAAGTATTATTAAAATGTGCAATTATGTAAATATGCATGTTGTCCATATGTACATGAGTCCTTAAGAATAGGAATACGAAGAGTCATAGGAATATGGAAGGCCAAGAGTCAAGTCTCATTATATATAGGTTTTTTTATAGGAGCAGCATAGAGAGCAATAGATAGAAGGTAGATAGCATTGAGTAGAGTAGTAGTAGATAAAATGTAGAGCATGTATGAAATATGAAGAGTTCGAAACCTCCATATTTATCAATGTAATATTTTCGCAAGATTTCATTAATGGCGATTTTATGAGTTATACAGAAGTTTCCCATGAGTATTACATGTTTAGTATATTGTCACTATCATATATTTAATATTGCATGCTTATTTTATATCTCATGGTTGATTTTACATTAAGTTTCTAGGATCAAATGCTAACAAAGGGGTACCAAAATTTTGCATATCATAGTAAAATACTTGGTATTTATAAATAAATATGGCAACACCAAAGGTCATCCAGACATTGGTTGAACCAAGCAAAAACACATAAAATGGGAATTAGGTTAAGGAAAATATGTGAAGTAAACATTGAAAGGTGTTCCAAGGGGTTCACAAGGGATAAATATGTATGGATTACAAATACTGGAGCATCAAAGAGACACCTGAGAATGTTTAAAAATGTATATCATTATTGATTCACTTGCAACAAAAGTCATTGTACAAAATTACCAAGTGGAACTGGAGATGACTTACCCAACTGGGTAGGTCTATATACAGGGATGACCTTCTCTTGATGTCCCATTAGTCCCTGTATAAGTGACCTTTATAGAAGATTTTGCCTCCTTCACAATCGCTCCTCAGTACAGTTAAAGAGAAGGAACTTTAGGTAAAAATAAGATCAAACAACCAGAAGCCCCTTTAATTTTCCTAGTAGTTTATGCTGATAAGAAGCCCAAAATATTGATAGGGAAATACTTTCAAAGAAATATCCTAAAGCTCCCCACACCATGATAGCAATCTGACTTGGTAGACCAAAAAATAGGAGGTTCATAGCCTTTTTGGTGTCAGCTAAGCCTAAACTCATCAAAGAGAGAGTCCTCTTAGATAACACCAAGAAGGATCTAAGACTCATATCTTAGGCAAGACCCCTTCTCCAAAAGCATCCTAGTGCATTTCCATCATCCAAGTGGGTAAGTGCAAAATTTTAGTCTTCTTCCATAGGTGACTAGCTTCATAGTTACTATATCATCAGTCATACACCTTGGGGCTATTGATAAAATAACAATCATAGAAGCCTTGGGAGTGTGAAGCTCGGGAACAATGGAGGAAGAAAAAGGGGTGAAAGGAAGAAGAATCTATATACCTTTACATTCTAGGCATAATAATCCAAGGTAAAGGTCTAGAGATCCTTTGGTAAGGGTAGCAATAAGGCATCAAAAATTAGACATGAGGAAGAATGACAAGGGTAAAAATATGCTAGAAATAGAGACTATCCAAGATAATGCAACTGCTCCTTGCACCCTTCAAAAATAGACAAGAATTAGGCCTTGATCATCATAAATGAAATCCTAATTTTATAAGTAAAACAAAAATCCCAAGGAGGGACAACTTTCAAATTTTATCTTCTTACCCAATGGATAAAGCTAAAAAGTATAGGTTCACTATTTCTATAGATTGAGGAACCCTAGGTGTTGCCAAAGCTATAGGTAACTTTTACCTATAACCCTTCTACACTCCAAGCTAGACCATTCAAAAGTGGGACAAGCCAAGGCTATGTTGTCAAAAGGTACTTCTCGCATTCAGTTAAAATAAAAGGAGCTTCAAGAATAAGATGACCAAGCTAGAAGTAGCATTTGTAGTTAGGCCTTCTATTTATGGTTGTCACTCATCTTCCACCTAACCCAGCTACATCAAGGACACCAAGGCCCATGGACCATTGATTTCCAATCCAACAACCTACATGGTCCTTCCAATGGAGGAAAGTCTCAACAAAGAAGGGAGGCTCTAATTTAAGCTAAAGTAGAGCACGTGGTGACTAGTTAGGAACCTGAGAAAGGAAAGAGCCAATGCTTTAATGAGGTCTACCATTGGACAAAGGAGGTACCACCCTATCCAAAGACACACTAAAGTTATGCATGCAAGAAGAGAAATATGCAAAGGATCACCAAATAAGGCATCCATTAATGGTCATAAAGCTTGAGTTTCATGGCCAAGCCTATCAAATCCAATTACACACTAGCCATGACCACCGCCCACCATACACATGAGCCTACCCTATCCACCTAATAAGTGTGATAAAAGAGTTATGGTGTAGGTCTAAAAGCTTTTAGGATTTATGGCCTTAGATTTAGAGACCTCGAAGTTGTTGTCACACAAGCTATAAAAGGATTTTTTGGCTACAGGAGTACAAGATATCCATAGGAATTTTGCACAAAATTTCAAAGGGAAGGAACCCTACTCTTGGCTTATAAATAGGCCCAATTTTATTGTAAAAGGCATGAAAATTATTTTCTCATGCCTAGTACCCAACCTTGTAGTATATTCCTTTCACGCTTCTTTCGTACTGTACCAAGGGGACCCTAAACCTTTGCTCATGCCTAGGGAGCATCAAAATCTTGGGGCATCATTGTATTGTAATCGCTTAAGCATATTAATGGAAGTTGTGACTAATTTTGCTCTATCCTCCTTCTCTCGACATGCATTGATTCTTGATGGTGTATTTTGCTTGGTTGTGTTCACTAGCCATATGTTACATTTTCATGTTTAATTGACACTTGTAGTAAAAAATTAGGGTTCTTTTAATTATTTTGTGGATAACCCCCATATCTTACGATTTATTTTCCTATAAGCATTCAATTTATTTGTTTGTTTAATTTCATTGCAATTCATTCTTTCCCCCCAACCTCAACTCATAGAGGTCACTGTGTGTCAAGGAGTTAAATATGATGAGAAGCCAATCTCAATTAAAAACCTTAGAGGTCACCTTGTATGTGGTCATTCCATTTCATCTACAATGCTTACTAGAGTTTTTATCTATGCAAGGCATGGGCACATTTGTCCTATTAGATCTCCCAAGCCTATTCTTGGTGGGTGCATTTTGAGACAACAACAATTATCAAGCAAAGTTCCCTTGAAAATACCCACATAAATTTTTCAACAATATATTTATAATTTATTTTGAAAAGTAGAAGCAAAGTGTTTAAGGCCAAATTCAAAGGAGAAAGTAAATTTCAAATCTTTCTCAAGAGTTTCACAATATTTTCTCTAAAGAACAACCTGCTAGAAGGAAAAGGTGAACATTTGATACTTAGAATATCTAGACACCAACTGACAATCAAATTTATTATTAGACAACACAATAGTTGCCCATATCCATAATACAAAGACTAAGACTATCTAAGGATAGCTAATTGAAGGTTGCAATTCTAACAATGAAGAGAAATATTATAAATAGAACAACCACCTTCCTATTTCAAACCCAAAGCTCCAAAGCTGATCAAAATTAATACAATGAAACAAATTCTAAGTGGACAATCTAAACAAATATTCATAGAGAAAAGGCACAAGTTGAATTCCTTTAGAAATATGCTTTAGGAAAACAAAATAACAAATCCTTTGAAATAAAATATACACCATTTCATCATAATAAAAAATAACATAGCCAAAGAATCAAAGCATTTTCAAAAGAGATCAAAGGATAGACACTATTATTGAGCCAAGTCACAAGATTCTAAAAGGGTGAACAAAATTGCACCCAAGCATATAAAATTGCACCTGGGCAAACAAAATTGCACCCAAGCATATAAAATTGCACTTGGGCAAACAAAATTGCACCCAAGCATATAAAATTGCACTTGGGCAAACAAAATTGCACCAAGGTAAAAGGAAGAATAACACTTTCTTGAATAGAAGTAAGAATAATTTACGCCAAGAGCTATTAGAAGAATAAAACTTGTTGGAATAGAAGAAGAAATTGCACCTGGGCGAACGAAAGACAACACTCGGTCAAACAAAATTGAGAAAGAAAGGAAAGATTTCTACATTTGAGAAGAGATGCCTACATTTGAGAAGAGACAACTACATTTGAAAAGAGATGGATATGTTAAAAGAAAATACATCTACATTTGAGAAATAGGTGTCTACAATTATGAGATATTCTTGCCACATTTTGCATTCAACACTAAACTTTCAATAAAGGTTTGGTAACCATACACATAAATTTTAAGAATTGTAATGAGAAAACAACACATGGACAAAGGAGAAGTGCAAGGTGAAGATAAAAATATAATATTTCAAATAATGGAATATTCCATAGAGGAAGAAGCATTCCCTCTACCTTCACTTGGCAAGATAATTCTTTCTCGCATTTTTTCAAGCATCAATTTAACTTTGAGTATAGGTATATATATACTTGTCAAAACAAGTTTTTTGAGGTGGAAACAATAAAAGAATAATATTTAAATTTGATGAAACTTTACCATGGCTATTGAAGCATCAAAGTTCTTGTTTTCATATTCTTAATTGTTGAGAGGAAACAATTATGTTTCTTGGAAGACCAAACTCAAGACATAGATTGAGTTTGAGAAAGTATGGGAAGTAGTATATGGAAGCATTAATACTTCTACTATATAAGGAGAATATCAAACAAATTTCAATGAGGAATAAAAAAAAGGTAAGACTAATCATCATGTTTGGAGTAGCAAATGAGGTCTAAGCATACATTAGGGATTTGACCACAACCAAAGATGCATGGGAGAAGCTGAAAATAGTATTTGAAGCCAAGAATAAAAATCATATTCTATTCCTCCAAATATAGCTCTAGTGATTAAAGTTGAAAGGTGGATAAAATTTGGAATCATTTATGAGTATAATAGCAGAGTTGCGAGCATCATTGCAAGCATTTGAAACTTAGGTATCTGATCAATTATTAGTTCAAATTATTTTGAGATCACTCCTATAAAAGTAAAATATTTTTGTGACTACATTAAATATTACTGAGCAAACACCAAGCTTTGAGATGTTGGTGAACCTACTTCAAAAGGAAGAGGTGTCATATTTGAGATAAAATAAGATAAAATATTTTTAAAAGGAAGTAACCATTCAAAAAAGGTATATGGAGAAACAATTATCATCGTAGAAAAATCCGTGAATTAAAAGAACCAACAAAATAATAAAAATAAGCATTCATTAAGTACACATGCTCAACTCAATAATATCTGGTACATTGGTTCTCAAGTAAGGAAACACATGACATAATGAAAATATTTTTTTAAATATCTAAGGTATTTTGGACATGGAGGAAACGTATTTCTTAGGGATAACACATCCTATGAAATAAAAGGCACATGTGATATGAAATTACAACTTGGATCACACAAATTTAGAATCACAGAAGTCTTATATGTTCCAAGACTCACCAAAAATCTACTCTTCTTAAATCAACTACTTTATCACAACTTCAAGAATAATTTTGATACACAACAAGGATCCAAGATATGCATCATTCATGATAAACTATGAATTCCAAGATTATTGCTTCTAAAAATGAAAAAGGAAAGATGTTTGAATTTCACACAATTTAAAGAACACAAGCTTATACTGAGAGGGGGGTGAACAGTATAAGACCACTTTTTACTTTTCTTTCCCAATCAATATTATGCAATGTATAGATAGCAATATCAATAGTAGTAATCAAAGCAATGCACAAATCACCACACACAATAGAGACACCAATTTTATGTGGTTCACCCAATGTGGGCTACTCCACGGAGAAAATATTTCACTAAAATTTTCTCAATCAATCTCTTGGGAATCCTTTCCCTATTACAATGTTTATGGACCTCTGTCCAAAGGAGACACCAATCCCCTAATCAAGTTCGTGGATCTCTATCCATAGGAGAACTCCTTCCTCCTTAGCTCTGATTGGTGATCTTCTAGAAGAATTGTTACCCCCACTACTCTGGCTAATGGATCTCTATCCACTGAAGACACCTATCCTCACTACCCTGGCTAATGGATCTCTATCCACTGGAGACTATCATCCTCTATACTCTATCACCTTCAAAGCTCTATCTCAAATCTGCACTAAACATAGTCCTTCGATCTAGCACAAATCTGCTCAATCTCTGTCTCTGGTCTGGCACAAACCTATCCTCAAATCTGCACCAAACTCTATCCTCTAATCTGTACTAAACATAGTCCTTCGATCTAGCACAAATCTATCCTCAATATCTATCCTCTGATCTGCACTAAACATAGTCCTTCGATCTAGCACAAATCTATCCTCAATCTCTATCCTCAAGCCTTAACACAAAGCTTGACTCAATCTCAAATCAACTCTGCTAGATCTACCCCAAACCTTAACTCAAGGTTTGAACAAATCAATCAATCAACTCTGCTCTCAAGTCTTCTCAAAGACTTATCTCAAATCTACCTTGTAAGCTTCCACAAAATCTCACACTAATCTATCCACAAGTCCTCTCTAGAACTTGCCTAATTTGTTCAACAAGTCCTCACTAGAACTTGTCCATTATCTCAACAAGTCCTCACTAGAACTTGTCCAATTCTTCTCAATAAGTCCTCACTAGAACTTATCCAAACTCATAGAAACATAAAGAGAATTGTTAGAGACTCAATATGCTTCACACTTATCATAATGCTCAATTACTTCAATCACTCTTTTAGAAACATATAGAGAATTGTTAGAGACTCAATATGCTTCACATTCACCACAATGCTCAATCACTTTCAATCACTCTTTTTATCATGAAACATATAGAGAATTGTTAGAGACTCAATATGTTTCACACTCATCAACACTCAACCTCTTTCTCAAATCAATTTATAATATAGAATAATTTGTTTCATAGAACTTGAACTATCACTTCAACACATCCACTTGACTAGGCTCAACCAACTCTACTCAACCAATCACTCAATGAAATAATCCTTGCTCACAAACCCTAGTCTCAACTCAAATGTTTCCAATAATGCTCATCAACAAATCTCACATAACAATGATACTCATGTTCTTTGCAAACCCTAGTTCAAGTTCTTCACTCAACCAATCACTTCAACAACAATGCTTATAAAACAATCTTCACATAACAATGATACTCATGATCTTTGCAAACCCTAGTTCAAGTTCACTCAACTTAATCACCTCAACAACAATGCTTATAAAGCAAGGTTTTATCAACAACTCTTTATTCCAGAAAACCTTGAAGCTTTAATTCAAAACACACTCAACAATGCTTACCAAACAATCCTTTTCACTCCAACTTTGCATTCACAACATTCAACAATCACTCACTAGGAAGATGTGCCCATACCTTTTGTTTGATGTAGAAGTGCCCTTAGAAAACTTGTCTTCAATCACAATTTTCTTCTTTGCCAATTTCAATGGTTAGATGACAAAATATCACACTAACTCTCTTTCAAAATATTTTTCAAACACAAAAATAATCAATCCCAAATACACCTTATTACTCCTTGAAATTAGCAATCATCAAATCACACATAAAAATAATCACTCAAATTGCTCCTTATAATCTCCAAATTAATAAATCAATCTTTCAAAAATAACCCTTCAGAAATAATAATTGCCTACCCTTTTATCTCCCTCAAAACACTTAATAACCAATATTAATTTAGGCAAAAATTAAATCTTATAACCCATCAAAAATAATTATTTTTCAACCTTAGGCACATAAAAATATTTATATTTTTCTTCAACCTTAGCACATCCAAATTAAGCGACCAACATAACAATCAACAACGCATACCTTTCTCTCAACCACTAAAAGGCCTCGATGGGTTTTGACCCCGAAACCTCTCCATCGAGCGCCTTACCAAGGCGCTAGCCCACCACGTGGGCTAGGCACTCCCACGAGGAGGGGAAGGCGCTTGCCCCCCTTTGTTTCCTCATTGGCACCACTTCCAAAAATGAAGACCTTCCTTCCTTGCAAAATGTGAACCCCATGAGATTCGAACCTGCATCCTCCCTGCCAGCAAACATCTTAACACCTTCCATCATCGCCAACTGCACTATGCGGTGCTTGTGCAAAGTGAGAGGAGCCTTGCTCCTATTTGTTCCTTTACTTCCATCGAAGACTTTTCAAACACGAAAATCATTGCTTTCTTTCTGCGCATAAATCTAGAACATAGGCATTCGAATAACTCATGAGGGAGACTTAAGGCAAAGGTTTTGCCTTTATATATATGATGCCTTATTGTCATAACACGTCGATGCTCAAATCGAATTTAAAAATTTGATTTATAAACTTAGCTTTATAACCCTTTTTAGGGTTTATTTAAATTAATAAAAATTAATTTATAATTAAATTAAAATTAACTTATAATTAACTTAAGTAACATGAAAGTTAATTAAATTAATTAATAAATTAATTTAAATTTCCTTTTTAATATTATAATAAACTATTATAATATTATTTTTCTGGGCCTCTTCTTTGCCCTTTGGACCTCATCTGATTTCCTGGAACCGGGTCTTGATCAATTGAAGGTGGACTATCCTTTTGCACTTATTGGAGAACCTAAAACCGATGTTGCCCATTGAAACTGCCACTGACTGGTGCTGAAAGCTTGACATCAATGACCACTCACTCTTGACATCAATGACAACTCATCTACTCAAAATGTCCAACAATCTCCCCCTTTGTCATTGATGGCAACCCAAATTATTTTTACCAAAACTTGACCTTTTTCTTGTTCTGCTCCCCCTGGGAAATTGCTCCCCCTGACTCAATGCTCTCTCCTTAAACCAAATCTCTCCCCCTTACTCAAATATCTCCCCCTTTGACATCAATGGCAAAGGGTCACCTTTGGGGCTCGGGGCTAAGAATGAGTCTCTTAGCTTAGCCCCTCCCCCACCTCCTCTTGAGGTGGTTAATTCTGGGGTGGGAGTATTTCTACTCCCAACAAGCATCGGTCTTTACCTTTGTCCTCTTTCCTTCTCATCTGATCCTTCTGATTCCTTTGACTATTCCTGTTCATGTCCATGTTCCTATTCATGTCCATATTCCTATTCCTGTCCATATCCATATTCTTGTTCCTATTCATGTCCATATTCCTATTCTTGTTCCTGTTCATGCTTGATTCTGGAATGTCTGCTCTACACCACTTTGTTGTATGTCCATCATTATTGCACTTATAACACTTAATGTTATTATTCCTTGGAGGTGCAAATATCTTGGGATTTCTCCTGGTGAAGCCATATCTGTTCCTGTCATGTACCTTACAATTCATTGCCTTGTGACCAAACTGATTACATGAGTAGCAATACCCATGGAAAAGTTGCCTGTTCCTGAAGTTCCCATATTCCTGTCTTTCATGTGTCCTACATTGTGAAGCCATGTGCCCAAATCTGTGACATGAGAAACATCATCCATTGAAATTTCCTTGCCTTGACCTCATTGGTCTCTTAGTCTCTTTTTCTCTATGTTGGTTCCTGTTCCATCTATTTCTTCTTTGTGCATTGTTCTTTCCTTGTTGAACTTTCTGTTGTCCAACTCATCCTCAGAAGTCTCACTTTCTCTTACACTATCTTCTTCTGAAGTTTCTTCTTCTTAGAACTTGAGGTTGACTCTTCTTCTTGTTTCTTTTGAGCCTGTTCAAAACCAAGACCTATTTTGTTTGTTGACCTTCTTTGTACCTTGATCATCTTATCTACAATATTTGAACTCTTTCCAAACTTGTGTAGCTTATCCTTGGACTTTTCTAAATCTTCCCTTAGTAGAGCTACTTCTTGTTCTAACTTTTCACATTCTAAGACCTTTGCTTCTAGCTTATCCTTGAACTTCTTTGTCTTAGCCATTGACTTGTTTAGATCCTCTATAAGCTTTCCTCTCTCTTCATCACATTCTTGAAATTGAATCTCAAGTTGGGAGTTTTGCTTTCTTACCTTCTTTAAAGTTTTAAGAGCATAAATAAGCTCTCCCTCAAGATCAACTCCTCCTTTTTTTATTCTTCCTCTATTTGTTTGCCTTTGTCAACATCTTCATTTTATTTTGACTTGTCTTCTATAGGATCACCTTCTTCTTCTTCTAGTGCCATTAGAATATTCTCTTCTGGTCTTTCAAGTGCATCCTCATATTCATCATCACTGAAACTGAAACCATTCCTTGTACAACTATCTTCAAGATGTCCAAAATTACCACATCTAAAACACTTGAGAATTATTGGTGACCTTTTCTTAACTTCTTCTTTTTCCTCAATCAGAAATAGAACTTCATATTTATCATTACTTGAAGAACTAGCATCACTATCACTTGAGTACTTACTTGCCTTGTCTGCATAGTAGCTCTTCTTTTGTCTTTGAAAGAACTTCTTCCCTTGTTTGCCTTGTCCATCCTTGCCTTTCTTTTGGTACCTGTATTTTTTTGATTCCCTGTTCCTGTGATCTTGTTTTTCTTCATCATTGTTATTTTTAGCTTCTTGAAAATCAGTTGCATAGTGACCATACTTTCCACAATTGAAACATCTAACAGATTTTGCATCTTTAAATCTTCTTGAATCCTTATTCCTTCTGCCATAATTAGCTTCTTCATCACTGGATGACTCATTGCTTGAATCTAACTTTTTGCCCTTTGTCTTCTTAGTAGCTTTGAATGTTGCTTCCTTTCGGAGATTAGGTTCCTCTTTTGTTCTTAACTCAAAAGTTGTAAGAATACCAAGTAACATATCTCTTGTCAAAGAATCACCATCTTTTGATTCTTCTATAGCAAAAATATTTTCACTAAATCTTTTTGGAAGAGATCTTAAGACCTTATCACAAACATCTGATTCTTCAACATTAAGTCCAAGTCCTTGCATGGCATTAACAACCTCATCTACCCAAAGTAGATAAGTACTAATGTTTTCCTCATCCTTCATTCTTAATTCTTCAAATTGCCCTTTGATATTTCGTATCTTTACCTTTTTGACACTTTTATCTCCTTCATATATGCTTTGCAACTTATCCCAAATTCCTTTTGCATCTTTACAATGCATAACTTTTATTGATTCTGTTCTATGCAAACCTCTCAAAATTGCATTCATTGCTTTTGAATTGTAATGTTGTAGAAGCTTACCTTCCTTATCTGTAGGTGGATCATCTGGTGGTATGTATCCATTTTCAACTACTTCCCAAATTTCATTGCCAAGTGCCATCAGGTGAATCTTCATTCTCATACTCCAAAATATATAATCACTTCCATAAAATATTGGTGTTGAATTATCTGAGGACACATTCTTAGAATCCATTGTGTTCTTGAAAGCTTTTCCTTCAAGTTGTTAAACTCTTTCGAAGGAACCCACTCTGATACCAATTGAAGAACACAAGCTTATACTAAGAGAGGGGGTGAACAATATAAGACCACTTTTTACTTTTCTTTCCCAATCAATATTATGCAATGTATAGATAGCAATATCAATAGTAGTAATCAAATCAATGCATAAATCACCACACATAATAGAGACACCAATTTTATGTGGTTCACCCAATGTGGGCTACTCCACGGAGAAAATATTTCACTAAAATTTTCTCAATCAATCTCTTGGGAATCCTTTCCCTATTACAATGTTTATGGACCTCTATCCAAAGGAGACACCAATCCCCTAATCAAGTTTATGGATCTCTATCCATAGGAGAACTCCTTTCTCCTTAGCTCTGATTGGTGATCTTCTAGAAGAATTGTTGCCCCCACTACTCTAGCTAATGGATCTCTATCCACTGAAGACACCTATCCTCACTACCCTAGCTAATGGATCTCTATCCACTAGAGACTATCATCCTCTATACTCTATCACCTTCAAAGATCTATCTCAAATCTACACTAAACATAGTCCTTCGATCTAGCACAAATCTGCTCAATCTCTATCTCTGGTCTGGCACAAACCTATCCTCAAATATGCACCAAACTCTATCCTCTAATCTGTACTAAACATAGTCCTTTGATCTAGCACAAATCTATCCTCAATATCTATCCTCTGATCTGCACTAAACATAGTCCTTTGATCTAGCACAAATTTATCCTCAATTTCTATCCTCAAGCCTTAACACAAAGCTTGACTTAATCTCAAATCAACTCTACTAGATCTGCCCCAAACCTTAACTCAAGGTTTGAACAAATCAATCAATCAACTCTGCTCTCAAGTCTTCTCAAAGACTTATCTCAAATCTACCTTGTAAGCTTCCATAAAATCTCACACTAATCTATCCACAAGTCCTCTCTAGAACTTTTCAATTTCTTCTAGAACTTACCTCAATCTCAACAAGTCCTCACTAGAACTTATCCAAATATCTCAATAAGTCCTCACTAGAACTTATCCAAACTCATAGAAACATAAAGAGAATTGTTAGAGACTCAATATGCTTCACACTTATCACAATGCTCAATTACTTTCAATCACTCTTTTAGAAACATATAGAGAATTGTTAGAGTATTAAAAAAAAGAACAATATGCTTCACATTCACCACAATGCTCAATCACTTTCAATCACTCTTTTAGAAACATATAGAGAATTGTTAGAGACTCAATATGTTTCACACTCATCAACACTCAACCTCTTTCTCAAATCAATTTAGAATATAGAATAATTTGTTTCATAGAACTTGAACTATCACATCAACACATCCACTTGACTAGGCTCAACCAACTCTACTCAACCAATCACTCAATGAAATAATCCTTGCTCACAAACCCTAGTCTCAACTCAAATGTTTCCAACAATGCTCATCAACAAATCTCACATAACAATGATACTCATGTTCTTTGCAAACCCTAGTTCAAGTTCTTCACTCAACTAATCACTTCAACAACAATGCTTATAAAATAATCTTCACATAACAATGATACTCATGATCTTTGCAAACCCTAGTTCAAGTTCACTCAACTTAATCACCTCAACAACAATGCTTATAAAGCAAGGTTTTATCAACAACTCTTTATTCCAAAAAACCTTGAAGCTTTAATTCAAAACACACTCAACAATGCTTACCAAACAATCCTTTTCACTCCAAATTTGCATTCACAACATTCAACAATCACTCACTAGGAAGATGTGCCCATACCTTTTGTTTGATGTAGAAGTGCCCTTAGAAAACTTGTCTTCAATCACAATTTTCTTCTTTGCCAATTTCAATAGTTAGATGACAAAATATCACACTAACTCTCTTTCAAAATATTTCTCAAACACAAAAATAATCAATCCCAAATACACCTTATTACTCCTTGAAATTAGCAATCATCAAATCACACATAAAAATAATCACTCAAATTGCTCCTTATAATCTCCAAATTAATAAATCAATCTTTCAAAAATAACCCTTCAGAAATAATAATTGCCTACCCTTTTATCTCCCTCAAAACACTTAATAACCAATATTAATTTAGGCAAAAATTAAATCTTATAAACCATCAAAAACAATTATTTTTCAACCTTAGGCACATAAAAATATTTATATTTTTCTTCAACCTTAGCACATCCAAATTAAGCGACCAACATAACAATCAACAACGCATACCTTTCTCTCAACCACTAAAAGGCCTCGGTGGGTTTTGACCTCGAAACCTCTCCGTCGAGCGCCTTACCAAGGCGCTAGCCCACCACGTGGGCTAGGCGCTCCCACGAGGAGGGGAAGGCACTTGCCCCCCTTTGTTTCCTCATTGGCGCCACTTCCAAAAATGGAGACCTTCCTTCCTTGCAAAACGTGAACCCTACGGGATTCGAACCTGCGTCCTCCCTGCCAACAAACGTCTTAACACCTTCTATCATCACCAACTACGCTATGCGGTGCTTGTGCAAAGTGAGAGGAGCCTTGCTCCTATTTGTTCCTTCACTTCCGTCGAAGACTTTTCAAACACAAAAATTGCTACTTTCTTTCTGCGCATAAATCTAGAACATAGGCATTCGAATAACTCATGAGGGAGACTTAAGGCAAAGGTTTTGCCTTTATATATATGATGCCTTATTGTCATAACACGTCGACGCTCAAATCGAATTTAAAAATTTGATTTATAAACTTAGCTTTATAACCCTTTTTAGGGTTTATTTAAATTAATAAAAATTAATTTATAATTAAATTAAAATTAACTTATAATTAACTTAAGTAACATGAAAGTTAATTAAATTAATTAATAAATTAATTTATAATAAAATTATATTAATTAATTTATAATTAATTTAAATTTCCTTTTTAATATTATAATAAACTATTATAATATTATTTTCCTGGGCCTCTTCTTTGCCCTTTGGACCTCATCTGATTGCCTGGAACCGGGTCTTGATCAACTGAAGGTGGACTATCCTTTTGCACTTATTGGAGAACCTGAAACTGATGCTGCCCACTGAAACTGCCACTAACTGGTGCTGAAATCTTGACATCAATGACCACTCATCTACTCAAAATGTCCAACACAATTCATTATGATAATTTAGAATTAGTCATTAATTCCAATATATCTACATCACTTTGGCATTGGCACTATGTTCATGTTAGAAAATATTTCTTGATTTTACACCTGCAAGAGGAAGCACAATAACAAAAATAGAAACACAAAAACAACAACACAAGTGACACAGATTTATGTGGAAACCTGCAATGTGCAGGAAAAACCACGAGGTAATGGTAACTTATCTTTCTATTATTTTAAGCATAGTTTACATTCATGTTTATCAATATTTTCACCAACCATACATATGCAAGGGATCACATCCCTTATATAGAACTGAAAGAAGACTCCAACTATTTGTTTCCTCTCCCGATGGAAGCCTTAAAAAACAATTCATTTTTGCTCCCAAGGAAAATGCCTAAATTTGTTCATATTTCGTGTTAGACATCTATCTAGATGTCTACTTGGTTAGACATTTGGCTTAGACGTATACTTGGTTAGATATCTGGCCTAGACATATACTAGCCCAGACGTCTGACATAGACGTCTACCAGCCTAGACATTTGGCAGCCCAGAAATTTGGCCTAGATGTCTACTAGCCTAGACGTCTGGCAACCTAGATGTAAAGCAACCTAGAAATATGGAAGCCCAAACGTCTGACCTAGACGTCTACCAGCCTAGATATCTACTATCATAAACGTCTGGCAAACCAGATGTCTAGCCTAGACATCTAACAGGTCAGACATCTAGTCTTATTCCTAGACGTCTGACCCAAATGTCTAGCAGGTTAGACGTCTGGCCTGCTTTGGCCTACTGTAATCCTATTTTTGGGCTGCATGTACTTCATAGTGACTTCACTTCCTAATATTAGCCTACTTGAAGTCAATATTCAGGAATTCTTCTGCCAAAGATCTTCATCCAGTTCCAATTACCCAATGCTACCCTTGTTACCTTTTCAGCAAGCCCAAAGAAGTTCTGCACCATTCAAACTTCTTTATCTTGACTGACTTTGTAATCATATCTGCAGGATTCAATTTTTTGCAACAGGATCCTACCTTCTTCCACCATATTTTTGATAAAGTGGTACTTGATATCAATGTGTTTTGTGCGATCATAGAATGTTGTATTCTTCACTAAATGAATAGCACTTTGGCTATCACAATGCAACATAATTTTATCCTGCATTACCTTGAAGTCATCCAAAAATCACTCTAGCAAAATTACCTCTTTGTTGGCATGAGTCACTAAAATATATTTTGCTTTAGTGGTTGATAAAGCCACAACAAACTACAATTTAGAAGCCCAACTCACTGCTCCTCTAGTAAGAGTGAAGGTACATCCTGTAGTGGATTTTCTCCCATCTCTATCTCCACCATAATCAGAATCCATAAAACCTATAACTTGCAAATTTACCAATCCAAAGTAAATGGTAACATCTGAAGTGGCTCTTAAATATCTTAATATCAGCTTCACCACATTCCAATGTTCCTTACCAGGATTTTCCATGTACCGGCTGACTACTCCCACTGCTTGGGCAATATTCGGTCTGGTACTCACCATGGCATACATGAGGATTCCTATTGCTGATGAATACGGTACACGAGACATACTTGTCTTCTTTGCTTCCATTATAGGACACTGGTTGGAAGACAAATTTAAGTGTGGAAGAAGTGGGGTACTAACTGGTTTAGCATTCTACATATTGAAGCGTTGCAAAATATTTTCCACATATGACTTTTGACTTAACCAGATATTTCTTCCTTTTCTATCCCTATGTATCTTCATCCCTAAAATTTGGTTTGTTGCTCCTAAATCCTTCATTTCAAATGTCCTAGCCAACTGAGCCTTAAGATAAATGCTTTTCTTCATGCTGGAGCCTACAACTAGCATATCATCAACATACAACAACAAAATAATAAAACTGCCATCATCAAACCTCTTATAGTATGCACAATGGTCAGCTTCACTCCTGCTGAAACCTTAGATCTTCATGAAGGTATCAAATTTTTTGTACCACATCCTTGGTTCCTGTTTCAACCTGTACATTGATTTCTTCACTCTGCAAACCAAATGCTCTTTGCACATTTCTTCATAGCCCTCAAGTTGATCCATATATATCTCTTCCTTGAGATCACCATGCAAGAAAGCAGTCTTTACATAAAGCTGCTCCAATTCCAAATCCTGTGCAGCTACAAGTGCGAGTAGAACTCTAATAGTAGTCATATTTACAACTAGAGAGAAAATTGCATTAAAGTCAACACCTGACTTCTGCACATAGCCCTTTGCCACCAAGTGAGCTTTATGGCGTTCCAACAGCCCATCGTTGTTCTTATTCACTTTGTACACCCACTTGTTTCCAACAGTCTTTATTCCAGGTGGGAGATCCACAAGTTCCCAAGTTTTATTCTTGCGAAGTGCCTCGATTTCCTCCTCCATGGATTTCCTCCACTTTTTGCATTCTCAAACTCTTTAGATTTTTGAAATGAACTAGGTTCACCATCATCAGTTAACAAAGCAAAATATGATTGATACACATGAGAATACCTTTCTAGACACTTTTGTGGACATGTAGATCTTCTAACCCAATGATCTTTCGATTGTGGCTCTTGGTCTTGTGACCATTGTGGCTACTCTACTTGTTGTTCTACTTACTGTTCTACATGCTAATAAAAAACTTTAGCATGTTCATCTTCTCTCAATTCTACTTCAATAGGTACAACATTAGGATTTTGTTGTACCTCCTTCCTTTGCATGGATTTTTCATCAATAATTACATCATGGCTAATAATTACCTTGTGGGTAGTAGGATCCCACAGTCTATACCCCTTCACTATATCTCCATAGCCGAGAAAAATACATTTGCTTAACTTCAGATCAATCTTGGACCTTTTTTCTTTGGGTACATGGGCAAACGCATCATAACCAAAGGTACGCATATGAGAGTAATCAACTGGCTTACAACACCAAACCTCCTCTGGAATGTGACCATTCAACGCAGTTGTAGGTGACTTATTAATAAGATAAACAATTGTATTAACAACCTCTCTAAAGAACTTTTTCTCCAACATAGCTATGCTAAGCATGCTTCTTGCACGTTCCATGATTGTCCGATTCATCCGCTCAGCCACACCATTTTGTTGTGGAGTGTATGGTATAGTATTCTAGTGCTTAATACCTTCCTACATACAAAATTTATCAAATTTCTTGGAGCAATATTCACCCCATTATCTGACCTGAGACATAAAATCGACTTGCCCAAACTTTTATCTACCCATGCTTTGAACTCTTTAAATTTTTACAAAGATTTCGATTTCTTCATCAAAAAATAAACCCACACTCTCCTAGAATAATCATCTATAAAATTCAGAAAATAGATGGTGCCATTCAAGGACTAAGTGGGGACTGGTCCAAATATATTCGAATGTATAAGTTGCAGAAAATCAGAAATCTTATCAGGACTTGTAGTATTTCGAACCCTCTTCTATTTACCAAAAATACAATGCTCACATAAGTCTAAATTACAAGACTTAATCCTAGAAAGCATACCTCTGTCATGCAAAATTTTTAGACCTTTTTTCACTCATAAGGCCTTGGCATTGATGCCATATCATTACTGCATCCTGAACATAAGTTGTTATTGTTGCATAGTTTGTCACCGTATCACTGCATAAATGGTATAAGGTCCCATAATATTCTCCCTTTGCTATTACAAGAGCTCCTCTGGTAATATTGCAGTAGTTGTTACTAAAAGTAATAGAATATTCTAGCTTATCCATTATTTTTATTGAGAACGAATTATTCCTTAAATCGAGTACATGTCGCACATCACATAACATCCTTTCTCTACCATCGTCCATATTGATCCTTATATCCCCTCTTCCCATAATTTCTAATGGATGATCATCACCCAAATAGACCTTTCCACCACAACATGGTTGATATTTGTCAAACCAGTATTTGTGGGGAGACATGTGGAAGGATGCACCTGAGTCCAAAACCTAGGTATATAAAACTAATCTGATGTTACTACTACAGAAGGCTTCACATGTTGTCTCTCTTGAATCTACTGCACTGGCCTCAGCTGATAGCTGATTTTACTTTTTACCATTCTTTAATTGCCAATAGTCCTTCTTGGAGTGTCCTGGCTTCCCACAATGTCAACACTTCCCTTTTTGCTTACATCCTTTAGACTTAGATCTGGATTATTTTCTACCTTGTTTACTCCCCTCAAAAGATCAACCTCTCACAAATAGGGCTTCATTGGTTGAGGGTTCCAAAGATATTTTTTGCCTCAACTCTTCTGCCAACAAAGCGGTTACCACATCATCAAATTTGAGAGTTTCTAATGATGAATTACTGATGATCATCACCATATGATCCCAAGTGTTTGAGAGGGAACAAAGTAAGGTGATAGCTCTATCTTCATCCTCCATATTCACATTAATGGAAACCAGTTTACTGATCAGAGTATTAAACTCATTCAAATGATCTACAACGGATGAAATTTCCTTCATTCTCAAGCTATAAAGCTACTTTTTTTAAGAAAAAACTTATTTGTTGTTGATTTTGTTTCATACAACTTTTCAAGCTCTTCCACGATCTTCTCTTCAGCTACATTAAACAAGACAGAGTCCACTAGGTAGAGACGGATTGTAGAAACCACCTTCTTATCAAGCGTTACCCACTCCTCATCTTTCATGTTGCTTGGTTTACTCGTGACCCCTTTCAAGGCTTGAGCTTGGTCATTCTGAACCAGGAAATCCTCCACCTTCATCTTCCATAAAGTAAAGTTCCTACCATAAAATTTGTCAATTTCAAACTTGGTTACACCTTTTTTCATTGTTGTAGCTCCCACTCGCACAAAACCTTAGCTCTAATACCAGATGTTAGAAAATATTTCTTGATTTTACACCCGCAAGAAGAACAATAACAAAAATAGAAACACGAAAACGACAACACAAGTGACACAAAGATTTACGTGGAAACCTACAATGTGCAGGAAAAACCACAGGGTAATGACAACTTCTCTTTCTATTATTTTTAACAAAGTATACATTCACGTTTCTCAAAATTTTCACCAAACATATATATGAAAGAGATCACATCCGTTTTAAAAAGCTAAAACAAGACTCCAACTATTCGTTTTTGCTCCCAAGGAAAATGCCTAAATCTGTTTGTCTTTTGCATTAGATGTCTATTTGAACGTCTACTTGGTCTGACATCTACTTGGTTAGACGTCTGGCTTAGATGTCTACTTGGTTAGACATCTGGCCTAGACGTCTACCAACCCATACGTCTGACCTAGACGTCTACCAACCTAGATGTCTGGCCTAGACGTCTAGCAGGTCATACATCTAGCCTGTTGCCTAAACGTCTGACCCAAACGTCTAGCAGGTTATACGTTTGGCCTGCTTTGACCTATTGCAATCCTCTTTCCTGGCTGCTTGTATTACATAGTGATTTCACTTCCTAACAGTTCATCTAATTTATGGCCACTTTATTGCATTACAAAACAAAATTATGGTCGAAGGTCTTTCTTCTTTACAAAAGTCCATAGAAATTTGTTCTTGTTGCTTAGCTAGGAAGCAACATTGAGCTCCTTTCAAGACTATAGTGTATTGGACCAAGGAATCTCTTGATTTAATCCATATAGATATGTCTAGGACCATGGATACAAGTTCCAATGGATCTAAGTATTTTCCACTTTATCATGATGATCATACCTAAAAAAAGGTGGTTATATTTTTTGAAGACCAAAGATGAATATTTCTTCTATTTCCAAAATTTTAAGGCCTAGGTAGATACTTCCACAAGAATATAGATCCATGTACTCTACTCAAATCAAGGAGGGATTTACCAACAATGATTTTTTAGCATTTTAAAGGAACATGGCATTCGATAAAAGTTGATAGTTGTAGAGCATAACAAAACAATGTTGTAGAGCATAGAAATAGAACAGTCATGGAAATGACATGAAGCATGTTGAAGGATTCACAACTTAGACACTCTTTTTGGTTGAAAGCAGTCCATACAATAGTTTACTTACTCAATCATTCCCCCTCCACATCACTTGAATATATCTATCCAAAATAAGCATGGAGTGGACACAAACTATCAATCTCTCATCTTCAAATATTTGGTTGTACAACATACATGCACATTCCAAAGGAGAAAATATATAAATTTAATAAAAAATATTAGCAATTCATCTTACTAGGCTACAATGATGAACCAAAATCCTACAAACTATTTGATCCATATTCAAAGAAATTATATGTTAGTCATTATGTTGTCTTTAATGAAGAATGAAAATCACCTTTGTCACCATCACAAGAATCTTGATCTAACTGAGATCTATTAATGATTCAAAGTGATGATGAAATCACAAATGAAGAATTTTTTAGTGATATCAATGATGAAGAAGATCTATCTACTCCGTCATAGAACACAAGAAGGATAACCTAAGTGGTACATTAGTACATTCAAAGCATCTAAGATAGATGAAATTCCAAACACTTCTTCTACAAGACCAAGAACACAATATGAGTCAACCAAAAAGATTTATCATTCTTGGACAAAAACAAAGATATACAAATTGGTAAAATCTATTATGCCTCAAACAAGCTCCTCGAGCATGGTATATAAATATAGATAAATATTTTAGAAAACATGACTTTAAAATAATTCATATGATCCAAGTATATATCACAAAGATCAAAGGAGGAAATTGTATTCATCAATGTGTCTGTAGATGATTAGATCATCACAGAAAGTTCTGAAAGTATGATTCTTGTTGCGAAGAAATATTTGAAGAAATCTTTTGACATGACCGTTCTTGGGTTATTATACTATTCACTAGTAGTGGAGGTAAAGCAAAACCATCATTACATATTTGTTTCACAAAGCAGATATGTTAAGAATATCTTTGAGAAATACCACATGGAAGATTGTAAGCCTTAAACAACTCCTATGGAATCAAGTTTACAACTCTCATGGTTTGATTCCTCTCCCTCATTGAATGCAATGCTATATCAATAGCTAGTTGGGAGCCTCATCTAAATTTACACAAGACCAGATATTAGTTTTATAATGAGTTATCTCTCACATTCACACATGAACCAAATATGACACATTAGAAGACATTAAAGATAAGTGTAAGATATATAGAAGGCACTTTTAAGTATAGTTTGGAATTCAAGAGGAGTGATCAGTGCCTCTTAATAGGTTATAGAGACATAGATTACATAAGCTACATTGATGATTGAAAATATACCTTTGGATATGTACTCTTTCTAGGGTCTCCACCTATATCATGGGGAAGTAAGACATAATAAACAATTGTTCGATCTTCCACTAAAGTAGAATATCGTGCAATATGAGGAGTTGTTTGTGAAATAATAAGGTTAAAATATATGTTGAAAAATATGGGAGTACCTCAAGATAAACGTACAATCATGCATTGCAACAACCAAAAATTATTGAAACTTGTTCATAATCCAATATTCTATGAAAATACTAAACACATTGACATGGAATGTCACTTAATTTATGAACATGTTTAGCATATAATTTTGTCCTACTCAAAAGCAGCATGCACATATCTTCACCAAGCCACTAGGACATGCTAAATTTGAAGAATTCAGAAGTTTTCTCTCCAATATCTTGATGCTTCAATGGAAGATCGAGCAATTGTTTGTTGTTTCATAGATAAAAAAACAACAAACACATGCATCAACAAGAGTTGTCTGTAAAAAAATATGGTTAAAACATATGTTGACAAATATGGAATTACCTCAAGATAAACCTACAATCATGCACTGTAACAACCAAGAAGTATTGAAACTTGTTTGTAATCCAGTATTCCATGAAAGGACTAAACACATTGACATGGAATGCCACTTAATTTGTGAACATGTTCAACATAAAATTTTGCCCTACTCAAGAGAAACATTCAAAAAATTTCACCAAACCATTTGGATGTGTTAAATTTGAAGAATTCAAAAATTGTCTCTCTAATATCTTAATTTAATAAGGGGGTAATGTTAAGAGTTATTAACATCATGTATAATGTGAATGTAAGTTGAGTAACCATTCAACACATATTTTGTGAGGTTCATTAAGGGGCACTGATCTTTGTAGGTTGTTATGTCATATTTGGGCATCTATTGTATTTAAATACTCTTTCGCTTTCATAATAGAATCATTGAAGCATTGAGTTCTAACAAAATTTGCATAGGAATTATGACCTTAGAAAAACCATAATGATAATGAATATGCAACTTATTTGGATCTTCAAATCAATTATTTTCTTAGATTAAAGAACACATTAAATAGAATATGATTGTTTGGAACTAGTTTATGGTTCGGGGAAGAATATAAAAAGAAAATACACAATAGAGGTTTTGTTTAGAAATAGTCGCATTATTCTTATTTGCTTGGTTCAAAGGGTCATTAATTTGAGCCCTTGAGAGGATATCTAGAGGGTATCTTCTTTAGGATTTGATTTGTGCTTATACTTCATGGACATGATAACGAATAATCTAATTTTTGAAGGTGATGTAATAATTTTAGATACAAGTTTCATTTATTTGGGGAATCATTGGGTAGGATTATTCATACATATCAAGAAAATTGTAAAGGAGAATTGCAAGGAATGATTCAAAGAAGATGGCTTTCTATAAGCATAATTTTATGACAAAAAAATTGTGTTGGATGATAACATCTATTCATGTGATCACTTTCAATATCAACATGTGTTTATGTGATCACTTTATATGCTACTTACGTGAAGTCTTAATTACTTATTTTTTTTATAAGATGAGGTATGGTTATAATTATAATGATAACTATATTTTTTAAAATAAAACTTCATTTTATGTTGTTTTTTTTTTTGGTAATATTAAGAGATGGGGGTTTTGACCAGGAATCTCTCAACCTGTTACAACAACTCGACCAGGGAGACACACACCCACCTCCTCACACACTCACCCACACCACGGTTTGAACCTTGGACCTCTCGAAGAAGAGCCAAAGCCCAAACCGTTATGCTGCATTTTATGTTGTTATTATAGTAAATAATATTTATTTTTATATTAAATTTTTATCTAATAAAACAATATACTTGAAACAATTTGATATTAAAGTCTGAAATGAATATTAAAATAAATAATATTTAAACAATATTTACATAAATATGCCATATATAAAACAATCTCTATGCATTAAAAATATTATTTATATAAAAAAATTAAGATTTTATATATTTTTAATCAAAATGGTTTAACCTCTTAATTCTATTAATTCTATGAACTTTAACCTCTTAATTCTATTAATCTATGAACTTTAACCTCTTAATTCTATTAATTCTATGAACTTTAAACTATAATTGAGACAACTTTATTTACCAATTAGAAATATTTCTTCAAGTATCAAACTTATACACAATCTCAAATAATGTTTTTCTTTTAAAATATTTATTTTTAAATATTTCTTAAATATCAAACTTATACGCAATCTCAAATAATGCTTTCCTTTTGAAAGAATTATACACAATCTCAAATGATACTTTCCTTTTAAATATTTATTTTTAAATATTTCTTAAATATCAAACTTATACACAATCTCAAAGTGATGCTTTCCTTTTAATTTTTAACATACTAGTGTTGATTCATGCTTTCCCAAAGAAAGTTTTGCTAAAGCTGTTTAATTATGTTACTCAATGAAATTGAATATGATTATAATTAAAGCCATCACAATTCTTTAAAATAATATTTTTTTGTTTAATTAGATTAGATAATATGATAATTATTCTTCAAATAAATAAGATTAGAAGGCGGAGTGTATTTACATTGTAGTGATAGGACTTTATTTTCTTTTTCAAAAAATCATATTTTAAAGATTGAAAAAAAAAAAGTTATATTTACATTGTTGTGGTAAGATTTTTATTTCAAAGTGTCTAGGAGGGAACAAAGTAGGGTGATAGTTCTATCTTCATCCTCTATCTTCACATTAATCGAAACCAGTTTACTGATAAGGGTATTAAACTCATTCAAATGATATACCAATGATGAAATTTTTTCATCCTCAAGCTATAAAGCTACTTTTTAAGAAAAAATTTATTTGTTGCTGACTTTTCCAAAGGGCTTCCATGGTCTTCTCTTCAGCTACATTGAACAAGACAGAGTCTTCTAGGTAGAGAGATTGTAGAAACTGTCTTCTTGTCAAATGTTGCCCACTCCTCATATTTCATGATGCTGAGTTTACTCGAGACCCCTTTCAAGGCTTGAGCTTGGTCATTCTAAACCAGCAAATCATCCACCTTCATTTTTCATAGGACGAAGTTCCTACCATCAAATTTCTCAATTTCAAACTTGGTTGCACCTCCTATCATTGTTGCAGCTCCTACACACAAAACCTTGAGCTCTGATACCAGATGTTAGGAAATTCTACAGATTTTATACTTGCAAGAGGAGATACAATAACAGAAAAACAAAACAACAACACAAGTGACACAAAAATTTACGTGGAAACCTACAATGTGCAGGAAAAACCGTAGGGTAATGACAACTTCTCCTTTTATTATTTTTATTAAACTTTACATTCACGTATTTCAATGTTTTCAACAACATTCACATATGCAATGGATCACATCTCTTTTATAAAGCAAAAGGGAGACTCACTATTCATTCATCTCCCGATGGAAGCCTCCAAAAACTGTTCGTTTTTGCTTCCAAGGAAGGCGCTTGAACATGTTTGTCTTCTATGTTTAGACATCTATCTGGACGTCTACTTGGTTGATATCTGACCAAGACATCTGGCAGCCCAGACATCTGGTATGCTACCTAGACGTTTGACCAAGACGTCTATCAACCCAGACGTCTGGTCTAGACGTTTAGAAATCCTACTGCCTAGACGTCTGGCCTAGACATCTAGCAGGTCAGACACTGTCCTGCTGCCTAGACTTCTAACCCAGATGTCTAGCATGTCAGATGTTTGACCTAGAAGTCTAACAGGTCAGACGTATGACCTGTTGCCTAGATGCCTGATCCAGACGTCTAACGGGTTAAACGTCTGACCTAGACGTCTGTTGCACTTCTAACATTTGCTGATAGTAAACTGGATACTGTCTTAACTTCCTAACAAATTCAACAAGTTGGAAAACATAGATAAATAATCATTTCCAAACTAAAAGAATTAAATTCAATAAACTTGCTATACAACAAATTTCACTATCCATTCTTTGCTTTTCTTTCATCCATATTTTACAATGAATTAGAATAGTCTTTTATATATCATATTTAAATATTACATATATACAAAGGTATCTATCTCCACAAAGCTCTTCCAGAATTCTTTCACTAAACTAATCATGTGAAGATTATATTTACAAAGTTTACAAAAACGAATTTCATCTATGGTTCCAATCACAAATTGAAAACTGTCCTATGTAACCCGTCATAGCTGCATCTTCATTGTCTGCTTCCAAATCATGAATTCTCCTCGAACCAATGAGATGAGAATTTTAAAAGGGATCTGGACAGCTCCCTACTCATTACAGTGTAATCCTAAGTGCATGTTAGAAATTCTTAATGCAATCATGCAGGCAAAAATTTTAGAGAAGCTTAGTCTATGAAGCTCTTCCTTGGCAATCACAAAAACAATCTTTATTCAAGCTATTGCAGTCCTAAATGCATGCAATATATTACTCTTTACTTCTCAACCATGCAACCAGAGTAATCGAAAAACTTTATCAAACAAGTTTTCTTAAACAACCAGATTCCACATCCACATCCATATCATCAAACTCTATTTCAATTTCAGTATAAAAACTATCCCTCATCTTTTCAATGATTGAAATAGCTCATTAATTCACAGAAGCATACTATCATTTATAACAAACAGAATTACGTTTTACAGGTACATACTCTACTTGTCATAATTGAAGGTTAAATTCTCTAGTGACTCCATAATCACTTTAGTGAGCCTGGTTTTGATTTCCGAAACACTAATTCTTGGTAGCGTTTTAGCTCAGTTCCAATTCACATCTTTAACATGATAGGATAAATCGCAAATGACCGCGAGAGTATACAATTCTTCTATAGCTATATTAAACTTATTCCTCAAAACTCCTCAACCCTAAAGGTTATAAAGGATTCCACTTTTCATTGGATAAAATTTACAAGTATGAAGGAAATTGAAGTACACCCATAATAATATCCACTCACAGCTATCCTAAATTGTAAACCTTCCAATTATCGTGATAAGTCATAGGTTTCTATGTCCAACTAAAAAAAAGATTGACAATCTTAACATTTCTTTACCGGCCTAATATGCACACATAGCCTACTGGAAAGCACAATGCCTTCTAATGTCTCCATAGCCTGTCATGCATTCACAGGGCTTCAAATCAATCCCGGGCCCACACCTTTGACGCACAACGCACCCATCATAGGTAAACATTACTAAGGCTTTCTCATAACAAAGCTCATAATAACATACCCCCAAGTATCTAAAATTTTACTAGGTAACTCATTATAATATGAGTAAATATAAACTACTTATAAATTATTACACACGTAAACTTCCTCATAAAACTTGAATGCGAAATAGTCGAACCAATTCATTCTTTAAAATCAAAACTATAAAGGAGTACAATCTTCTTTCTTTTTATGCTTGCATCAACAAGTCATAACAAGAATCTAGAACACTCTTTCACCATAGCGTTCTCAGACAAAAAAAAGTAGTGCACAATTTCCTTCAAAACTAATTTGTCAAGGGAGTAATTTATAGCAGCCTCTAACAAAGAGTTATAAAGTACTCTTCCAGTACTATTTTACGTTTTCAAGGCATATGAAGGGAAACTACCCTGGTCAAAAAAATTGCAAACAACCGAACATAAGGATGAAAGAAGGATTTCGAATTAGAAACATGAAATTTCAGCTCATCCTTCATGAATCAGTTCAACCATGCAATCTCAAACATAAAAGTATTTACCTCTAAACTAAAATCATTGGAAATGGAGCAGCGAAACCAACAAGTAATGCAGGTCAGCTTTTCAGTTTTTCCTTCTTCGTTTCCCCATTTGCTCCTTTTGTTTCCTTCATTTTTTTCAACGGCCCTGAAGCTGCCTCTTTGTCCATCACCCGTTTCCTTCGGTGCACTCCCCAGACCACATCCAAAAACAATAAGTTTAACTCCCATTCAACCATGAAAATAGGCAAAATTCCAACTGCAAGTAATCACTTTGTTTTCGAACGCAAAATATTAATATTCCACTGTTTGAAAGACAATATTTTTGATTGGCTAAGAGTTAGTGTCTCGAACTATTATTAGTTAATGGCCAAGACCGTAGCTATAAACAACATTAAATATTTTCACATAATGCAGTCTTTTAAAGAAATCCTTTGTTTAAAAAAAAATTTAAACAAAAGGAAGAAAACACCTTCACATAAAATGAAAGCAATGAAGCAACTCATTGATTGCTCACTATAAACCAAGTAAACATATGCCAAGCAAAGCACTAAAATACTATTCAAAATAGCATTTTAGATATCAACAAGCACTCTTTTGACTCGATTGTTTTCTTTTGAACAACCTTACTTCCGAAGATTTATTTTCACATGCACACATGATATGCAACTACATGAGAGGAAAGTCTATCTTCCTTAGGGTTGTCACCTTTAAGAGCATTCATCATTTCTGTTTTTGACATCTCGTTCTCAGTGGATAATTATTTCTTCCACCTACAAGAAAAGCTTGTTCCTGCAAAAACGCAAATCCATTAGCAGCATCATATTCTTCCATAAAATATATGTTTTGCATAAACTAAACATGAAATAGTCGATCATTTCATCAAAAGATAACATATATATTTCTTTAAAATATATGTTTGCAGAAACTAAGCATGAGATAGTCAATCATTCCATCAACAAAACACAATATATTTTAAGGAATCCATGAAAGAGTCAATCATTCCATCAACAAAATAACATATCCAATCATGAACCCATCCATCAAAAAGTCTAATGGTTATTGAAAGTGGAGGGTTAATATGTAAGTTTCATGGATAGTAGCCAAGGATTTTAGAGATTCAAAATTGATCAAGTGGAAGTGAGGATTGAATTTAAATTATTCCTTGAGTTTTCTTCAAAAATGATTTTTCCTTATTAACTTCTCTAATTTCAAAATCAAAGATAAAATAATGGATGGTGGCCCATGCTTTAGGAGAAGAGATGCATTATATTTAAGACCATGAGAACTTTTCTACGAATATAGATACTATTAAAAGAATTTCAATATAGATTAGACATTTTGGACTTCCATATCAACTTATTAATAAGGATGTTTTGAAGAATTTTGGTAATACTCTAGAGGAGGTCATCTAGGAGAGGTCGATCGCTAAGGAGCAAAGATATGCTATGTACACTTAAATAGTTGTTGCCATGGATGTTTGAAAACCTTTGCCACAATCCATTAGGATTAAATCTGAATCAAGAGAATGTAATTAAGTGGCTTATGAAAACATTGTTTTTCATTACCGTAAATGTTATAAGACTAGACACATGGAAAGAGATTGCAAAGTGAAAATGATGGAGATAAATATGGAAAATATTGGGCATGAGACAAAATTTAATATGAAGAAAGGAGATCATATCACAGTAGAAATTGGGTTTACTTGCAAGAAAGTGGCAATGAAATCCCCTATCCATCATCAGATTGCAAAGGCCACTACAATTTACTCATATTAACTATTAGAAAAAAATGACACTAGGGATAAGGCAGTATAATGTATAAGTTCCAATTTAGGAGTTAATGGTGCAAAGGAAGGTGGTAGGAAAATTTTAAAGCAAAAGAGATTAAATAGGTTAAGGAAATCATCTTCATTTTCCTCAAGTATTATAAAATCCTCTCCTTCATATAAAAAAAAAGTAGTATAGGGTGCATCCCTTGCACGGGTTTCAAGAGCAACATAATAAAAAAATGCATATGAACGATATCCATAGAAATTTAGGGTTTTCAAGGCACCATAAGAAAGTAATTACTATAGAGGATCATCCTTGTACTTTAGGGTTTCCATGGCAACATAAAGAAGAAAGTGTTTATGAGGCTATTCCTTGAATTTTATATTCTTTAAGACAACATAATTTTTTAAAAGATAATTCTTATTATCAAAAATATGGAAAATAGAAGATATTAATGAAGATAAAGGTGTTATCAATAATAGAAAAGGAGATAAAATACCTCAAAATTTAAAAAGAAAAAGAAAAATAAACTAAGAGGATTTGGGAAACCAAAAATAAATATACATGTGTTAACAAGAAGTGGGGCCGAGTCCACTAAAAAAAAAAAAATTTATTATGAAATTGGTATCATGGAAAATTAGGGGTATGAATAAGACCAAAAAAATATTTATTAAGGAATTAATAGGGTATTATATTCCTAAGTTTACTTTAATACAAAATATAAAATTAAGTACTGTGAAATGTAAGAATGCATTCAAAATTATTTAGAATATGGGGAATTTTCTAGTAGTTTATTATATAGGAGCTTCCAAAGGTATTGCAACAATATAGGATAAATATAAATGGGATGGACAATTTGCTAGAAACAAGAAATTACTAGGTTGTTGGTCTATTTTATATAAAATAGAAAAACTTCAAAGTTGGGGTAATAAATGTATATGCCCCAACTATAATTACTCCTCATTAAAGATGTTGGAAGGACCATAACATATTTTTCTCAAATACAATGATGATTCATAATTGTGATCTATGGATTCTTAGGGGATTTTAACACAGTTTTATATCCTTAGAAAAAGAAGGGTGGTACTCTTGAATGGTCTAAATCAATGTAATATTTTACCTCATTAGTCAATCTAAATGGCCTTCAGAATGTTATTCCTTCATGCTTTCAACATATATAGGATATAGATGCATTGGGTGAATTCATATGGTAAAAATATTAAATAGTTTTTTGTTATCCACACATTTTTGTAAAAAAAGCGTATCATCTCATTGGACATTTTATTGTGAACAAGATCAGATCACAAACCCATCCTTTTGAGATTTTTTACTCAATGATGGTCATCAAAATTCATTAAGATTTTATTCTATGTGGCTCCAAGACCCTAATTTCTTCTAAATGACTATGTTATGGTGCAATGAAGCAAATTTTGAAGAATCATGTATAGGTTTGTTGAAAAGATGAAAAGTCTAAATGGAAAAATTGTTGGAGGTATTACATTATTTGGTCCCTTTGTAAATATTTAGATTAGGGTATGAGTGTGATATTTGTATATAGTATGTGTCAAGTTAGTAGGAGTAAGCATGTGTCATGTAATTAAGAGTGTGAGGTGTCATGTGTCAAATAGGGAGTTATGTGAAGAGACTTTGTCATTATGAAATATGTGAGAGTTATTATGTAAAGAAAGGAATGTGAAGAGTTCTCCCATGAGGAGAGGAAAGGTCAAGAGTCAGGAGCATTGAAGAGTCTCATGTAAGGCTTTATATTGGAGATAATTATATGTTATGTAATGCAATGCACCAATGTTTTATCAATAAAGTTTCTTATTGTGTAATATTGTTGGTCTTATTATTATTGAATGTGATTATGTGCATAAGATTTTGATCCTGGGAAACATGGAACTGTGATATTTTTAGGCATATTTGCCACCAAAAATTAAGATCTAGAATGTTAAATGTCTTAAAAGCATACTTGAAGAAAAGAAGGAAATTTAATCCAAGATCAAAATTTTATAAGAGAGTAGAAATGAATGGACTAGAACACTTATGTACAAGAAAAGTAATTACTTTCTAATTATCATGATATTTTAAAATTTGAGAAGACATATTAGTTCCAAAAATATAGGGATAAATGGATCAAGGAGATAAAATTACTAAATTTTTTCATGCTACAACCAAAATAATTTTTTTCATCATATAAAAAACATTCCAACATTGTATGGAAGATATATTATGGAAGAAAAAGATATTAAGAAGGAAGCAATTAATTATTTCAAATATATTTTGTCAAATATTGGACAAGATAAGGAGGCTCAAGATAAGCATTTGTAAAATATTCCATCAATTATCACACATGGATAAAATGAAATCTTGATGAAGAAGATCTCTATGAAGAATTTGCATGAGACAATTTTCTCTTTCCATCCTAACAAGGCACCTAAACTTGGTGGATTTTTGATAACTTTCATTAAAAAAAATTGAATTTATTAAAGAATGATATGTTGGCTACAACTGAAGAGGCCTAGAAATACCACCTTTATTACATTTATTTTCAAGAAAGGCAAGACAAAATATTTTGATAATTTTTATCCAATAATCCTTTGTTGATTTATAACATCATTTTAAAAAGTTATGGCAAAAAAGCTGAAAAGCATTCTAAATAGATTTATCTTATAGTAATAAGGTGGTTTTGTTCATGGTAAATAAATTATTTATGATTAAATCATTACATAGGAGGTCATACAATATCTTTATTCCATGTAAAATCTAGGTATGCTTATGAAATCAGAAATGAACAAAGTATATGAGAGGGTTTGCAAGAGTTTTCTACATGATATTCTTTAAAAAGTTAGTTTTGATCAAGGTTTATGTGAATGGATTAAATGTTATCACACTCCAAAATATTATATTTTGATCAATGGATCCCTTGTTGGATACTTTGAGTTATCTTATGGATTTTTATAGGATGACTCACTCTCTTTTTTAATTCTTGCTAAGGCATTAAGGAGAGATTTCTCAAAGGTAAAAATGGAATAAAAATCATAGATATATAGATTACAACAAATGGTCCCTTTGAATCTCATTTCAAATGGAGAATGATACTTTTATTTTGGGTGATCCCTTAGTGAGGCTATGTAGTTTAAATCGTTCTTATTTTTCTATATTAAGGTTATTGGATAGTTGGTTAATATTACAAAATCTAGAATCTTTTTTATTAACATTGCTCTAGATTCACAATTGATTATTGTGGATTTTTGGGGGTTTAAAATTGAAAATTTTCCATCAACATATTTTTGTATTCCTTTGTCTCATAAACAAAGCAAAAATGATCTTTGGGACTCAATTTTGGATAGAATTAAATCTTGTTTGGCAAGTTGGAAAGTTACATTCTTAACCATGGCTAAAAGGTTATAAATCATAAAGATTACAGTACAAACCATTCTATTTATATGATGTCTTTTTCAAGATTACCAACATGTATAACATCCAAATTTGATAAAATTTAAAGAGATTTTCTTTGGAAAGGATGTAAGTAAATATTTAAGTTTTTTTTTGTAAGTGGGGTAGGGTTTGTAAAAGAAAGAATATTCAAGGGGAAATATTGCAAATATATAGACTTTTGAGTTCAGCCTTAGGGCCAAAACTTTATTGGAGATTATTCAAAGTTCAAGGAAAAAGTTGGATATTTAGGCTCTCTTGAGGCAATGAAATCATTCAAGAAATAAACCTTGTATAAAGGATCACCAACATGGAATTTTATATGAGATAACTTGCAATTGATTAATAAATGTACGAGATGGTTAATAAGTGAGGGGGATTATGCAAATTTTTTATTTGATGCTTAATTGAAGTGTTATCCTCTTATTATGATTCAAAATGACAACTTTTGGATCAAGCATGTCTAAATTGTAAAGATTAAAGATTATATTAATATAAGAAATAGCTATAGCAAAATAGTAGATGATCTTTAAAATATGCTTAAGAGTTTTGTTTGCATATTTTTACATGAAATATTGAGTTGGCTTGAAATCTATTAAAAGATGGTGGATACTTGGTTAGGTTCAAATATAAGGATTTAGGGCAATCAAAATTTCCTACTCCAAATGATTTCCCTTAGAAGAATATTTGGTCACTAGAGATATTCCCTAAAGCTTCAATATTCCTTTAGTTAATAGCTGAAAGTAAGATTATTATAGGAAATATTCTATAGAAATAGAATAGCATAGTCCTCCTAGGTGTGCCTTGTGTGAGAAGGATTTAGAAACATTATAACATTTACTTCTTCATTGTTCCTTGGCTTACACCATTTGGGGTTACTTTTTAGAAAATATAATAACACATTAGGTATCTCCAACAACATTGAAATATTTGATCACATATTGGATTAATTATTATAAAGCTAAAGCATTATGTATTTTGTGGAGGATTGGCCTTGCCATTATTTGTTGGAATTTAAGGAATGAAAGGAATAATAGAGTTCTTAAAAATAAATATTAAATGATGCTCAAAGTTGGAAATATATTATTTACTCTCTTGTTGAATGTTTACAGTCATGGTGCTCACCATGGAAAGTCTCAAGTGTGGGAAAAGAGGTGCTAGCTTGTTGGCTATAGGATTTGAATATACATGGAAGGGTCAATGGAGTTAACAAAAATGATTTGATTTGATCTTATGGTAAAATAGAAATATCCATAAATTAGTTTATCAAAATTTATTTTGATGGTGCTTCTAACAAAAATCCAAAAAAATCTGGTAGAGGAGGTGTTTTTTGAAATAGTGAAGGCAAAATTCTCCTCGTTTTCTCAAAATCATATGGAACTTGAACTAACAACCAAGAAAAGGATAGGGAACTCCTTAGAGCGATCAATATTGAAATTTGAAAAAAGGATGGAGATATATTTCAATTGAGGGGGATTCACAAATTATGATTAATATTATCATAAAAATGGATGTGGAGATTGAATAACAATAGTATTATTCTTGATGTTCATAAACTATTATTGGAGGTAATCTCTTGAAAATGTGAGCATATCTATAGAGAAATCATGTAATAGATAGTTTAGCCAATCATGGTATTGATCTTTGTCTTGGTGAAATTCAAATTTTGAAAGTCAATTGGTTGAGGAATATTTTGTCTCTTAAATAAAAATTATGTCGAGGAGATGATTATGGAAACATAATAGTTTAAGGAAGATCAAGAATATATCTAATAGAAAAAGAAATAAAAAAAATATTTTTTTATAAAAGGACAATCTAGATATGGTTTAGTTGACTTAAAAAATATAATATTTTGTTATTTTTATGGGAGTTGTCCCCAATAGGAGCCATGCATAGCTTATTAAAAAATAAATAAAACATAAATTTTTATATTAATTATCTATTTATAAAAATATTTTTAACAACACATGTTGTATTAATTGCTAATCATATTAATACCATCCAAATTATACTTATCGACCTAAATCTAGCCTTTTATTTTCTTTTAAATATATTTTACCAATTTCTAGTGGAAGATAAGAGTAAAAACCCAATTGAGGAACATACATATACACAACTAAAGTGATGTTCATTATAAAAATTGTTATATCATTCTTCATAATAACACTTGATGTTATGCAACACTTACATCTTGATTCATATTACTCCTTTGGATAAGGATATATCATAGTTATTTATTAAGTTCATTACAATATATTATAAGCATTAGTTTCTAATGGGTATAGTATTCAATTATCCTTTAAATGAAAAGTTGAACTACTTGCTACATTTCACTGTTGAAAGATGAGAAACAAAACTTAATTTTTTTATCAAAGGTAATTCTTGTTTACTATTCTTTAAAGGATAGAATAATATTTGAAATTTTTAAGATTGGGAATTTAACATACCATCTACCAATCGCTTCTAGTGCCAAGCAAACCATTAGAAGTCTCAATTACAGAAATAATTCTCAATCATATTTTCTTTTTAATCTTAAACCCTCAATCTTACCCTTCAAACGACTAAATCAAATCCTATTTATCCATCCACAAGAGAGGGTAAGTGGTTTTCAAATTAATGAGTTTATTTAATAAATTAAAACCTTCCCAAAGCATATCGTGACATGTGGTGTATACCATTCAATGATAACATGTGCAATTCTCTTATTTAAGTATATGGTGGCATGTGGTATAATACTCATCAAATGACTAACATATACAATTTCCTTGTTTGTTACAGGTGTAGATTAATTGAAATTGCAACACTACTTAGCTACATTAAAATTTAACTATTAAATCGAATTGAATTTATTTTTGAAGAAAATACAATCTTGTTATGAAATTCATAGAACTATAAAATGCACACACATTTAATAAAGAAAAAATTATATGCATTTTAGAGCTATAAATTGTTAGCAAATATGAAGGATTATCTCACAAGATTCACTTCCCAAGATTATAAGTCACACAAAATAATATCAAATATCAAATCATACCAATATCATCAATATTATGCATCCATAAAATAAACATCAATATCACATAAAATCACACTAAAATCTCTATTGATAAAACTCAAGCAATGCATAAAACAAAGCTTATTTGAGTTACAAATTACATAGCTTTGTCTCAATATAAATATACATGAGACTTTTCACATTACATGACTCTTGGATTTTGCTCTTCTCAAACTCACAAGAGAACTTGAATCTTCACATTATTTTCTTACATAATAAGTCCCACATATTACATAAAGATAAAGTATCCCATGGTTGCATATAACACCTACTTAAAAATAAGACATATAACTCAAAAACTCTTCACTTCCTAACTAGACACCTCACACACTTAAATACATGACACATGCACACTCCTACTAACTTGACACATACTTTATACATAAAATCAAACTCATGCCCTAATCTAAATATTTACAATGGGACCAAATAATACAATACCTTCAACACCCCCCCCTTTATTAAATTATTTGGTATGAAGGTTTTGTACCTTCAATTTACCAGTCTCTCTCTCTTGTCTTCTTGCTCTGGCTCTAGCTTTGATGTTTCTTGGAATTTTTGTATTGAGTTTGTTCTATTTTTGACTATTTTACTTTTGCTCTAGTAGTGACTCTGATTGCTTCTAGGATTGCTTTAAAGATAATTTTATAAAAAAAATTATCTAGTGCCATCATCAATATTCTTTTTCATCTCTCATTATAATTGTTTTATTTGTGCCAACACTGTCCTTAAGGATGATTATTTCCTCCACAAAATTTACAAGGATAAATAATATAACATTTTTCTTCCTTGTGCCCCAATCTATTGCAATGATTACATTTTCTCACACCATGCATATTATTTTCATATTTTGTTCTATTTTCATTCTAATTTTATTGCAAATCATTAGTGTTGTAGCATCCATATTTTATTAAAGGTTTGTTCTTCAATTCTTGTCTTTTTGTCTTGATATCATTTAGAATAACCATTGCCTTGTATGCATTTTTCCATATACTAATAGGTATAGCAATATGATGTTCATAATGGCTATTAGCATTTTTGAGAAGACAATGTAAGTAATGTTGAAGTATTAAAGACATTCTATCTTTAGTCCTTTTGTAAATGGATTGAAGATGTTCCATTAATTTTTTTGACTTGTAGTTTCCATCTTCAGTAGTTCTTTGTAAATAGTTTCTTGAAGCATTTTCTTGAAATGTACATTTTTTTTTTTTATGATGTATACTAAAGGTTTGTTTTCCTCTTTCTTTTTTAAGTCACCATGATGAGTTTCTAATCCATACAAATTATTCTTTTAATTCAATCTCCCTCAATTTAATCCAATCTTCTTCTTTATTTCAATTGGTTATATGGGATTGAAACGGACCCCACCTATATTACATCATCACCACATAGTGGTATTACAACAAATCTTGAATATTATCCATGTATCGCTTGGCAAGATTTGAACCTTGGTCTCCTCTTTAAACATTGAGGAATTTAACCGGTTGAGATAATTCCACTTGATTCAATCTGCTTCTTCATATATCTCCTTTCAATCAATATTTTATTTAATAATTTCTTCAAACTTTTCCTTAATCAGTTTCTCAATAAATTAATCAAATAAATTTCTTCAATTCATTTCTTATGTATCCCTTCAAGTTCAATCAATAATTTAATTCTTCAAATCAATTCAATTTTCCTTCCTATATCTCATAATTTCAATCAATCATTAATTTAATTTTTCCTTTCAAAAATCAATTTTATAATCAACTTCCTTCAATTAATTAATTCCACTTATAACTCTCAATCATTCAATTTCTCGTTTTCAATTATCAATTTAATCAATTCATCAATTCCAATAAAAGTCTTCTTATATCCCTTCAAATTATCAATCAGATCATCAATTCACTTCATTGAATTCTTCTTCAATCAAACAATTCATTAATCAATTCCTTAGAACTCTCATTCAATCACTTTCAATTTAATTTAATCTTCTCCTCACTCCAAAATAATTCAATCAAATTTAATTTAATCCTCCAAATATTTTCCCAAATATCATTTAATGTAAAATTTATAATATACCTTTATCCGATGCTCAATGTCTCATCCACTGTTAGAGTATATCCTAAGTTGTTACTAGGATATTTACGATAGTTTTATGTGGTTGAGATCAACTCAATTTGTTATGATCCGATGGATCATATTGTACACCTTTGCTATTTAAGCAAGGTTCCTTTCATTGAATAATAAAAAGTTTTCATTCTCTACATGGTATCAGAGCGACCTTTCCCCCTTCCTGTGAACTTGAGGGGGTAGTGATCTTGAAGGGGGATTTCCATCCCCCCTCATTTTTTTCCCTCTCCTATTTTTATTTATTTTTTCCTTTTAATACAAAACATTTGAGTATGCTCTAAACTTACCGCTTTGAACCAATCTGGTTTATGAGAAAGGATCTTTGCATTTTAATACGAGAAAAGAGTTTTTTTGGTTTATTTTGAACTCAGGCTAGGTTCTAGTTGTATATTTTGTTGTTGTTTGGTCTTCATGGTTTTTTTGAATCTGGTCTGCGTCCTCCTTAAAATGGCTGTATTTTTTTTAGGTATAATCTAGTGTGATGTGCAGATCTATTGAAAAATAATGTTCTATGGTGATTATTGAACACAAGGTGACTTTATTAGAGCATTCTAGATCTGAGGGTTTGGATCTATTTTTTTGTGAAAAATCTACCTTGCTTGATTCATCTCCTTTTTTCTAGTGGGAGATTGATTTATGTGTGGTTGTACGAAATGTTTTGACTTTGTTGGATGAATCCACGAGTGGATTCAAGTCCATAATGTTGCCACACTTCTGCACGGTGGTCACTTCCATGGCCTTTGCCTCCAGATCCGTGCGTCCAAAAATGCCATGCCACCACTGCTCTCAAATGTAGTAAAGATGCATTTTTTTGTCTTTCATTTGTGCCCTAGATTTTTTTGTTGTAAATACGAGGCTATCTGTGGCAATTTTGTTTTAATTTTTATTTGCGACCAATACCTACATTTCATCTCTGCACAACATTGGGATCACAATGGAGTGTTAGAAGCCTACGTACGTCACAGGATGTTCGCACTCGATGTTTGATTCATGCCTGGTGAAGGCTTGCGGTGTAAGTGAGGATAAGGAGATTTGCATATATTTTGCCAAGGAAATGGTGTCCGTATTCCTGCCGGAGAAGGCATTGGCAATGTACGCTCAGTCATCGGGATCGTAGTTCGGGTACTGCGGGGTGATGCACGTATCAAAAACAATCACGGGATATATAACATCTGCTTTGGAGCTTCTATTTTTTAGAAACCATCATCTTTGCCCAACAGCACCTTGCCTTTCTCGAATCTGAACTGCTATGAATGGGCACGATCTACGTCAATCAACGAAAATTGGGATAGTGGGCCTTGTATTTTTGTCGAATCCTATGTTTTTTATTTTCCCTGGATTGAGTTGAAAACAATGATGTATGCACAGAAGAAGGTGCATGCCTTTGGTTGTGATGGAGACGATGTCTCTATGCAATACGAAGCATATCAAAACTTCTCCTGGATGTCAAGGGATCGAAACGTGGGGTGAGGATGTTAGACAAAAGTCGACAGTGATGAAAGTCATGCCAGAGACTGTTGGATCAATAATCATGGTGGTCGTGGTAGGTAGCCAGAATATTATGGTGGCCAACTGTGGGGATTCTCGTGTACAACCATTCTCCATGCGTTCAACGACCAAGGAAGCCATTTCAGGTGTTAATGCAACTATTGATATTTTTTGTAAACTGGATGAATCAGAGCTTCACTTGGAGGGCTCGCCAGTGAATGCGGTTGGATCACAGATGTGATCGTTGGTATTTTTGTCAATCAGAGTCTACAATAGTGTAGATGAGTGAAGACCACATCGTCTCGTACATGGCCCAATATTTGCTACATAAAAATACATAGTGCTATTTTCTCACCTGGAAATAGATTTGATGAAAAAAATTTATGCTTATGCTTAGGAATTGCTCGTGATGGCCGCAGATCATGTTGATGGGCATCGAAAAATCGCACTGCACTAATAGATCTGGTGATTAGAGGGTACATGCGGATAGTATTTTTGGGCATGATGGAGTGTTTTAATGGCGCATTGCTTTTGTAAGTGTTATGTTTTTCATGGATCATCGAGAATTTTTTTCCCTTTGTTATTCAAACTCGCAAGCGGTCCCACCAGATACTAATACACGTGGACCAAACATTCTATCATTTTTCTTTGCTGGCCCTCCAAACTTCCTGCCATGCATCGCTCCCACTCTGTTCCTATCGACCATGCTTTTACTAATGGAGACACAATCCTAAAGTGCACAGATTTCGAGCAACAATATCTGCTTACTATGCGCATTATTTTTTGTGTCGAATTTCATGTGACAAAACCTTTCACAGTAGACCAGATGCATAGTAGTGGAGGCAGTAATTTTTTTAAATTAAAAAAGTGTGGAGCCCACCCACTTTAATTTGAATATGACAGCAATTTAAATGAATGTTTGTTAGGGGAAAATGTATTTTTTTATTCCCTCTCTCAATTCAAATTAAAAAGAATGTGAAAAGTGGAGGAGACCACCATGTAACTTCTCCTGCAAGAGAAATTTTTAAAACCATGTTTTATACCATTCAGAAAGATTCCCTTGTCAGGTAAAATGAAGAAGATTGTTATTTTTCTTACAGATGAAGGCCACATTGACACCCGCACATAGGAGTGTTTATAGTCATCAAAAATATTTTTCTGAGCCGAACACATTAGTGGTACACAATTTCCATTTTGAGGTAGTTTAATATGCATTTTTTGGGCCTCAAATATGTTGTATCATGGAGTGCACTCTCGGTTGAACCTAACACTCCCAAGGCATTTTTTGGGAGGTTTTGTATGGTTACTACGTACTACATTTATAAATACTCTTTTCCCCTTGTTTGGTTGTTTATCCCATAGTTTGGACCTTATTATCAGTCCATTGTGTTTGTCGAGGTGGAAACCATATATTTATGCTTGTGGAGTCATTTTTGGACTACCCTTGCAATTGTGGTGGTTCTTTCTCCATCGTATCTTCTCACTCTCATTTTGTGAGACACTTTGTTTTAACGAGGTTTTTCTCTAGTGAATTTTTCATCATTCAATAGCTACATTGGTGCCCTTTCATTTTGATCCCCTTGTTTAGCTATTTGTCCACATAGTTTTGGACCTTGTTATTAGCCCATTGTGTTCGTATAGGTGGACACCACATATTTGTGCTTGTGGAGTCATTTTGGACTACCCTTGCGATTGTGGTGCTTCTTTCTCCATCCTATCTTCTCACTCTTATTTTTATGAGACGCTTTGGTTTAAGGGGGTTTTGTTTGGTGACTTTTTTATGGTTTGTAGCCTTGCTCATAGTCACAAGCACCAGATTCATGTTGTTCCTCATACCTTCTTGGAGTTGGAAGACATTTAGTTCAACGATGAGGCATCTATACATTTTTGGGATACCACATGGATCCTTTACAGGCCCTTCTTTATGGAAGTTGTCCTGGGGGGTTAAAGAGGACATCTTCCTCTCTATCATCCTTCCACAACTTCCTTCTTCTTCTTCTTTTCTGGTAAATAAATTCCCATGTGGTTTTTCATCATCTCTCCAATAGAGTTTCTTATGGATATATTGTACATGAGTACCTTATCAGGCCTTGTTGTCGGGACTCATATTTGTGGATATACCACTTGTTTGATTTTGTTGTTTTTCACTACCTCCTAGTATCACTTAAGGGGGGTGTTAGAGTATATCCTAGTACCACTTAAGGGGGTGTTAGAGTATATCCTAGTACCACTTAAGGGGGGTGTTAGAGTATATCCTAAGTTTTTACTAGGATATTTAATATAGTTTTGTGTGGTTGAGATCAACTCAATTTGTTATGATCCGATGGATTATATTGTACACCTTTGCTATTTAAGCAAGGTTCCTTTCATTGAATAACAAGAAGTTTGCATTCTCTACATGGTATTAGAGTAGGATTTCCCTGCCCTATGAACTTGAGGGGGGATTTCCATCCCTCCCTCATTTGTTTTCCCTCCTTTCCTATTTTTATTTATTTTTTCTTTTAATGCAAAACATCTGAGTATGCTCTAAACTTGTCGATTTAAACCGATCTGTTTTATCGGAAAGGATATTTACATTTTAAAGAAAGAAAAGAGTTTTTTTTGTTTGTTTTGCACTCAGGGTAGGTTCTAGTTGCAAATTTTGGTGTTGTTTATTCCAGGTTATGGTCTTCATGGTTGTTTAAATCTAGTATGCATCCTCCTTAAAATGGTTGCATTTTTTTTTGGGTATAATATGGTGTGAGGTGCAGATCTGTTGAAAAATAATGTTCTGTTATGATTATTGAACACAAGGTGGCTTTGTTGGAGCATTCTAGATCTGAGGGTTTGGAGAAAAATCTGTCTTGCTTGATTCATCTCCTTTTTTCTGGTAGGCAATTTTTTTTTGTGTGGTTGTACGAAATGTTTTGACTTTGTCGGACGAATCCACAAGTGGATTCAAGTCCAGAATGTTGCCACACTTCTGAACGGTGGTCACTTCCATGGCCTTTTCCTCCAGATCTGTGCGCCCAAAATTGCACGCCACCACTGCTCTCAAGTGCAGTAAAGATGCATTTTCTACGTCTTTCATTTGTGCCCTAGATTTTGTTGTTGTAAATACGAGGTTGTTTGCGGCAATTTTTTTTATTTACGACCAACACCTGCATTTTGTCTCTACACAGCATCGTGATCGCAATGGAGTGTTAGAATCTTGCGTACGTCATAGTATGTTCACACTTGTAGTTTAATTCATGCTTGTTGAAGGCTTACGATGTGAGGAGAAGGAGATTTGAATTTATTTGGCCAAGGAAATGGTGTCGGTATTCCCACCAGAGAAGGCATTGGCGGTAGACGCTCAATCTTCGGGGCCGTAGTTCACTAGAGAAGGCATTGGCGGTGTACGCTCCATCGTCGGGGTTGCAGTTCACCAGAGAAGGCATTGGTGGTGTACGCTCCATCGTCGAGATCACAATTTGGATACTACAAAGCGGTGCACATGTCAAAAACAATCACGGTATCTAAAACATCTGCTTTGGAGCTTTTGTTTTTAGAATCCACCATCTTTACCCAATAACACCTCATCTTTCTCGAATTTGAACTGCTATGAATGGGCACGATCTACATCAATCAATGAAAATTGGGATCGTGGGCCTTGTATTTTTATCAAATCCTATGTTTTTTCTTTTCCCTAGATCGAGTTGAAAACAATGATGTATGCACAAAATATAGTGCTTGCCTTTGTTTGTGATGGAGACGATGTCTCTATGCAATGCAAAGCATCTCAAAACTTCTCCTGAATGTCAAGGGATCGAAACGTGGGGTGAGGATGTCAAACAAAAGTTGGCAGCAATGAAAGTCATGTTGGAGACTTTTGGATTGACAATCATGGTGGTCATGGTAGGCAACCAACAGATTATGGTGGCCAACTGTGGGGATTCCTGTGCACAACCATTCTCCATGCATCCAATAGCTAAGGAAGCCATTTCAAGTGTTAATGCAATTGTTGATGTTTTTTGTAAACTGGGTGAATTAAAGCTTCAATGGTGGGCTCGCTGGTGAATGCGGTTGGATTACGGATGTGATCATTGGTATTTTTGTCAGTCAGAGTCTGAGATAGTGTAGATAAGTGAACATCACATCGTCCTGTACATGGCCCAATATTTGCTATAGAAAAATATGCGATGTTATTTTCTCAATTGGAGATAGATTTGGTGAAAGAATTTTATGCTTATGCTTGGGAGTTGCCCGTGATGGTCGTAGATCATGCTGATGGGCATCGAAAAACCACACTGCACTAATAGATATGGTGATAAAAGGGTCCATGTGAATAGTATTTTTGGGCGTGATGGAGTGTTTTAATGGCGCATTGCTATTGTAAGTGTTACGTTTTGCATAGATCGTCGAGAATTTTTTTCCTTTGTTATTCAAACTAGCATGCGGTGCCATCAGATATTGATACACGTGGACCAAACATTCTACTATTTTTCTTTCATGGCCCTCCAGACTTCCTAACATGCATCAATCCCACTTTGTTCCTATCGACCATGCTTCTGTTGATGGAGACGCAATCCTAAAGTGTGCGGATTTTGAGCAGCAATATCTGCTTACTGTACGCATTATTTTCTATGTTGGGTTTCATGTGACAAAACCTTTCATAGTAGACTAGATGCATAGTAGTGGGGGGAGTAATTTTTTTAAATTAAAAAAAGTGTGGAGCCCACCCACTTTTATTTGAATATGACAACAATTTAAATGAATGTTTGTTAGGGGAAAAATGCATTTTTTTATTCCCTCTCTTAATTCAAATTAAAAAGAATGTGAAAAGTGGAGGGTACCACCATGTAATTTCTCCTGCAAGAGAAATTTTTAAAACCATGCTTTATACCATTCCGAAAGATTCCCTTGTGAGGGAAAATGAAGAAGATTGTTGTTTTTCCTACAGATGAAGGCCACATTGACACCCGAACATAGGGGTGTTTATAGTCGTCGAAAATATTTTTCCGAGTTGAACATATTGGTGGTGTCCAATTTCCATTTTGAGGCAGTTTAATATGTGCTTTTTGGGTCTCAAATATGTTGTATCATGGAGTGCACTCTCGGTTGAACCTGACCCTCCCAAGGCATTTTTTTGGGAGGTTTTGTGTGGTTGCTATGGACTACATTTATAAAGTCATTTTCCCCTTGTTTAGTTGTTTGTCCCATAGTTTGGACCTTATTATCAGTCCATTGTGTTTGTATAGGTGGAAACCATATATTTATGCTTGTGGAGTCATTTTTGGACTACCCTTGCAATTGTGGTCGTTCTTTCTCCATCGTATCTTCTCACTCTCATTTTGTGAGACACTTTGTTTTAAGGGGGTTTTTCTCTAGTGACTTTTTCATCATTCAACAGATACATTGGTGCCCTTTCATTTTGATCCTTTTGTTTAGTTGTTTGTCCACATAGTTTTGGACCTTGTTATCAGTCCATTGTGTTTGTATAGGTGGACACCACATATTTGTGCTTGTGGAGTCATTTTGGATGACCCTTGCGATTGTGGTACTTTGTTCTCCATCCTATCTTCTCACTCTTCTTTTTTGTGAGACACTTTTGTTTAAGGGGGTTTCCTTTGGTGACTTTTTCATGGTTTGAAGCCTTGCTAATAGTCACAAGCACCATATTTCATGTTGTTCCTCATAACTTCTTTGTGTGGGAAGGCATTCAGTTCAACGATGAGGTATATATACATTTTTGGGATATCACATGGATCATTTACAGGCTCTTCTTGATGGAAGTTGTCCTAGGGGGTTAAAGAGGACATCTTCCTCTTCATACTCTTTCCACAACTTCCTTATTCTTTTCTGGTAAATAAATTCCAATTTAGTTTTTCATCATATCTCCAACAAAGTTTCTTATGGATATATTGTACATGAGTACCTTATCAGGTCTTGTTGTCAAGACTCATATCTGTGGATATACCACGTGTTTGGTTTTGTTGTTTTTCACTACCTCCTAGTATCACTTAAGGGGGATGTTAGAGTATATCCTAGTACCACTTAAGGGGGTTGTTAGAGTATATCCTAAGTTGTTACTAGAATATTTAATAGTTTTATGTGGCTGAGATCAACTCAGTTTGTTATGATACGATGGATCATATTGTACACCTTTGTTATTTAAGCAAGGTTCCTTTCATTGAATAATAAGAAGTTTTCATTCTGTACATCCATACAATGTGTATCTAGAAATAATTCTACCAAGGCATTATTGTAATATCCAAATAGGTTTTAGCTTTGCACTCAGGCTTCCTCCAATAGGCTCTAATGCAATAGAGGATGGTACAAATCTCTCCTTAATATCCATAGGCTTAAGTATTTAATGTTTTCTCTCACAAGTTTCAATGATTGTCATATGTTCTCAGACTTCAACCTCCAACATTCATCCTAGAGTTTTGTGTTCTCAAACTTCTTTGATACAGTACGTTTGTCTCACATTCAAACTTCTCTGATGTAGCATGCTCGCCTTACGTTCAAAACTCATAGGAGTAAACATGTTTACCTCATGTTCTATGTCTATGTATTTTTAAGTTACATTCTACTTTTGTTTACCTCACATTTAATATCACCTTTGGATGCTCCTATCTCCTCTCTAGCAAATATACTCTTCAACATCTCTCTTCAAACTCTCCATGCTTCTACTCCTCAAATATTCTCTTCTCAATAGATCTTTCTTCAAATCTAAATGCAAGGGTAATGCATAGTAAACACTAAGTCTATTCCTCTTCATCCACAACATAGTGGCTCTGATACCACTATTATAAAATATGAAGGATTATCTCATATGATTCACTTCCCAAGATTATAAATCACTCGAAATAATATCAATATCAAAAATATCAAACCAAGTCAATATCATCAATATTATGCATCCATCAAATAAACATCAATATCACATGAAATCACACTAAAATATTTATTGATAAAACTCAAGCAATGCATAAAGTAAAGCTTATTCGAGTTACAAATTACATAAATTTGTCTCAATATAAAGATACATGAGATTTTTCACATTACATGTGTAGACACCTAAAACGCGTCGTTTTGAGAAGGCTACTCATGTGGACACATTTTCAGGCCATATGACTCGGCTTGGACCTTTCCAAGACCTAACAATGGTTCTAACCACTCAATCAGGGCTTCTTAGTCCTATTTAGCCTAGGCCACTGATTTCTCTAGTAGCGGGCTCGCCACCACCGATGTTCATAGCGATTGTGGGTGAGCCATTCCTGTCGATAGCAACCATAGACCGAGTCACACCTGTCAAAGATGATCGAGTCTCTAACAAACTCGAGCTACCCAAGCTGAGTAAAATCTGTTGGAATGCAACAAATTCTTGAACGGTTATCCATTAGAAGCTTCTAGAAGCTTCACCTCAACTGTTCTAGCCTAACAGAATCTTGTTCTTGGCTTCATGGACAAGTTAGGATGAGAATTTTAGGAGTTTACTAAAGGCCCCAAAAATAAGAGATCATTTTGGAGATTTTGATGAGCAATTGTCATAGTGAAGCGCTACCAAATGAGAAGAGAAGTGATATCCCTTGAAGTGCAACAAAGTGTTGCCCAATTCATATCATGATGTTGCCACATTCATCAATGGAGTTTTCTAAAGCTTGAGGATCAACCACCTTGTTGTTCAACACCAATTTACCATGAATTTGAGCCCAATCACGCAATCCAACTATCTCTTGAGACACGATGAACCCTTGAACATTAATTCAACAGTAAAATTGATCACCATCTGGCCTAGAACACAAATAACAGAGCCACTGTTCGATAACTGCTATTTTTAACAGCAGACCACAGGCACCACCACCGACGTCGTCAACGACTAACAGAAGTCATTGACCTAATCAACAATGACCTTGGGATGATGTATCATTTCTTCTATTTTAGTCATTAGATTAGTCATTAGCTACTTTCTATTTGATTTCTAACCTATTTTAATACATTTTATTCTAGTATTTATGCATTTCTTTCATGTTTTGTGCAATTCTTTATGCATTTGCTTTCCTTATTGCACCTATCAAGAAACTAGCCTCATCTTGAGAGGCTTTCAATGCTACTAATCCTTCTTTAGTTTCTTTGTGTGTAGGTAACAGGCCTTTTGCAGGAGCTAGACATCATCAAGACCAAATTTCTTGACGATATCAGGTGGAGGTTGCGAAGGAAACCCTTAATAATCATATTAGAGGAATTTCAGAAGAATCTATTTGGAAGACATCTATTCTTGAGATTTATTGTAATTCTGTATCAATTTGGTATCCCTAAGAGGGACGTATTGTAACCCAATGTACAATGTCTTTTGAATATTAATGAGAATGACCCATTTCTTTCTTCAATTTCTTGTTATATTGGTTACGTAAATTTATTTTATCAAATTGATTTCGTTATTGCAATTCTATAGATATTTAGAATCTTTTGGCAATTCACAAGTGGCGATCATATGCAGGAACATTCCTAATTGGTTGCTAACTTGAGTTTTTTGTTATTTTTGCTTCGTAGGTACCATCGCTCTGATCAGGTATGGCTAACAGTGGTCACCGCCATCGGCTCTGATGGCCAGCACCGCTACCATTTTGATCATTGATGGTCTTGAGACAGATATAGAAAACCTAAATTGCAACAAATTCTTCAAACTATGACTGCACCTGTAAGTGGCCCTAAACTAGTTTCTGTTGTATTTTTATAAAAAAATACAGAATAGCATTTAATTAGACAACATAGAGAAAGTTTAAAGGCAAATAAATTTAGTTCTCTATTGGTTGTTGACCACCGCTACTAGGAACATCGGCCTCTACTGCTTGTCACCCCAAAATCCAACGGCTAGAATTCGGATCGAATCTGTGATTAGCAGCCTCTGTTGTAGATTATTTTCATAGAGATGGCCCCTGTTAAATTGATTTTTAGGGTTTGCATACTTGGATCCTACCTAAAGGTTGTTTCATTTTAATCTGCATTGCATATTTTTGAAAGATAAACATTTTTTACTGGAAAAATTTTGAATTTTAAATGCTCTTTTCATGCATGTACAGAAAACCATGAAGTGTTGTATCTTGCATCTTTGCTTTTGCATCAATTAAAACAAACCACACACACTTCACATCAGCTGAGTCCACTGATCAAGACCAACGATGGCCTTCATCACCACCTGTTTGGCTTGCATCTTGTGATTTTCGAACCTAATCGTGGTTAAGGCTGACTCCAAGAACCATCAAAGCCATGGAAAATAGCACGTATTTCTCTTATGTGACTGTATCGTTGCGCACGAAATAGTGGATGAGGATCGGTAGGACTTGTGCTCCCTCATCAGATATGGGCTTCATCTCCATATCCTGGTGGGTTTTGCAATCCGAATTTCATCACCAGGTTAGCATGTGAGAGCGTACAGGTGAAACCCCTTAAAAATTTGAGAATTACATCAATGATTTTTCAAACTTGTATGAGAAAGTGGTACGATATACAACACATCAAAAAACACAAGCCAACTTTTTTAGGAAACACAATCAAACTTTAAAAGAGATAACCATTTGTATACATTGTTTGTTTCTTAAATCACATACGAGATAATACAAAAATGAATGGTCACAACATGAAGCCACACTCAGTTGACAACTGAGGTGGCAGCCAATGCACAAGAATGCACAAACCACCTTAAAGTCAGTCCACTTGACCAAACCATACTTGAAAGACGTTCAGGTAGTCTTCGTGGAGACAATTCCACTCATGGGGATCTCATCAAGAAACCCCACATAGGACTTCTTTTGGGACTTGTCATAACTATGAGGAGCTTCCTTCCAGACCTCAGTCATCCCATCATGTTGATAGATAAAATCTTCCCAATGAGGGGTAAAATAGAGGGGTTGTACACATTCGCATACCCAATCGATCTTCAAATCCCTTCGAACGTGAAGAGGAATTTGTGACATGCCTTAACATCGGTGAGGGAGGTACTTCGCCTCACTGACCTTGGAGAACTTACAAATTAGATTTCTTAGACAAGTATGGTACAAAGTCAACCCATAGAGCCACATTGTCCACTCATTCTCATTTAGAGAGTGCACGTAGCGAAGATATAGAACATCATACACATGAGTGTGGTGAGTGTTCTAGGCGAGCACGCACTACACCCACACCATATGCACATGAGGGTAATACACCTAGAGTTAAAAATAGAGTCAAACCGACAGCTAGAACCAAAATTGCCAAATCTTCCAACATAGAGTTGCAAAGCCAACAACCATACACAACAGATCGAACAGATTAGCTACCTAGGCCTGACATAAACCAAAGAGAGCAATTACTCCAAGCCCAATTGGAGGATTTGTGCAATGAGCATGAGCACCTAGAACATGAGCATGAAGAAACACAGAGGTTGCATCGCTAGCATCTGTATGAGCACCGTTTGCATGAACAAAGGATTCTTGAGCAAAAGAAACCTGAAGAACAAGCAAATAGGTTAGCTCAAGAAGAATTACCCACACCTAGTGCTTATAGGTAGCAACACGTATCAAGACGTAATATGTTTCATCAGGAGTTACCTGGTACGTAAATAGACACTCATCCTCATCGTGCTTCACTACATACTTCTCGATAACAACAACACCCAACGCTAAATTGATCGAAGTATGAACATTATGAGGAGTCAAAACCAGATGAACAGGATCAAATGTATCATGAACCATATTTCATAGAATTGATTGATAATCACAATCGACCAACTCATTCTAATCGAAATCCCCCACCTAGGAGACCCCTCAGGGAAGAAGATATCATCTCTTCAGAAGCCTATAAGGTGCTCATGGAGTGAATCAAATCTCTTGAGAAACAAGGCCCACATTGAGCAAAGGACATAATCAACCCCTTCATCCATCAATGCCCATGCCAACTTATCTTGATAATTTTGAAATACTTAAGTTGGATAAATTCAAGGGTGATGATGATGCTCAGGAGCACGTTACGATTTTTATGAAATTGTGCTTCCAACTATAGAATGATGATGCCTTACTGTTGTGCACATTCGTTATCATGCTCACGAGTCCTACCCTGGAGTGGTATATTCATTTACCAAGGCACAATATATCTAGCTTCGAACAACTAGTAAATGCTTTCCTTGAACGATTTTCTTTTGGCATCAAGAAGAAGGTCAATCTATTTGACTTGTCAAACTTACGTCAATATGATGATGAGCCGGTTATGGATTATAGGAATAGATGGTGAAAAATAATGTCAAATTTACCATTTCCCATTCCCACTTCTGAATTAACTCAAATGTTCACAAAAAGTTGTGCTAAACATATCTTGTTGCTACTACAATTGCAACAATATCAAACATTCAAGGAATATTTAGTGCAATCCAAAGTAATAGAGGACATCAAGGTCCAAGAGGGAGAGTTAAAACTCTACAAGGAAGGTTGGAATAAGAACACGTGCAACCACCCTCATCAGGTGAAACCAGTGCCTATGAATCAAGTTGTCTTAAATATTCCAAAAGCAGAGAAGTCCAATCAACGACCAAATTATTAGGCTCAACCTCCTCCAACGCACTATAATCAGTGCAATAAAAATCAAGGTACGGATAGGCAACGTCATCTGCTTCGTCAATATAAGCCATTTCTTGAGTCTTTGGTGTCATTATTCAATAGACTATGTGTGGCCAAGGCATTCACCTTGCCTGAAGTTCACTTGTTGGATCCAAATCGTCCTAAGCCAAAGGGGTATAGAGAAGACCAATATTGTCCCTATCATAGACAAAAATATCATGACATTGAAAATTGCTATGGTTTTAAGAACTTGGTGCAAAACATGCTAGATAGGGATCAATTACAAATTGATAATCCTTTGGCACCCGATAACCAACAATTGGGTATATTCAAGGAACCCTTACCCAATCATGAGGCTAAGGGAAATTAGACAGGTCACACCAAAAAAATACATAGATTCACCCACGTAGGTATTTTTTGGAATGATTAATATTTTCACCCATAATAAGAGATACAATCAACCTGAGTCACATGTGGCTCCTATCCGTATACCTACTACACCTCAGCAAAGGCCAGCTCAAAATCAGTTTCTAGACCCATCGACAAAACCAGTGATCACTATCTGAACCAGGCTTATGCAAAGTCTGCAAACAACCTTAGCCAAGTTATCCATATATGAGCTCATTCAACAGTCCCCTAGGCATAGGGAGACCCTCATGGAAATTCTTAATTCCATTGATATCCAACCCCAAAACCTGAATGCATTTACCAATTTCATGGGGCATATCCAAAAGTGTAAAGAGCCCGTGATCAAATTTTATGATCACGAAATAAAGATAGTCTCTACTAACATGGTGGATCCTCCGCTACACATTATCACTTGCATTAATCGCATACCTTTCAAGCGAGTGTTAATTGACATGAGCTCTTCAATTAACATCAGTATAACAAAAGCCTTAGGAAACCTGAGTCTTCCTGAGTTGCACATAGTTGTCTCAACTTTCACATTGCAAGCATTTAACAATGCGTTATACTCCACATTCGGTACCATAGTTCTACCTATTTAGGTAGGACTTAAGACCATATTAGTTTTGTGTCATATGCTGGAAGGTGCAACGTTGTACAAAATCTTACTCGGGTATCCTTGGATCTGGGATATGAGATGTGTTCCCTCTATTTTGCATCAGTGCATAAAATATGTCCATGAGGGACAAGTCCATGTTGTCCCCTCGAATTAAGAACCATTCAAGTATGTGAATCAAGTTGATATGTCGGGGGAGTTTGTCCTCCCATACACACATCGAGACATTCGACCCACATCATCAATTAAGTATCCAAAGCATAAATCCAAGTCAGTATGGCTGATCCGTCCACATCAATGTCACCACAATATCCTAGGCTAGTTATCGCTTCTGAGAAGCCTTCATCATCGTCAAAATCGAAGAATAACCAGAAGCTTAAGGCACCCATGGTAGATGAATATCCTAGAGTCATTCCCAATATGGCGACAACAAAGATTTCAACTCCCATGGAGGAAGACGTTTCACCTAATATAGAAGAGGATATATCTCAACCTGCTTCACTTGCATCATCTACACCATAAGTGACAGTACACTTAGTAGATCTTGAGCTAGCGGAGTATTTGGTTTCAAACGTCATGTTTACACCAATAATTGAATCTTCTCAAGACATGGGGAGACCCCGCGTTCCTCCATTGCCTATTGGGATGGTGGTACCTCTAGGGATACCACCTAAACAGACCAATTTCATTTATGGGGGCTTTGACCAAGCCACAGACCGTTCTCCTATCGACGATGATGACGATGAACCTTTCATAAGGAATGTGTATTTTCTATCAAACCTTGAGTTTGCACTTAGGTATTTCGACCGTTTCCATTGGCATGCTAATGGTTTGGGCTTATATGAACAAGGTCGCAAGACACCTTATCAACCTCAATACAAATTACCCACCAACAAGTTTGGGTTAGGATACTCTATTCGTAGGCAGGATGAATTACTAGCTATATCTTTAAGGCGCCTAAGTTTAGGTTTTGGGGAGGATATCAATTGGAATCCCTATGCATACCCTAATCCTTCATATCTATGGATGGGTGATCGGCAAGTAACTATGGTCTCCATAGAGCCTCCTTTAGTTTATAACAAAAACATCTATATTGAGGCTAACTCATAAAACTGACTAATAGATGCAAAGTCATTATATTAATTGAAGAAACAATACAATTTAAATAGCCTTTGAAGCCCAAATCTTCACTAACCACTAATCTCATAATAGCCTACTCCAAGTATAGATGTCGCAAAATATTCTAACCAATAATATACTAACAATAAGATGCTAAGAAACAATAACCCTATCAACATGCTTATATGCTAACAATAATCAATCTAGAATCTACGTAGGGGTATTTCCAACATTTCGCCCTTAAAGTTGAGAGGACTGATAAGACAGTCTCTCACATTTATATATTATGCTTTAGCAACTCATTTGGTGAAGATGTTCGTTATGTTGTCCAAAGTGTTGTAATGTCAAAGTTCAACCACCTGTTTCTCCACCATGTCTTGAATGAAGTGATACTTCATGTCAAAGTGCTTAGACCTGCTATGGTGGATAGGATTATATGCCAATTGGATGGCACTCATATTGTCACAATACAATATGGTAGGATCATTTTGTCTTTCACCTATTTCTTCAAGTACTTTTCTCAACCATAAGTCTTGGATACTAGCATTTGTGATGTGATGTACTCAGCCTCAGTGGATGATAGTAATACAACAGTTTGCTTTTTAGAAATCCAAGTAATTAGTCTTGACCCAAGACTAAAACAATTCTCTGAAGTAGATTTTCTATCATCTATATTGCTACCCCAATCACTATCACTAAAGACAACTAATTTTACAACATTATATTTGTGGTAATGGATCCCATAATCTAATGTACCCTATCTCTCAAAATTCTTTTAGTTGCTTGTAGATGAAGTGAAGATGGATCAGCCATATACCTTGAAACTAGAGAAATAGCATATTGAATATCCAGCCTTGTGTTTGTGAGGAACATTAGACTCCTAACCATGCTCATGTAAGTGGTATTATCAACTTTTGGTGCTCCATATTCTTTGCTTAATTGTATCCCATGACCTATTGGAGTTGCAACAGACTTGCATTGCTCCATAGAAAATTTTTTTATCATGTCATGAGCATATTTATGTTGACATATGAAGATCTCATTTCCTGTTTGATGTACCTTCATTCCTAGGAAATAATGCATCAAACATAGATCCTTTTCAAACTCTTTCATCATGTAGTGTTTGAACTTTGTATTCATTTTATCACTACTACCCATGAATATTAGATCATCCACATATAAGCACACAATGAGAATGTCTTTACCTTGTTTCATGTAGTAGAGATTAGGTTCACTTTTGCTCCTAGTGAATCCATACTTTTGAAAGTAGCCATCAATGCATGAGTACCATGCTCTTGGTGCTTGCTTTAGGCCATACAATGATTTCTTCAATTTGTAGACAAGGTTCTCCTTACCTTGTTATTCAAAGCCTTGAGGTTGTAAAATTACCTCTCCATTCAAGTACCCATTGAGAAAGGCACTCTTAACATCCATGTGTTGAATTTTCCATCCTTTGTGGGTATCCAAAGAAAGCACTAGTCTAATGGTATCTTGTCTAGCAACAAGAGCAAAGGTCTCCTCATAGTCAATCTCATACTTTTGAGTAAACCCTTTTGCTACTAGCCTTGTCTTGTGTCTTCGAATGCTCCCATCAGCAGTGAACTTGGTCTTATAGACCCATTTACATCTTAGGAAGCTCCACTAGCTTCCAAGTGTCATTCTTTTTGTAGACACCAAAATCTAGCACCCTTTAGTTCACATTCACCACCTCACCATCAAATCCTGCATAATAAAGATATATGCCTAAGTTCTAACTTAGGGATATAAAATCCTGCACATCATTATACTTTCCTAATTTATTTAATTAGGAAAATCACCCTAGGATACCCTGTCTACCCATTGGACATGTGTCCTGGACACTTCATCCAACATCCATGCCACATCTTACCCACTCCTGTCCCCTTTGTCCTTGCACATGAGACAGATTCCCAACACCCATGCCACAACTCCTTTGTTGTTGTCCCCTTGTCCCTTCACATAAAACAACATCCCACATCCCACTCCACTTGGAGCCACATCACCCCAGTTAAGTGAGCCACACTGAGTGACTCACTGTAACTGCCCCTTCCACCTGGCAGTCCAGATTTGCCACTTGGAAAATCAGGCTTGCCACCTCACATTTCCCTCCAAAGCCCCAGGTAGCCTATAAAGACACCATCAATCCACCAAACAAAGGGAGCTGAATCTGCATACCGACAGGCTACCGAAATAGATCTAGACCCAACGAGAAATTGAGGGCGCAAGCCTGACTTTGACCGTTGGCTCGAATTTCGAGGCAATCTATTATTCAACCAAAATCGCCCATCCATGGTTCCACAGTCAAAAATGCGCATCCATGGTTTCACAACCGCAGGTCCATGGTTTCCAGCCCACAACCGCGCTTCCACGGTTCCACAGTCCCGAGAACAAAAATGGGTTTCATCGACAGAGATTAGCGATTTGAGTATTAAGCAAGGCTTGGTTTGTTAATTGTTTTGTGCTATCTGCTTTTCATCCATATCAGTAATAGGTTTATGTGTAGCATTAGGTTTATCGCTTGAATATACGGGTGCTACTAATCCCCCTTTGTTGGTTTGCATGTGTGCAGGTAACAGGTATCTGAAGAGCTATTGAAGCTAGGAGTGGCCCATCATTGGATACTCAAGCCCACTCACCAATTGGATTGGAGCGAAAGAAGACCAAAGACACCACCAATAATCTGATTAGCCAAAGGGGTTTTCCCCTCTTTGTGCCCATTGTATCATGTGAAAGCAAGCATTCACTTATTGTAATCATACCCCTATGCACTTGGGGCAAATCACTTGTAAAAAGGAGACTAAGGCTCCAATAAGATTCAATACAAAATCCTTTAATTCTGCAATTGCTTGTCTTTCATTATTTTATTTGCAAGGTGTTGTCTTCTTTTGCTTACAAAATGGCGATCACGGTGGGACCTCCCAAGGGTTTCATTTTATTTTGCCTTGCTTCATTTTAATCTTACTAATCTCTGTTTGCATGTACAGGTGCTAATGATTTGAAACGCGTGAGAATTCAATCTCGGGTTGGCGAATCTGGATTGTGCTTAACCTCTCACTGTGAAACCGTGCATCCACGGTTTCTAATTTGAGGCGGACCGACGGTTGAAAGCAGGAAGGAGCAGCGAAAGGAACACATGTATGTACCCTGTGTCATATTTTTAATTTCTCCTTTAGTTCTGGATTTAGGTTGCATTTAAGTAGATTAAGGGTTTCAGTTTTGTATGCCAATGCTTGCATTTAGGTCTTAGGATAGAAAAATCTACTTAAATCTTGCATTCATAAACACAATAACAAAGCAAAATAAATGAGAATCTGCATATGCATAGTAGGGAATAATCATATTGCATGTACCAGGTTAGAAATAACCCAGGTATTTCTTTTTCAAGGTTTGGGCTTGTATTCGACTTTTGTTCTATTGATAGAAAGGACCCGCGCACCCGCGGTTGGGATCTCCCAAATGCGCATGTGCGGTTGGCAAACCACGTACCTGCGGTTTACTAGAACTAACCGCCCACCCGTGGTTAGCCTTGTTAAATAGAATTGGGCCGAGTCTTACCTGGATTTGCAATTTTACCCCTGATATGATTTTGTCTGCTATTCTATGTCTTTCCTACTTTCTGCATTAGGCATAAAAATAGAATTGCATGTTAGATTTGCATCGCACAATAGAAAACAAAACCTTCACACACACACATATAATTAAAACATTGGTCCGGTTGGATTTCATCACCAACCCCCAATTCAGACCGGTGACGTTGGAATTCATCTCCTTCCACCGGCTTGCCCCCTAGATCATCCGTAGATAGGATAAAAGCGCTCTTTAAGTTGGTATAAGTCATTGGTATTCAAGTTGTCTCCCACTATTGGAATGATTGTTGAATCAAAGTGGAAGAGCTAGGCGAACCCCCCACTGGGATTTAAGCGGTGTACCCTAGCCTCTTTTGAGAAATCACGCTTGGTGCTAGTGTTCTTAATCACCATCTTCATTGAGTTCTATTATTCTATTCCAAAAAGAACAAAATCTCTTCAAAAACTTAAAAAAAAAAAACACACAAAAACACATCGAAAAAAAAAATTCAAAAAATTTAGTGTAAACTAGGGTCAAACACTTTGTATGTTTATTTGCTTGGCGTGTTGTATTGCATTGTACTTTCTTTTTCATTCACATAGATAGCATATTAGCGTATGGTAGTGACTCGTAATCAAGCTAAGAAATTAGTGTCAAGCCAAAGTTAGTGGTCATCCCCTATGGCCTCCCAGTCTGGCAATGTCCCTCACACTTCGGTGGTGGGACAAGTAGATGTGCCTCTTTCTATGTCCCCGAGTCTTGATATAGGGCCTTCTAGTAATACCCCCAACATGGACATAGACATTATGCATAGAGCTACTCACACAACTATACCTAGACACCTAGGAGTGAACCTCCTGCAGTAGTAGATAGTCAGGTCACCATGATAGATATGGACACTGTTAGAATGTACTTGAATGCAGCTGGAATGGTCTTCCCATCATTACCACCACTCTCCATCCCATCACGTGTCGTACCCTCATCACAACAAGAATCCATATTCACCTATCCACAATAGTCACAATAGATTTTCACCAATCCTCTCTTTGAGTTGGTTGTTGTAGCATTAGCCAATCAACCATTGTCATCCAACCAAATTCCCCCACATTATCACAACAAATGACCATTACCACTAATCCCTTGTATGAAACAATTCCTATTGTTTTGCAAGCCCCAACATCCATTCCTCCATCCACACTTGTAGGACATACATCTCATACCATTCCACAATCAGTGGTGATACCCTTTGCTACTTACCCCCCATCTACCTCCACTACCATGGTTGTTCCACAACCAATTCAGTCCACCACATCATAGGTAGTAGTCCCTATGTCAAATGCAATTGCTATGCAACAAGCTTTCTTACAGTTGCAGCAAATGATTTTAGATAATGCTAACCGTAGCATGAACCCTGACCCTAACCAACATTTGCAAGGGATTGAGCAAAATCTTCCACCTACATCTCATCAACCTAATGCCTTTATCCAAGATCCATCTTGGGTAATGCGTCCTCCCTCTACCACTGTGGTTCACAATCAACCACCGCACCCATATGCTAATGCAGTAGGTCAGCATAATATCATACCTTCATCACCCCATCCATATCATAACATCCCTCAACATCCATACCATAACACATTTCTGCCAAACATGTCTTATCATCCCCAACCTACATACAATCCACCCCATTACCAACAACATCAAGTACATTCGAGTGTCAGTCCTGTAGATGATCCTAGATACCAGTTTTTATAGAGTCAGATTGATAGTCTTGCCATGCAAACCCTAGGCTTGCAATACCAAAAGCCAACTTTAAGGCAACTACTCAATCACCCTATTCACGCTTCGGTACCAGAACCGCCATATCCACATGATTTCCAAATACCGAAGCTTGAATTTAAAGGAGAAGAGGATCCCCGAGAGCATGTAACAAGATTTGTGAATGCATGCTTCAGAATCAAAAGCAACGATGCATTGCTATTACATACATTTCCTCAAACATTAGGGGGAAGCCCAAGACTGGTACAACCATCTCCCGCATCAAAGTATTTTCACCTTTGAACAACTAGCGGACCAGTTTCTGGAAAGATTCACCCTAAATGTTAGAAAACAAACAACATTGACTGATTTGATTTACCTAAAACAATATGACGATGAATCAGTCTATGACTTTGGCAACAGATGGAGATCAGTCATGATCAAGTTACCATTTTCACTCCCTATGCTAGAGATAATATGAATGTTCATGAAGAGTTTTGGTAGACCCATCTCTTCATTGCTACAACTACAATAGTATAGAACATTCGATGAGGCACTCGCCCAAGCAAAACTGATTGAAGAAATCAAAATTCAAGAAGGCGAGATTAAGCCTAAGAAGAAAGAGTGGCACAATAAGAATCAAAATGGGAATAACCACGGTCAGTCCAAGACCGCACAGAGTTAATCAGATAGTTTTGAGCCAACCACAGTCAAATCAATCGGCTCAAACACAAATCCAACAACCCCAACAACAACAACAACCACATCAACCAAATTATCAAGCAGTTCCACCCCCACAATAGGCACAAAATCAGACACAACCTGCGGAAAGGCAACAACATCATTTTAAACCAAAAATAAATTACACGCCAGTACAAGAGCCATATTCATTAGTATTTCAGAAGTTGTATGCGGCAAAACTTTTTAATTTACCGAAAATGAAACCTGATGATCCTAACAAACCAAAGACAAAAGGTTACAAAGAACACCTCTTTTGCATCTATCATAGACAAAGAGGACATGATATTGAAGGTTGTCATGGATTTAAAGGAATTGTGCAAGATTTATTGGAAGCGGGTACAATCAAAATTGACAACCCACTAGCCCAAAATAACCAAAACCTAGGCATATATCAGACACCTTTGCCACATCGAGAGGTGAATCAACAACCGATGGGAGCATCAACTTCTACAGTTCCTCCCAATCAGGTTAATTATGTGTCTCAACTGCCACAAGGTTTTGTAGGGGCTATCAGTATAGTTACCCATGGACAAAGGTAAGCTAATCGCACAACCCAAGCTCCGATAACATCACCAACTAATGTGCCCATACAACTTGGATCGAGTGGGCCACCACTACCATTCCACAACCGCCCTGTTGTTACATTGAACAACCGGTTGACACAGAGTTTGAAGATGGCTTCAACAAAATTGTCAATTTATGAACTAATACAACAATCAACACCTCACAGGGAAGCATTGATGGAAATTTTAAAGTCTATTCAAGTACAATCAAAAGACCCAAATGCATTCAATTCCTTTGTGGGTAGTGTGCAAAAGTGCATGGAACCCTCGATAGTATTCTATGACTTCGAGGAAAAACAAATATCAGCAGATTCACCTGATCCGCCATTGCACATAGTAGCTCACATTGACAGGAAACCCTTCAAGAGAGTGCTTATTGATACAGGTTCTTCAATCAACCTCATTACCACACCTGCCATGATGAAGCTCAACGTCCCATCATCTCACATCACAACATCCACATTCACTCTTAGGGCCTTTAATGACGCTTTATGCTCAATTATAGGGAATGTTGTTCTTCTCATCATAGTGGGGGTGAAAACAATACATGTTCTCTTTCACATATTGGAAGGGGAAATGCAATATAACATACTTCTTGGATGCCCTTGGATTAGGGAAATGAAATGTGTGCCTTCAACATTGCATCAATGCTTAAAATATGTGCATGAAGGCAAGGTACATTGCATACCAGCTGACACTGAACCTTTCAAATACTGCAACTTTATTTCAAATCCTTATGAGCCTTTACTCCCATCAACACATCTAACCATCCAACCACTAGTCATTAGAACCATTCCATCAAACACCACATCATCAAAAGCACCCATTCTAGAAGAGTTGCCTATAGTTGATCCAACTTTCGCATCTAAAAGCGTTAGCTCAACGCATCCTTCAAACACCGCATTTCATTTTCAAATTACACCCACTCATCCTGCTAATCAATTGCCAGCTCCATCTAGTACACTTCCAGATTCAAAGCCACCATTCACATTCAAAGCACAACCCACATCATCAGCCACTACTTCACAGTCATTAGAACCCGTAGTCTCACAAATAGGGCCACCTGTTAGAGATAATCCAATGCCGCCAACAGAGCCAAGAGCTAAGGCTCAAGAACCCTCTTCATCCACCGAGCCATTAGCCACACAACCATCTAGAGTTGCAGTACATCTCGCCAATCCAAGTATTGGTGAGTACATTATTGAGAGTGTCACAGTTACACCACCTATCGAGTCAGTCAAAGATTACGGTCACCCTCGCGACCCACCTTTAGCTATTGGTGATATATATAGAATGGGTTCTCAAACAAATGCAATCAATTTCATATATGGAGGGATGGATTCTTCATCGGACCCATCTCCTCAAAATGACAACTCTTTACAAGAGTTTAATGAAAACATTGATTATCTATCGAACCCAAGTTTCCCAGTCGAGATATTTTTGAAGGGTTAGTTGGCAAGGATATGGACTTGGAAGACATGAACAAGGTCCTCACCACATTATTGAACCAGAATATAGAGAGCCAAGTGACCGCTCCGGTCTAGGCTATAAACCTTCCATCGCAAGCTCTTCGCTTAATCAAGCTTTCCAAGAACTTGACATAGAATGCGAACAAGAGGAGGAAAAGAGCGATGATGAGGATGAACCTAATGATGAGGATGAACATAATGATGAGGATGAACAACTAGAAAGTAGATACCAAATCTACAATTTTTACCCTCGAGAGCAAGCTTTACAATGAGAGGCAGATTATGAAGATCCTACTGCGATAGCATACCTTAGGCAAGACCTTGAGCCACTAATGCTAGGACCTCATACAAATGCTAATGGATTCTGGATGAGTGACAGTGATGATGATGAAACTGAAATGATTTTTATCAACCATGCTCTTGAGATACAAGCCAGGAGAATGCTCCAAGATGAAGCACGTCCTGAATGGTTTAATCAAGAAGAAGAAGAACCTCAGGAAGAGATAATATATGGAGAAACCATGCAGAAGGATAACTGGTATCAACAGAAGTTTCCAATAGACCGCACACTTTTTTGGCTAAACAAAGAGCGTGAGGGTCTTGAACTAGAACCTCCTCCATCACATTGGCAAAGCATACAACAAAACCAATCACACACATTAGGTCGAGTTGCAACCTAGAGAATACGAGTCATCAATTCTTGAATCGCGACCACCTCATTTCCATCAAGTCAACATGATTTCTGTTGATTTGCTCACCCCACTCCGCAATCCATATAATGAGACAAAATCGATCTATATCGACACCAGTCTCATAGCCATGGACAGGATTTCATCCCCACCATCCACTGCTGACTTCATCCTGTCCGAAGAGTTGTTGCACGCTTCAAACGCTTATATTCCGCAACAACCTTCATCATCAAACAATTCAGTTTTTCAAATCTGAGATAGAAGGGGACACCCCGAACACATTTGAAAATGTGGCAGATGATATCCACCTCATCCCAACTCCGCATCAGCTAGAAGAAGGTTCTCACATGCTAATAGAAGAGTCTATAGATGTGAACCTTAGTGAAGATGTGGATAATCCCTAGATTGTCAAAATAGCAAAAGAATTATCCATAAAAGAAAAAGAAAGCATCATAAACATGCTTATTAAAAATAAGGAAGTGTTCGCATGGTCCTACAAAGACATGCCTAGCTTAGATCCGGACTTGGTAGTCCACAACCTTACGCTAGCACATGATGCCAAGCCGTTCAAGCAGAAGCTTAGGAAAGTTCATCCAACAATCACATTAATTGTGAAAGAAGAGTTGCAAAAGTTATTGGATGTACACTTCATAGTACCAATCGATTATCCTGAATGGCTTTCAAACATGGTACCCATTCGCAAACCGAATGGGGGGATACGAGTATGCACTGATTTTTGAGATTTAAACAAAGCATGTCCAAAGGATGATTTTCCTTTGCCAAATATAGATCAATTAGTAGACTCTTGTGCTGGTCATGAAATGCTCTCCTTAATGGACGGTTTCTCCGGATACAACCAAATTCGAATTAATCTCGAAGATCAACATAAAATAACGTTTACAATGCCTTGGGGGACATTCTGCTATAGAGTGATGCCTTTTGGATTAAAGAACGTAGGAGCTACATATCAGCGTGCCATGACGTACATATTTCATGATTATATGCACAGGATAATCGAATATTATGTAGATGATCTTATTGCTAAATCAAAAATGCGTCTTGAACACATAGATGTGCTAGAAAAGGCATTCGATCGATTAATAGAACATAAGGTAAGGTTAAATCCTAAGAAGTGTGTATTTGGTGTAACATCAAGAAAACTTCTAGGATTCATTGTCTCCAAGAGAGGCATTGAAGTAGACCCAGGCAAGGTAAAAGCAATATTAGAAATGTCACCTCCCAAAAACTTGAAAGAGTTGTAAAGTTTACAAGGAAAAGTCCAATCTATTCATCGATTCATTGCGCAACTCTCAGATAAATGCAGGCCTTTTAATCGTCTGTTACAAAAAGGAGTGATATTTTCTTGGACAACTGAATGTCAGGAGGCATTTGATGATATAAAGAAATATCTAGCCTCACCGTCGGTTCTTACGCCACCAAAAATAGGAGTCCCATTTCACCTATACATTTTTGCAACAGATTTTGCTTTAGGAACAATGCTTGCACAAAAGAATGAGAAAAATAAAGAGCAAGCGGTTTATTACATCAGTCGAACATTGGTAAGTTATGAAACAAGATATGCTTATGTCGAAAAGTTATGCTTAGCAGTGGTTTTTGCCACCAAGAAACTTAGACATTACATGCTAAGCAATACCACCTATGTTATAGCTAGAGAAAACCCTTTGCGATACATGATGAATCACACTTACAACAACACCCGCACTGCTAAATGGATAATGCTTTTAATAGAATTTGACCTCGAATTCACAAGTCAAAAATCCATAAAAGGGCAAGTAATAGTTGATCAATTAGTGGAAGCTCCGTTGCACAATGATACACCATTAATAATTGAACTTCTCGACGATTCAGTGTTTTCTATCACAGAACAAGAAGAAATAGTTTCACCTGAGGATGAAGCAGATATGACAATGTTCTTTGATGGATCAAAGTGCGAAAAAGGGCAAGGTGCAGGAGTTGTGTTTTACACACTTGAAGGAATACCTATTCCTTTATCATTCAAACTCGACTTCACATGCACTAACAATAATGCGAGAATATGAAGCCTTAATACTAGGTCTTAAATCAGCTATAGCAATGGGAATAAAAAGAATAAGCATTTTTGGTGATTCTCAATTGGTTGTCTACCAAATAAAAGGAGAATACCAATGTAAAGAGCCAGTCTTAAAGAGATATCATGAAGTAGCGATACAGTTGCTAGGAAAATTTGACTGGTATGAAATTAGTAACTTGCCACGATCGACAAATAGATTTGCGGATGCAATGGCTTCCTTGGGATCTCTCATCCCTAAAAATGAACATGGAGAAATGCAACCGCTAATCATAACAATAGTGTCTAAACCATCAATTCAAAAAGCAGAATCTATAGGTGAGAAGAATGTTTGTTTGATACATGTCGAACCTTACAATTCTTACCTTGATGAGATAAAATATTTTCTCAAATCAGGCACACTACCAATGGAAATGACACGAACTACAAAAAGAACATTCAAACAAAGAGCCATTCGTTTCACTTTACTTGGAGATGTGTTATATAAACGTAGTTATGATGGAATACTACTACGATGTTTAAATCCAATTGAAGTAGAAAGAGCAATATCAGAAGCCCACGATGGTACTTGCGGTGGTCACTTTAGCGGAATGGCAATTGCAAAAAGAATATTGCGCATGGGATACTATTGGCCGACAATGGAAAATGACTATTGCAAATATGTCAAAAGATGCCAAAAATGCCAACATCATGCAAACTTGACCCATGTGCCATCACAAAATTTGCAACCCATTCAAATTTTGTGGCCCTTTTCACAATGGGGCCTTGACTTGATCGGTAAAATAACACCTGCTTCATCAGGACAACATAAATTCATCATAACTGCTACAGAATACTTCACAAAATGGGTGGAAGCAATTCCACTGACTACTACGACTGGACCTCGAATAGCGGAGTTTATACTTCAACATATTATCTATCATTTTGGAATACCCTCAAAAATAATTTTTGATAATGGAAAGTCATTTAAGAATAAGGATGTTAGAGCATTGTGCAATAAATTCAAAATACTACACAACTTCTCAACACCTTATTACCCACAAGCAAACGGGCAAGTTGAAGCAACAAATAAAATAGTCATATCCATTCTTAAGAAAGTGGTAAAAGATAATCATCGAGATTGGCATACTCACCTCCCTTTAGCACTATGGGCTTACAGAACAAGCATAAGAACGCCAACGGGAGCAACACCATTTTCACTAGTTTACGGTGCAGAAGCAATATTACCATTGGAGCTCGAGATACCATCCTTGCGAATCGAGATACAGGAATTCATGAACGATGATACAACTAGACAGGAGCGTCTTGACCAATTGACAATTATTGATGAGAAACGTATCAATGCTCTAGAACATTTACGAGTATATCAAGATAGAGTCAAGCGCGCTTACAACGCAAAAGTCCATCCTCATGAATTTCAAGTGGGGGACCTAGTGCTCAAAGAAAATCAACAAAATACCAATGCTTTACCACACTTAAGGGATAAATTTGCAGCAAATTGGTTGGGCCCATATATAGTAAAGCAAAAATTGGGACAAGGAACGTACAAACTCTCCAATTTAGAAGGGAAATTGGAGCCAGAGCCACTGAACATTATGCACCTAAAGGCATTTTATGCATAAAGCGACTTGCAATATATGTATATATATGTACATGGCTAAAAAAAAAAAAAAAGATTTCATTTTACAATTTTGCATGCATTTCACATTGTAAATAGACATATTTCAAATTGCATTTTTCATATGGCATTTGCATTTCAATTATATGTTCATACAAAAAAAATAATAAATATATATATAGTTGCATCCATCCCATCCCTTGCTCAGTAATCTTTAATAGTGGTGATGATAAGACCAAGAAAACAAATTCCAAGAATTGGGGGTATTCAACTAAGATTCTTTACAACTCACAAATCATACACATCATATATGATATATCATACAATTTTCAGTCACTCAAACATGTCTAGTGAAAAACCAAACTTCATGAAGTGTCCAATTTTCTTTAGGACCAAAGCACTTTCATCACATTAAGAAAATCTTGAGTATGGTAGATTGACCCAAAAGCAATCTGGAACCAAATACACTTTTACAAATATTAAAACATCTTGAATAATAGAAAGATAACGCCAATTTGGGTAAACCTCAAAGCAAAAAAAAGTCAAATTCTTCGCTTACCCTATCACGCAACATAGTCCAAAAACAAAAATAGTGGTTATCACCACTACCACAGTGAAACAACAAATATAAATAAATGTAGAGTAGTAAGGATAGGGTAACATTCTCATCATACTTCGGTTGAGAATCCGATTCCCCAAAACTCTACACAAAAAACAATTAACAACACACACCACAGATCTCTAAAGCTGAAAAGATCGTACTATGTTCCCCTCAGAAAGTTATGTAGTCATCACAAAGGCTTAAAGATCAAAATCATTGGACTATGGAGTGAGCCTCCACCGGGGCTATAGACGCTTGACTGGCGAGTGGAGTAAACTCATGCAGGGCGACATGTCTCTCTCTTAAGAGGGAGACCTCTGAACGCACATACGGGTAAGCTAGCCAAAAAGGAAAACCCAGAAAGGTACCATCCAAAAATTACTCAAGATGGGGCAATAAACATCACAATCACATGCACTGGTTCTGGATTGCTTAGGGTCATCGACACGCAAGATTTAGAAAATGAACTTCACTTGCACACAATATGGTCCTAAAGAAAGTAAGATAACATTCAAGAAAAATGGTTAACATTACTAGCTTCTTTGAGTATTTGAGAATATTTTCAGTTACATACCAAAAGCAAAATCATTATCCATATCACCATCCACATACCATTTATACATACCACATACATCACCACAAAGAATAATCAAGTGGGAACCCCCAATTGCAAATATGAATGAGTAAAGGTCAACTACTCTGAGCTAAATAAGATTACATGAGCACCATGCATACCTTCATTCAGTTACATAACTATAAATCAAAATGCATTTTACATGTTCACTTGCATTCATTATCATAGCATTAACATAGAAATATAAGATTGCATAATATAAACATTGCAAAAAGCATAAACAAGAAGAATACATATACAAATAACGCATGTGGATACCGAAATAAAATGCCATGTATATATATATATATATATAAATACGAAAGTCTACAAAGTACAAAATGCCCGAAGGCAGTATACATCGGAGCACTGAGGCTCATACTAAGATAAAATATACAAAAAAACAAAAATAAGGCAAATACAACATCTAGCTAGTGCCAACAGGATCCCTCCATGGACCCTGCGTTGTAGAAGCCCCGTGAGAGCTAGAAGTACGATGAGTCCTGCGACTCGTCTCAGTCCCTCGGGTAGTAGTGGCAACAGATGATGAAGGAGGAATAGGTAAAGGAATCTGATGCTCATGAAGAATGTTCTCCAACATCTCGATGTAGACAGCCTGCTTACGCAAGCTCCTCAAATCAGCACCCTGGCGAGCGACCCTCTGAGAAATATCTACTCGTAGAGAAGCAATAGTCAGAGCCGAATCATCACCTCCAACACCTGACTACAATCGAGAAAGCTCACCCTATAAATGGGTAATCTCACCATCGAGTCTAGTGATCTCTGCATCCTTAGCAGCCACAATAGTGCTGCTAGGTCCAACCCATAGCCCGTCCACCTCAGCTTGAAGATGAGTCACCTCACCTTGATACCATGCTAACTCGGCCTTCACTCGACCCAGCTCCAAATCTAGGCTATCTCACTCAGCCTAGAGAATCCCCCACTCCTCCTCAGATCGTCGAGGAGGTAAACCCTCATCATCATCACCACCACCCTCCTCAGGCGGTTGAACGTCCATGCCCGTGTCAGCTCTCGAAGAGCTACCACGTCGGTGCTTCATCGACCAAGGAACCCATCCACCCACATCAACATCATCACCACTCCCATCATCATCTACAATGATGCTAGGAGTCCACAAAGGCTGACTCACAAACCAAGCATCATACTCAATAGTCGTGCCAACATCATCCAAGTCAAGCACCTCCAAGTCTGAGTCATCAGTAGGATCATCGACTCACCAAAAATTAGGAGCAACAGGCAACCCCAACTCATCACCCCATCGCCTGTACGTAACAGGCGCATCCGAAACATCCTGAACGAGACCAAACTACCATAGTACGTGAGAGAACTGGATAAACTCCATATCCCTCAAATGGGCGCCAACAACCCATCATCCCCGCCTAATGCGATGAAGCTCCATTGCATCCGTCGCCCAATCCAAACCCCTCCAAGGCCGCCAACACATCAGGTCCCTAGTCAGAGAACTCAAGATATCTCTGAACTCCGATGCACTCACAGCAGATCGACTGACCTCCTCACTGAGTAACCACCTGTATGCCCGGGGAGAGGTGGCATCCACGCCACAAGGTAAACCAGCAGGGCGACCAATGATAACATGCTCCCAACACCAAATCTGGAGCAGCAAACTACAGCCCAGGCCCTTGCGCCCATGCCTCTTCACCTCATAGAGCTCGCTATAAACCTCGTAGAGAAGAGCAAGAGCCCAAGCTAACCGACGAGGATCAGCTATCAAGTCAAGAACAATAGACACCTGGTTCCACGGGATCCTCGATCCCATGGAATTGGGCAACAACATGTTGCTCAAAATGTACATCATGAAGGCAGGCAATGCACCCAAGCTACCAACTGTAAAAATATCCAGATACGCAATGTCGCCCCTACTGCAATCGATGTCCCACATCTCACCAAATAGAGGGAAAAGGGCCTCCTTCTTGTCAAGGCCAACATGAATGGTAGGACCCTCGATAGGGACGTGAAAGATATGGTAGATATCCTCAAGAGTGATAGTCAGCTCCCCTGTTGGGAGCTAAAATGTGCCTCTGTCTGGATCCCAATGCTCAACAAGTGCCGAAAGAAGATCCTCATCAGCTCGGACGGTGCCTAACCGCCCGCAACCATCTAAACCAATGGTCTGAAGTAGAGTCCAATCATCATCATAAAGTGCTTTCCGCACTTTTCGAATGGTCCTCGACCACCTATGCCGAGCATCAAGAAGCTTAACCTGAAAAGAAAACATATAAAAAAATGAAATTTAGCACAACATGCTAAAAATAAAGCAAAAAAGAAAATTTTACCTACCCTAGGTAATAAAAGCAAAAAAAAATTTTTTACCTACCCTAGGTAATAAAAGCAAAAAATTTTTTACCTATACATGGTAATAAAAAAAAAAAAATTATCTACCCTAGGTAATAAAAGCAAAAAATAAAAAATTTACCTACCCTAGGTAATAAAAGCAAAAAAATTTTTTTACCTATACATGGTAATAAAAAAAAAAAAAAAAATTTACCTACCCTAGGTAATAAAAGCAAAAACAATTTTTTTTTACCTACCCTAGGTAATAAAAGCAAAAATGAAAAATTTCTACCTACCATAAAAAAAAAAAAAAAAAACAAGTTCATTGCCAACCCCGCTTAATGAGCAAAAAAATAATAATTTACCAGCCCCGCTTAGTTTTCAAACAAGAAAAACAAATGCAAAACAAAAAAAATATATAAGGGCAACGCGCCTACCTCGGCAAACCGACCACCAACTTCCGCTCCAGTCGAGCCACCACCACCGCTCCCCTCGCCAACCTCCATCTCACTCATCACTTCAACCAATAAACCAATGACAACTGGCATAATGATTTTGAAAATGACAACAACCTATAAATAGCCGCTTTTAGCGACGAAAAATGCGCGCCACGTTTTCGGAAAACGCGCACCGTTTTTGAGCACGCAAAAATGCAAACCCGCGTTTTGAGGCGCAAAAACACAAAAATGCAATTTCATAAAGGAAAACGCAAATCCGCGTTTTTCGCAAAAATAACCGCAAGTCAGCGGTTTCAAAAATAAATAAATAAAAAATGCAATCCACCTAATCATCTGGAGTGAAACTCGTATCTAGTGGATTATCCTATACACCTAGCGGTTGCAGCGACTAGCAATCCATGCAATCCGGTTGGATGGGTAAATCACCATAAGGAAGCTCATTATAAAATCGCAACAAGCAACAATGAATCAAGACGATAGGCCCCTAAATCTATAAGCTTAAATGTGTTCAAAAACAGATTTGCCAAGGTAATCCTACAAAAACCTTCCGTTGGGTCAAAAGCGGAACAACAAACAACAATTTGGTAAAATCAAAAACCGCTAGAGCATCAAATCCTCGACGACTGGTTCCTTAAGCCCATCATTTGGAAGGAATTGCTAAAGTCATAGTGGATGAAAACTCAAAGAGTGGTCAGATTTTTACCATGTATTCTACACATTAATGAAACCAAAAGCAAAATTGCAAGAACACAAATAATCCCAAGCTTGGGGCACAAAGAAATCAAGACAAAATTCATTAACAATATCAACATCATTCAATTACAACCCACTTTCAACATCCGTATTTCGTCAATTGACTTATGGGTGTCAACCTTTACCCAATCGTCAATTGAGGGGGTAAGCAAACAAATCAAAAATTTTAAATTCATTCATTCAGTATGTCAAAGAGAAGTGAACCCATTCGTCCAATAAAGTTAGATGTCATTAGTTTTTGCACCGCATTGTGTTGTACACAACGCAGTACAAAAAGGGGCAACTGTAGACACCAAAATCTAGCACCCTTTAGTTCACATTCACCACCTCACCATCAAATCCTGCATAATAAAGATATATGCCTAAGTTCTAACTTAGGGATATAAAATCCTGCACATCATTATACTTTCCTAATTTATTTAATTAGGAAAATCACCCTAGGATACCCTGTCTACCCATTGGACATGTGTCCTGGACACTTCATCCAACATCCATGCCACATCTTACCCACTCTTGTCCCCTTTGTCCTTGCACATGAGACAGATTCCCAACACCCATGCCACAACTCCTTTGTTGTTGTCCCCTTGTCCCTTCACATAAAACAACATCCCACATCCCACTCCACTTGGAGCCACATCACCCGAGTTAAGTGAGCCACACTGAGTGACTCACTGTAACTGCCCCTTCCACCTGGCAGTCCAGATTTGCCACTTGGCAAATCAGGCTTGCCACCTCACATTTCCCTCCAAAGCCCCAGGCAGCCTATAAAGACACCATCAATCCACCAAACAAAGGGAGCTGAATCTGCATACCGACAGGCTACCGAAATAGATCTAGACCCAACGAGAAATTGAGGGCGCAAGCTTGACTCTGACCGTTGGCTCGAATTTCGAGGCAATCTGTTATTCAACCGAAACCGCCCATCCGCGGTTCCACAGTCAAAAATGCGCATCCACGGTTTCACAACCGCAGGTCCACGGTTTCCAGCCCACAACCGCGCTTCCACGGTTCCACAGTCCCGAGAACAAAAATGGGTTTCATCGACGAGAGATTAGCGATTTGAGTATTAAGCAAGGCTTGGTTTGTTAATTGTTTTGTGCTATCTGCTTTTCATCCATATCGGTAATAGGTTTATGTGTAGCATTAGGTTTATCGCTTGAATATACGGGTGCTACTAATCCCCCTTTGTTGGTTTGCATGTGTGCAGGTAACAGGTATCTGAAGAGCTATTGAAGCTAGGAGTGGCCCATCATTGGATACTCAAGCCCACTCACCAATTGGATTGGAGCGAAAGAAGACCAAAGACACCACCAATAATCTGATTAGCCAAAGGGGTTTTTCCCCTCTTTGTGCCCATTGTATCATGTGAAAGCAAGCATTCACTTATTGTAATCATACCCCTATGCACTTGGGGCAAATCACTTGTAAAAAGGAGACTAAGGCTCCAATAAGATTCAATACAAAATCCTTTAATTCTGCAATTGCTTGTCTTTCATTATTTTACTTGCAAGGTGTTGTCTTCTTTTGCTTACACTTTTTTATAGAGGTCATTTCCTCTTTCATGGCCTGTTGTCATACATCATGAGTACATGCTTTTTCATAACTAGATGGCTTTAGCTCTACACTAGTCATTAAAGCATAGTTTACAACATTTCTCTTAGGCTCTTGGGAGTCATCATCACCATACATGTGCAAATTTTCAAATCTTTTCAAAACTTCATTCATCTCACTAGCTTGGATTCTAGTGTATCTTTTTTGAAAATTCTTATCCAATATTTGGTAGGAGGGATGGTACTGAAGTGTTCTCTTACCTCTTGATGTTGAATCTACTTCCATTGGCATTGGAGAAGAACTTGTTGATCTTTGTGGAGAAAAACTTGGAGTAGCACTTGTTGTACTTGGAGTAGAACTCTTCTTTGGACTTGGAGGATTTCCAGGGTTGTTCTTGTTAATGGGCTGCACTTGAGAGGAGCTTGCATCTTGAGATCCATCATAAACAAAAAGTTTTTGATGACCCCATACTCCCCCTTCATCAAAAATCATATCTATGGAAATTACAACTTGGTATGTTTTTGGATTGTAAAGCCTATATACCTTTGAAGACTCACAATACCCAATGAAAATACATGCTTGACTTTTGGGGTCAAGTTTCTTTCTTATCTCATCAGGAATGTGTGCATATGAAAGACAACCAATATCTTTGAAGTGTTTTACATTTGGATTTTTGCCATACCATCCCTCATAGGGAGTTATCCCATAAAAGTGGGACTCCCATTCAAAATGTAAACACTTGTCCTAACAACATCAACCCAATACATGTTACTTAGTTTCTTTTTTTGAAGCATTGATCTAGCTATTTCTACAATAGTGTGGTTCTTTTTTTCAGCCACACTATTTTGTTGTGGGGTGTAGGCAGTAGTTAATTGCCTTTTGATCCCACAATCTTTACAATATTTGAGAAATGCATTTGAACAAAACTCCCATCATCTATCAGTCCTTAATCTCTTTACAACATACTCACTTTGATTCTCTACATTATTTTTGAAATCCTTGAAACATTCAAAAGCTTCATCCTTAGTTTTCAAAAAATAAATCCAACATATTCTAGAGAAATCATCAATGAAAGTGAGAAAGTAATAATTGTTACCCAAGCTTTTGGTATGCATTGGACCACAAATGTCCGAATGTACCAATTGTAGTGGATGGCTTGCTCTCCATGCTTGTCCTCTTGGAAACTTTGTTTTTGAGTGCTTTCCCAAAACACATCCTTCACACATCTCCTTGTGCTCTTCAACTTTTGGTAATCCACACACCATAGCTTGAGAAGTCATCAACTTCAAGCTGACAAAATTAAGATGATCATATCTCAAGTGCCAAAGCACACTTGAATTTTCTATGGTCGCATTAGCAAGTTGGGCACCTTCTTGTTCCCAAAAATTAAGAGGAAATAATCTATTCTTTGTCATAGGTACTTGTGTAACAACTCTATTACAATTATTTTTGTAAAAAATTACACATTTTCCATCTTCAAAAAAAAGCCTATAGTTCTTTTCCATTATTTGTCCAACACTAAGCAAATTATGTTGGAGTTTGGGGGTGTAATAGATGTTTTTTACCTTCTTTGTGCCTTCTTTTGTTGGAACCTCCATGGCTCCCATGCTTTCAACTTGTAGTGTCTTGTCCTCTCCCAATTTGATCTTTGACTTGTAGGTGGAATCCATTGTAGCAAATAGCTCTTCTTTGCCACTCATATGATTTGAGCAACCAGTATCCAAAATCCAAGTTTCATTGAGATTTTGATTTGATTTTCCATAGGTGAGGAACAAATTTGAAGTTCCTTCCTCTTCTCCATAGTTTCCATATTGACCTCTCCCTTCTTGAGAAGTCTTGGACCAACAATCTTTAGCAAAGTGACCAAGCTTACCACAATTGTAACAAGCTTTCTTTGATTTATCACCTCCTCTTCCTCTTCCTTGGTTGCCACCTCTTGATCTACCTCTTCCTCTTCCTTTAACTCTCCTTTGGCCTCTTCCTTGTTCTCTTCCATAAGCCTCACCTTCCTTGGATGAGAATGCTTTTTCATCACATCTAAAGTGTGATGAAGTAGAACCTTGTAGTCTCTCTTCACGGGACATCAAAGAACCAATAAGTGCATCAAATGTTAGAGTAGAAAAATATTTAGATTCTTCAATAATGATAGCACTATGGTTCCACTTAGGAAGAAGTTTTCTCAACACTTTCTTCACAAATACATCAGTTTTGATGTCTTCTCCAAGGGTTTGCATTTTTTTTACAATGGATTTCACTCTAACACAATAATCACCTACTCTTTCATTATCTTGCATTTTGAGATTTTCAAAATCTCTCTTCAAGGTTTGAAGCCTCACTTGCTTCACTTGATTTCTCCCTTGATAACCATCTTTCAAGGCACCCCATGCATCTTGGGCTGTTAAACAAGAAGCAATCCTTGGAAATACGCTTTTCTCCAAGGTTGCTTGGAGATGGTAAAGAGCAAAGGAGTTCTTCTTTTGAGCATCCTTCTTAGCAATTTTATCAACTGCACTTAAAACAGTCCAATCTACTGGTTCAGTGTAGCCTTCCTCCACTATGTCCCATAGCCCTTTTCCAATGAGTAAGGTCTTCATCTTGATAGACCAATACTCATAATATAGCCCATTAAATTCAGGAATGGGCAGATTGTTACTTGTTCCATTGCTAGAGACAGCAATAAGAAAAAATTTGATTCAGAAGGTAAAAAAAACATAAAAATACCTCTATATTTTTCAAACTCCTTGGTGCTTTACAAACTACAAAACACCTTTCTATTTTTTGCCTTCTATTCTTCAATAAAACGGTGTTTTACTTACACCAAACAATAGCAATCAACAACCAATTGAATGTTGATTGGACAAGCCAAGAACTTTCATCATCTACCAATCTTTGTGTTTTTCTTTTAAAACTTTAAAGACTCTTCCTTTTTTTTAAAGAAATTGTAGCCAAGCACGTTCATCATCTACCAATTTAATAGTTTAAACAGATTTAGAAGTTAAATAGAAACAAACTCTCTAAGATGCCTCTAACACAAACCTTCTCCTCGGCCTCTCTTGCTAAAGGTGCGTTGTCCTCAATCTACAGAATTGCTCCTTCTTCAACAGTGTCTTTCCAATATCCATAACAGAGTTAGAAACAACACTATCGCTGTTTTCACCGCCGATTCAGCCGTTTGAGTATCCCCCTTCCTGTTTACAATCGGATGATCGATCTGATATATTACTTGATGTGTAAAAAAAAATGAACACTCATTTTTTTTTACAGTGGTGGAGCCTCCTCTCCACGGAGCCAGCAAGCATAGCTTTTTCACTTTGTGGGGAGGCACCACTGCTACCCAATCACTGTTGGTATCACAAATACCATATTAGGAGTAGGGTTGCGCGTTGATGGCACTCCTGTCAAAATATAAATGTGTCGTAGAGTGTTATATGCCTTCAAGGATTTCACCACAATGGTGAAGCTAACGTCTTAGGATGCCCTCCACGATGGAGCCTTCTTAACGTTTGAAAATGCTTTGATATTTTTTGCTGCTCAATGCACAAAACATAATTGGTCGCCTATCTGGTAATTGCCAGAATAGTCGATCACCAGATCAAACATGCCAGTAGCTAGGTGTTGCAAAGATTCTCTCCTACAATTTTTGCATATCTCAACCTGCAAATTAATTTTGCTGCATTTCCAACCAGATCCCTAACATGCTAGCCAACGATATTGACCTACGATCCGATCTGTGATCAAACTAAGGGAGGGTCCTTTCAATCTAGATATTGGAGTGGCTAAGCATGCTCAGAGATAAATTATCGTATCATGTCGGCTCCGTCTAATAATGGCTATAACAAGATCTTCAAGCAATGAACGCAGGGATAATTATCCCACATTCGCGTCGTCGGGAGATATTTTATCATTTAAAAACAATAAGGCTTACATAAAACCTTGACTACCTTCGGGTATCTCTCTCCTGACAAGACTTTCCACATGCGAGGTCGATTGTCGCATTTAACATGTTACGTGCATAATTATGTCTGGTCCTCCCCCTTCACCATTGCTAAGGTCCACCTTAGGTGCAGTCTCACATGTGTCCACCCACGCGTAGGGTTCATCAATCAGATCTTGTCCTCCTTAGGTATTCGCATCTTAGTTGTCCTTATGTGTCCGTGTCAAACTTGTTCGATCTGTGGTCAGCTCCAGTCCTTGTTAGAGTCATTCGACAGCGTCAGACTTGTCTAGTGTCTGCATCTTAGTTGTCCTTAGGTGTCCGTGTCAAACTTGTCCGGTCTGTGGTCAGCTCCAGTCCTTTTTAGAGTCAGTCGACAGCATTAGACTTGTCTGGTGTCTGCATCTTAGTTGTCCTTAGGTGTCTGTATCAAACTTGTCCGATCTGTGGTCAGCTCCAGTCCTTGTTAGAGTCAGTCGACAGCGTCAGACTTGTCCGATCTGTGGTAAGCTCCAGTCCTTGTCAGAGTCAGTCAATATCATCAGATTATATCCCATAGGATCTATATCGATTAGGGTTTGAGCCAACCATGTGGGAATCACCCACTTGGGTGACACATCTAGTTTAGTGTTGGTAATTTTGGGTACCTTGAGTTCTTTGCAGTTGCTCAAGTAATTAAGTTGTCATTGATGTCAAGAAGCTTTTGAAAGAATTTGATTTGATGTAAAGTAATGTGTTTTGTTGAAGTTTTAGCTTGACAGGTTCGAAAGAAAGTAAGTTGAAAAAATTTCGCGATATCGCGACATGTTGCATTTTCACGACTTAGGTAGGAAAGAGAGAGCTTTTCGAAAAAATGTCGCGATATCGCGACAATTTCGCATTTTCGTGACTTAGGTAGGAGAGAGAGAGCTTTTTGAAAAAGTGTCGCGATTTCGCGACATGTTGGAAGAGAAAGAAGAAGCTGGCAAAACTGTCGCAATTTCGCGACATGTTGGAAGAGAAAGAAGAAGCTGGCAAAACTGTCGCGATTTTGCGACATGTTGGAAGAGAGAGAAGAAGCTGGCAAAACTGTCGCGATTTTGTGACATGTTGGCAGAGAAAGAGAGCAAGGTGGAAAGTGTCGCGATTTCGCAACATGTTGCATTTTCGTGACTCGAAAAGTGCAGGAAGGCAAAGAAGGAGAAGTGTCGCGATTTCGCGACATAATGCAAGGAAGGTTGTACGGACGAAAAAGTGTCGCGATTTCGCAACATGATGCAGAAGGGAGAGTCTGCAGTGTGAACTGTCACGATTTCGCGACATGCTGCAAAAGACTAAGGACTGTCACGATTTCGCGACATGATGAAAAGCTCGAGGTGAGAACTGTCGTGATTTCGTGACATGCAACAAAGGGAAGAGTCTGAAATAAGAAGTGTCGCGATTTCGTGATAGGCTACAAAGAAGTTGTACGGATGCAGAAAGTGTCACGATTTTGCGACAGGTTGAAAAGAAAGCTTGCGAATACAGAGAGTGTCGCGATTTTGCGAAAGGTTGAGATGGCAGCATTCAGTGGGCGAAAGTGTCGCGATTTCATGACAGAAACAGTTAGCAAGTCTTCAACAGAAGAAGCGTCGTGATTTCGCGACGAATTGAAGAAGGAAGAGCTCGAAGGCGAAAGCGTCGTGATTTCGCAACATGTTCCAGTTTCGCAGATGTAAGGCAAAGAGAAGCTCAAGGCAGCGAAAGTGTCGTGATTTTGCGACATGCTCCATTTTCGCTAGTGCAAGCCTAGAAGAAGACCAAGAAGTCTAAAGTGTCACGATTTCGTGACAGGAGTGAAGATGACGTCAGCAAAGACAGAAGTGTCGCGATTTCGTGACAAGAACGTAGTCAAGGTAGACAAAAGCAAAAGTGTCGCGATATCACGACAATAGCCAAACGAAAGTGTACGACGGCAAAAATGTCACGATATCGCGACATGTTGTGGTTTCGCGGCAGAAGCTATTGAACCACAAATGCGGTTGAAGCTGACAGAGTTAAAATTGGGCCAACGGAGATTAGGGCGTGCAGCCGACGGAGTTAGGGTTTTACTTTTGCATAACAACCGACTAAGACCAAGGTTTAGATCTTAATTTTGTTAGTATAAAAGGAGGGCTATTTGAAGAGTTTTCGCATCGATCGAAGTGTGCGTTTGAAGTTCGACTGTTGCAGATAGAGTGCGAGGAGAATTTCGATCGTCGAAAATAGAGTGAAAATTTGGTTGCAGTGTACAAAGTGCATTCCATCAAATCTTCTAAGTGAGAGAGATTGCAAGGAAGCAAAGTGCGTGAAGATCATGCTGCTGTGATTGCGTAGAGGTGCATAAGTTGATGTTTGATCGAGTGCTGCTGTGATTGTGCAGAGGTGCAATTTCGAGGACATTTGTGCCAAATCGAAGGACTGTGTTTGATGCAAAACAGAGGAAGCGAACGAGGAAATTTGTGCTGAGCCGAAGGACTGTGTTTAGTGCAAATTCGAGGACCAGCTTTGGAGGTGAAAGAGTTGAGGACGAGAGGTCTCCGACCGGAGCAGGGAAGACAGGTGTCTTCTATGGATAGAGTTCCACTTGTTAAGGGCAAAGGAGGTAGAGGTCTTCTAGAGGATCACCAGCCAGAACAGAGCTAGGGGATTGGTGTCTCCTTTGGGTTGGTGCCCATAAATATTGTAATCGATAAAGGTATTCCCATATTGAGAGTTGATAAAATTTAGAGAGAAATTTTATCCGTGGAGTAGCCCGCATTGGGTGAACCACGTAAATTGTTGTGTCTCTTTTGTGGATGGTGTTTTGTGCATTGCTTTGATTACTGCTATTAATGTTGCTTTCTATACACTGCATAATATTGATTTAAAAGTTGATTTGAAAGAAAAAGTTTAAAGTGGTCTTATACTATTCACCCCCCCCTCTCAGTATAAGCTTGTGTTCTTCATTTAGAGCGTCGTTGCTCTACAATGATGTCGCTAGTCCAGATCTCGTAAGTCGAGTCCAATGACTTGATCTACAACCCCTACCCTTCCATGCTCTGATACCAAAATGTGTAATAGATGCAAAATCATTATATTAATTGAAGAAACAATACAATTTAAATAGGCTTTGAAAGACCAAATATTCGCTAACCACTAATCTCACAATAGCCTACTCCAAGTATAGATGGCGGAAAATATTTTAACCAATAAGATGCTAACAATAAGATGCTAAGAGACAATAATCCTATCAACATGCTTATATGCTAACAATAATCAATCTAGAATCTATGTACAAGTATTTCCAACAAAAACATTCATTGAATTGACTGGGTCAATACCAATAATGAATGTGGATGAAACTGAGTGGCATATCTAGGTCCTAGACACCTTCGTACCCTAAATAATCAGGTAGAGGTCATTAAGCTTGAAATACCCCTTGCTAATGTAAATGATATCTATCATGGGGTATTCTCTCAACTGCCTATTCTAGCATAGTTGCTTCTGCCAAAGGACCCAGTTGTCCTACCTCCTCCTGAAGTGGATCCTGAAATCCCAAAGCCTCCTAGTCTAGACTGGGAGCATTTAGAGCAATAAGCAGTTGACAAGTCCTATCCATATGGTCATGGAGATTACCTTCCGTCCATAAATATGATCTCCATTTATTTAACCACACCACTCCGTAACCCATATGACCTTTCAAAACCATTGCACCTCAACCTTGAGGCCATTGATTTTGATAGCATCAATTCACCCTCATCGCTTGAGGATTTATTCCCTAATGAAGAAATGTTACAACCATTCCAATTTGCCCTAGGCTATGCTCACGATGTTTATAATGCTAAGGTTGACCCCAAAATGGTATATCATTTGAACCTAGCAGACGACATCCATTTGATCCCTACACCTCACCAGATTGAGGAGGGGTCACATATGTCGATAGAGAATACTTTCAAAGTGGATATCAACACAGATCCCACGAATCCTAAGAAATTCAAGTTCAGATAAAGCTTATCTCCTAAGGAATGAGCCATCCTCATACCTCTATTGATGGATAGGCCTAATATTTTTGCTTGGACGTATAAAGATATGCCAAGTTTGGATCTGAAATTGGTTACTCATAAAATTTAATTGGACCCTACCAACGGTCAAGTAGAAACTTAGGAAGATGCATCCAACCGTCGCTTTGATGTTAAAATATGAATTGCAAAAACTATTGGATGTAGAATTCATACAATCCATCGACTATCCGAAATGGGTATCAAACATGGTACATGTAGGAAAACCTGATGGAAGGATCTGTATTTGTAAGGATTTCAGAGAACTTAACAAGACAACACCAAAGGATGCATTCACGTTGCCTAATATTGATGCTCTTGTAGATGCAACACCTGGTCATGAGATGTTATATCTCATGGATGGTTTCTCTATCTATAATCAGATTTGGGTCAAACCTGAGGATCAACATAAAACAACATTTACCACTCCATTGGGGACATTTTGCTACAAGGATATGCCATTTGGTCTCAAAAATGCTGGTGCCACATACCAGCGGGCTATGACATATATCTTCCATGACTACATGCACAAGATCCTTGAGGATTATATCAATGACTTGCTTGCCAAGTCATTATTGCATGAAAAGCATGTAGAGGTCCTAAGAATGGTCTTCGATCACCTGATTAAGCACAATGTCAGGTTGAACCCCAAGAAATGCGTTTTCAATATTACATCTGGAAAACTCTTGGGATTCATCATCTCAAAATGAAGAATCAAAGTTGATCCAACAAAATTCAAAGCAATATTAGAAATGCTTCCTCCAACAAATATCAAAGAACTTCAAAGCCTACAGGGTAAATTAGCATCCATAAAGCGCTTCATCGCGCAGTTATCGAATAAATTTCAACCCATGAATCAAATGCTACACAAGGGGGTCCCATTCAATTGGTATGAAGATTGTCAAAAAGCTTTTGCTGAGATCAAACAATACCTGGCATCACCGCTAGTGTTAGCTCCACCAAATTCTCTTCTTTATTATGCTACTCTTGAAAACCTAAAGTGCAATGGATACACTTTGCACTACTTTTTTTTTAATTAAGGAGAATATTTTATACTACTTGAGAAAAATGAAGATGATTTACCTAGATTAACCTTGACCTCCTTCACCTCATTTGCTTTAAAATTTACCTCCTTATTTTTCCTTGCTCCAAAATTTGCCTCATCTCCCTCCGTACCTTTAACTCCTTCTGTATTTGAACTTGCACATTGCACTTACTCATCCCTTGCTTCATTTTATCTTCTAATGTTTAGTTTAAGTGAACTATAATGGCCTTTTCCATTTAATTATGTAGAGGGGTTTTTGTTGCCACTTTCTTAGGAGTGGAAAATTCTTAACTTGACCCAATGTCTCCTATGATCTCCTTGATTCTTATTGAAGTTTGCCTCATGCCTAAAATTTTCCATCTCTCTTCCCATCATTTTCACTTTGCAATATCTTGCCATGTATTTAGTTTCATGATATTTGTGACACCAAAATGCAATATTTTCATAATCCAATTGTTGATCTCATTTTCTTGATTCAAATTTAATCCTAATGAGTTGTGGTAAATTTTTTGAAATATCCATGGCAACACATATTCAAGTGTATACAACATGCCTTCTCTCCGTAGTAGTCGTTCCCTCTTGGACGAACCCTCCTAGAGTCTTGCTAATATTCTTCAAAATCTATTTATTAATGAGTTGATAAAGAAGTCAAAGAAACCTAATCCACACCAAAAGCCTTTTAATAGTTTTTGTCTTCTCAAAAAAAATCTCACTCCAAGGTCTTAAATATAATGCATCTTTTTCCCCAAACCAACGACATTCATCCATTATTTTATCCCCCCTTTTTGAATTGGAGAAGATAATGAGGAAAAATCCCTTTGGAAGAGAAGTCATGGAGTAATTTGAATTCAATCCCCACTTTCACTTGATCCAATTTTAAATCTCAAAAAACCGTGGGCAATATCCTTGAAAATTACATATTAATCCTTTGGTTTTAAGAACCATTATATCATGCTCAATCATCTCATCCTTGATAATCACTTTTATTGTACTTCTACTACATAGATAGGGTTTGCCATAGATTTGATCTTTCTCTTATCACTAATTAAGGCATCCATATTTCCAATTAGGGCATTTGTACTTCTAGTAAAGACTTTCAAAAATTACTTTCTTACCATATTACCTGAAATTTTCTTCGCATGGACCAAAAAGCAGTGGTGTTCACTCACTCTCACTTTGCTTCTTGCTTTCTACTTATGATTCTTATTTCTTGCTCACCTCACCCTCATATTAACTTTCATATTAAAATAATGTACAAAATATCTTCTTTTCTTTTATGTACCCATTCACACACACCCCTTGTGGGTTGAACTTGGGCATTTTGGATGAAAACCTAAAGACATACCACTATGTTATCTCAAGAGGGACAACGTAAAAAATATTAGGATTATTATTTTATCATAAGTTGAAAAAATATATATAAATTTGGTGTTTTAACTTATAAAAAAAATCTTTTACTTTAATATCTTATCTTATTGAGGAGATTCAAGTTCAAATCATGTGTTAGGTGTAAGTGACGCATTATGTGTATTATATATATCTTTGCCTCTCAATTAAATGAGAGAAAAGAACTTGTTAATAAATATAAAAAACAAATTTCTATTATTTTTAAAAAATAAATTTAACATTTTAACTTATTGAAAAAAATCACTTTAAATTTAAAAAATAGATTTAACATACGGCTGCAACTTGCATGTCCCACAGCCCAATTAATATGATGTCATTTAGCACCTACTCCCTATGACCCCTCTCCTTTCTTCATTGACCGCAATGACATGCTTTCACGCGAACATGCCTATCTTTCTGCTCTACTTCAACGACAATAAATTTGCATCAAGGGAGAGACCAGACTGAGCTGTGTGTGCTGTGTCGACCTCAGTTGGAGAATGGCCTCAATAACCCTTTCCCCTCTTTTCTTCCTTCGCATTCTCCTTCCACTTCTCTTTCCTATTCTTGCCCACCTCATTTATGGTTTGCATTCCCATCCCCACACAAGCAATGCAACGGACGAAGAGGCTCTCTTGGCTTTCAAGTCTGCAATCACCGTCGATCCTCTTCATTCGTTAGACAACTGGACTCCAAATGTCTCCTTCTGCAAGTGGGCAGGTGTCCAATGTTCTCATCGCAGACAGAGAGTCGTTTCTCTTAATCTCTCTAGCTTGGCTTTGCAAGGTACCATCTCTCCTTTTCTCGGCAATCTCTCCTTTCTTAAGCTTCTTAATCTTTCAGACAACAAACTTGATGGTCACATCCCCTATCAATTAGAAAGCCTTCCTCGCTTAAGGGATCTATGGTTATCTTTCAATAACCTGGAAGGCTCCATTCCCGCCCACCTTAGTGCTTGCCGCAGTTTACGAGCACTTCGCCTCTTCGGAAATCATTTGACCGGAAACATTCCGTCAGAACTGGGTTTTCTCCCAAATTTATCCAGATTAGATGTAGGTAGGAACAATTTGACCGGTACAATTCCGAAATCCTTGGGAAACATATCCTCTTTGGAATTTATATTTTTGAATGAGAACAAACTCCATGGCCGAATTCCATTCGAATTGGGTAGACTTAGTCAACTCAAAGAGCTCCATAGTGATAGCAACCATCTCACCGGAGAAATTCCTCCATCCTTGACAAACTGCACCACTCTGCAAATATTGAGTCTAGTTGACAATAACTTAACTGGAGAGATTCCACAGGACTTGTGCTTCAAGAATACCAGCTTGACAGGATTATATCTAGGTGGTAACCAATTGAGTGGCAGAATTCCTGTTACACTTTCCAATTGTACAGAGCTACAAAAGCTTGACTTGTCCTCAAATCAGCTGAGTGGAATAGTCCCTATCGAATTGGGAAAGTTGTCCAAACTTACATGGCTTAACTTAGGGGAGAACCAGTTTATTAGCGGCAGCAACACAAGCGTGCCCATTCTTAATGCTCTTATTAATTGTTCTCTTCTTGAATATATAGGATTAGGTGACAATCATTTAACAGGAGTCATACCCTCTTCTGTAGGACAACTTTCTTCAAAACTTGAAAAGTTCTACTTGTATGGCAACAATTTACGGGGAAAAATTCCTCCTCAGATTGGAAATTTAACTGGTTTATTTCTTTTAAGTTTATATGGAAACTTTTTCTCAGGTCAAATTCCTTCTACAATCAGTAAGCTTCAAAGGTTGCAGGGATTAGACTTGGGTCACAATAATTTTGAAGGAACCATTCCAAAGGAGATTAACCAACTCAAAAGCTTAAGTGATCTATATCTTCAAAAAAATGAGCTTTCAGGAAATATTCTCTACATTATTGTTGGCTTCCAAAACATAAGGAGACTATATCTTTATCACAACCAATTAACAGGAAATATACCTCCAAGTCTAGGGGAATGCATGAAGTTGGAATTGCTTGACATCTCATACAACAAGCTCACGGGACCCATACCTCCAGAGGTAGCAAAGCTTTCAAATTTAGCTTTCTTTTTCAATCTTTCAAACAATCTATTACAAGGTCACCTGCCTTCAGAGCTGAGCAAGATGGATAAGGTCCTTGCTATAGATATTTCTGCAAATCAATTGATTGGCCATATTCCAAATGCATTGGGAAGTTGCATAGCACTTGAATATTTAAATCTTTCATGTAATCAACTCCAAGGTGTAATTCCAGATTCTCTTGGTGATTTGAAATATCTTGCCAATATAGATCTTTCCTCCAATCATTTGTCAGGTCAAATACCAATGTCTTTGGGCAAACTTAAAATGCTTCAGCACCTGAATTTTTCTTTCAACAAGTTGTCAGGAGAAGCTCCAAAGGATGGGGTTTTCAAACATCTTGGTCCAACATCATTTATTGGAAATCTTGATTTGTGTGGACCATGGTTAAAGTTGCCAGCATGCTCTGCTCCCAAACATGATAAACTCAAGCATCTCAAAAGGGTAATCATACCTATTGTTGGGGCTACTATTTTCATATGGTGTTTATTTGTGGTACTCTTATGGAGACGCTATTGCATGAACTCTCATCCTAAACAAGGTGCACAAAGATTTTCAAAGTTGGAATTCAAGAGAATTTCACTTGTGGATCTTGTATCTGCTACTGATGGATTCAATGAGACCAACTTGTTAGGAATTGGTAGTTGTGGAAAAGTGTACAAAGGGGTCTTGAAGAATGGAACAATGGTTGCTATCAAAGTTCTTAATGTGCAGAATGAAGATGCACACAAAAGCTTTGATAGAGAGTGCAATGTTTTGAGACAAATTCGGCATCGAAATCTACTGAGAATCATAACTTCTTATTCAGATCCAGACTTCAAAGCTTTAATATTTCCTCTAGTGCCAAATGGAAGCCTAGACAAGTTTTTGTATCCTCAAGGTGAACAAAGTTCTCAAGGACAAGTGTGTAGATTGAATTTGATCCAAAGGTTGAGTATAGCAATGGACATTGCACAAGGCATAGAATACCTCCATCACCGTTGTTTTGTGCAAGTCATCCATTGTGATTTAAAGCCTAGTAATGTGCTCCTTGGTGAGGACATGACGACTTATTTATCAGACTTTGGCATTTCAAGCTTAGTCTTTGGAAATTCTATGGATCTATACACTTCTACACATACATTAAAAGGATCAATAGGCTACATTGCTCCAGGTATGGAATTCAAATATTTAGCATGAGATATTTCCATTTTTGTTTTGTTTGTTATTAAAAATTTTGAATGCAAAAGCTTACAAAGATGTGGCTTGAAATGCAGAATATGGAGTAAGTGGAGTTGTTAGTAAAAGGAGATGTGTATAGCTTGGAATATTGTTATTAGAGATGGTGACCAGAAAGAGGCCAACAGATAGCATGTTTGAAGAGGGAATGAATTTACAAAAGTGGGTAAGTAGTGGTTTTCCAGATTCAATAGCAGATGTTATTGATAGTTGTTTGTTGAGTGTTGCTACCAGCAATGAGGAGGAGAAGGTGTTCAAGTGCCTCAAACAACTCATAAGTCTTGCCTTAGTTTGCACAAGACAATCTCCTGAAGAACGACCAACCATGATTGACATTGTGGGAATATTGCATAATATCAGATGTGATTATCTTGGAGATGCTTCAACCTCCAAATTTCAATCAGATATACCATCTTTGCTTGCCCATACAAGTGTGTCCAGGAAAAACTTTGAGACCAATGATAGTGAAATCTCCTCTACATTCTAGCTTTCTTGGGAACATATATGTACAAAATGTGAAAGGATGCAAAACTTGAAGCAGTTGTACCAACTTGTGTCAATTTGTCTCACACTTGTCTTTGATAATATGCTATGTTTTTCTCAACTTTAGTGCATGTAAGATCCTAAGGTTGGATGGAAGTCATAATATGCATAATTTGATCATCTAATAATGAATATATTGGAGGTTGATGGTCAAAAGATTCATACCATGGCTGCTTTGTTCAATATAACTTGACTAAAGGAATCTAAATGTTTGCTTTCTTTTATGATTATGTTGCAATGAAATTGAACATAAGTTATTGGTATATTGATTTAAGCATGTTTGAAACCATTATAATTGTCTTGCATTAATTTACTCAGTAATCTGAATGTTTACTTGGTGATTATATTCTCTTAAGTTTCTTGATGGACAATGTTTTCTATGAGTTACTAGATTACGAAGGACATTAAAATACCTTAAGTCTATTTTCAAGCTGATCCTTTTGTTATTCTTGGGCTGTGTCCTTTTTGAATAGTCAAATTTTGTGTATTGCTTTTTTCATAAATCTTTTTCCTTGCTTTTGTATGTGATTTATTATTCTCTCAAGTAGGCCTATTGTATAGTGCAAGTTTTGGCATTCCTTTGAGACAAACCACATTGCCACAATTGTAAAAAGATTACATAAACTCAAATGGTAATAATTAGGATACATCCTCTATAGCAGATTTTTTATCTTAAATTGTTCCAAACATTGTGGTGTTTGAGCACAAAATCAGCCTCAACAATTTTGGTTTTTGTATCAATGAAGCTTGCAGTGCTCTCAAGTATTCAATCCATTTTCACAATGTGACTCTGCTGTTTACAATACTCAAGAATTGCACAGTTTAGAAATGATATCCACTTCCTGAGCAATGTCTTCCAACAACAAAATAGAAACATCAAAAAGATTGTGAGTGAGACTGGGATTCCTTAGCTGCTCTGGCTTGCTTAGTCTAGAGCCCCTCGCAAGGTATATGTAATGGCCGGTTAAAACTTCATTATTGGTGCAACCAATTAACTATAGAATCATAAATTGAACCGCCACATGTAAAGCATTTTAGTATGAATTTGTCTAACAATTTATCTCCAGCATTAACTGGTTTTGAACTATTTGCACTACATACATGCCTTTTATCACTTGATTGACTTCCTCCAGTTGTTTGAGGAGGATTCCTCAGCTTCGACAAATAGCAATGTTAGATGGGATTTGGGGCTAGGTATGTAAGAGATCACCTTTGCAACACTGAAGTTGAAAAGCCGCTGAACCTTATCATGCACTCTCCCTCTCTTATTTTCCCCTGTCTTTAAAAAAATATTAATAATTAAAAAAAATTATCCAGTTGAATATCTATGCATCCCTTTAGTGGCAGAGTCTACCAATTGTTCAGTTTCACAATGCCATTCTTCAACATAGAAGATGCAAGTGACATCAACCACCTAAACCAGAATGCTTTAAACTTTTTGGATGTTTAGATTTCATAAATGATTTTTTAAAAGCCCAAACTTATTGTTGGGCACTCGTTTACCATTTTGTTCCATGCCCTGCAGAGCCTTCTCCAATTTTGCTTGGTCTTAAATCTGGCACACTCAGGTTATTGTCATGGCTGTCAAATCTAGACTCTGGAAATATGTTTGCAGGAGATGATAGGAAAAGGTGCTTATGCCTGTAAAATCGCTGTGTACTTAGAAAAGCTATAAGCGTGCAGCTCAGGAAGTTCGTTGAATGGAAATGGCAGAGTATGCAAGAAAACATTCTTGTCTATGCCATATGATCTAAATTCTAAACGTTTGATTGTTGGAAGGCCATCCACATTCTTTGCCGTATAGATTGGCTTCAAATAGGAAACACGGAAACCTTGTTGGACACTTTCATAGGAACAATGCTAAAGAAACAAAGTTTTAAGCAGATTTTCTTCGTATGCAGATAAAAAAAACATATCAATTACAATTATCTTTTATTTTAATATTGTATGCATACAAATATCATTGTGGTATGTTATTGAGTTTCCATCCAGAGATCTAAATTTCAAACCTTAGTATAAAGTTCTGGAACACTTTCAAAAACCATGTTTTACCTTAAAATATTAAACCCGAAAAGAATAGGCCTGTTGGTAACAGTGGATTGACTTGCTAGTGGGCTGCTCGGGTTCTATTCTTTGGACTGTCAGGATCCATTTGACTTTGTCTTCACCTAGGTGGATGCCCAGGGATCCATTTGACTTTATCTTTACCTAGCTGGTTGCTCTGGTTTGATTTCTTGTATTATAGAATCCCTTTGACTTGTTTTACTCAACAAACTAAAGTTTATAAAACCTCCTTATACAACAAATATATATATATATATATATATATATATATATATATATATATATATATCATGTCTATTAAAGATTAGAAAGCTTATTTTTTAACACTCAAATCTATTTACAAACAATATGTGTTACATGAAAAAACTTTAGTTAGTTTGTAATAAAATTATTTTGAAAAAAGAATTTAATTTAGTGTAAGAATATTGTTATTTTTATTTTAGTTTATTGTATTTATATTTATTATTGTAAAATTTAATAAGATTTTTTTTTTTAAATGTTGTTATAAATATTTTTCAAATGTATATTTTAATTTTTTTAAATATGAAAGTAAATTTGATTTTCAAAACTTGCTTTTGTTATTTCAAAAATCACAATTCTCAAATGTTTGTATTATACTATAAATTAGACAAATCCTTTTTGTTAACTCCATTATCATAGATGACCCTTCTATGTATACTCAAATTGTGTAATCAAGAGGTTAACACCTTTTTTTCTACAATTCAGACTTCTCTTGATGAGCACCATGTTTATAAACATTTTGCAAGAGAGACAATAATATAGTTACAAACTTGGGCATGACATTAAGATTTATTTTTTAAAATTATATTATTTCTTTCAAACAATTAATTCCAAGATTTATTTTTTAAAATTATATTGTTTCTTTCAAACCATTAATTCCAACAAATGATGAGAGGACCAATCCTCCATAGAACAAATAATGTTTAATTTTGACATAACTAATGCAGCATTTCATCAATTCTTTCAATGTTATTGTACTTACCCAATATATTATTATATTTTTAAAAATGCAACAAGAAATGGTGCAAGACAAGTGACAATAAAGAAATAAATAGTTTGATGCTTCTAGATCCTTCTCACATAAGGCACACTTGAAAGGTCCATATCTTGTTCTTTGTAGACTCTATCCTATAAGAATCTTGCATTAGACACCTAACCAAAGGAATCTTGAGGCCATAAGGAAGGCTTCAAGTGACTAAACGTTCTTCCAAGAGAGACCAATGGAAATAGAAAATTTTGATTGCTCTAAATCCTCATATCCTAACTTGATTGAATATCTACCATATTTTGATATATTCCAAACCTACTCATATTTTTGCATAAAAATAGGCAAATAGAACTCCTAAAGCATCTTTTTAGGTTCATCTACTACTTATTTGAGTTTGTCTCCTTCAAAAAGGCTATTACTAGAAATCCATGATCTAGAGTAGTTGTTCACGTTAATATAATCTTTGACCTTTAGACCTTTACAAGCTATTTGAGTTCATCTCCTTCAAAAAGGCTATTACTAGAAATCCATGATCTAGAGTAGTTATTCACATTAATATAATATTTGACCTTTAGACCTTTACAAGCTAGATTTTTTTGCTAAATTTTTCATCTTACCAACATGCCATTTATTAAATATTTTTATGAAAACAAAAAAAATTAAGGAATTTTTCCGCAACAGGGGTTTATGGTAACAAAAAATTGAGGGACTATAAAAGTAAACAAGAACAATATTTGGTTGAACAAGTGTGATGAAGCATGGAGTCTTTTTAGCTTGGCTGAACTATTCTAAACAAGTTGTGGTTTCAAATTAACAAAGAATATTCCTTTAGCAAATCCTAGTATATACTTGGGAATGATTTTTCAAAGACAAACAAAATGTGCATGATTAAGTTGGAGCTTCAGCTTGCAAAGAATGCTGAAGATTTGATTAGATTAAAGAATATCCTTTACACTTGAAAAGAGACAAGGTTATAGTTTGAGTGTGGAATCAAGAAGGTTATGTTATTTTGAAAAACCTTCCTCCTTATGAGGTATTTCTCTTCTTTTCTATAAAAACAAGCTTGGTTCTAGTTATTTTGATCCATTTTTGAATGAATTTTATACTTTGTTGCTTACTAACCAAGAAAAATTAACTCCTATAAAAAAATCAATTTTAAGAGTCAAACTCATATTGTTAAAGGAAATTAAAATTAATTTATTCAAGATATGAAACAGAATCAAAATAAATTATCTAAAATTTCTAAATAAATAAAGCATAAGAAATCAATTAAAGGACCTTATTTTTTATTGTGATGGAGGTATTTTATGCCTTGTGCAATGGCCATTGTTATACTCAACCTTTGGATCAAATTCAATCTACACACTTGTCCTTGAGAACTTTGTTCACCTTGACTATAAAAAAAATTGTCTAGGCTTCTATTTGGAACTAGAGGAAATATCAAATAAGAAGTTATGATTCTCAAAAGATTTCCATACCAAATTTCTCTCAAAAAATTGCACTCTCTATCAAAGTTTTTGTGCACATTAAGAACTTTGATAGCAACCATTGTTCCATTCTTCAAGACCCCTTTGTACACTTTTTCAAAAATATCAATTCCTAACAAGTTGGTCTTATTGAGTCCATCAATGGCAAATAAAAGATCCACAAGTGAAATTTTCTTGAATTCCAACTTTGAAAAACTTTGTGCACCTTGTTTAGGATGAGAGTTCATGCAATAGTGTCTCCATAAGAGTGCCACAAATAAACACCATATGAAAATAGTAGCCCCAAAAATAGGTGCAATTACCCTTGTGAAATGGCTAAGTTTATCATGTTTGGAAGTAGAGAATGTTGGCAACTTTAACTATGGTCCACACAAATCAATATTTTCAATAAATGATATTGGACCAAGATGTTTGAAAACCCCATCCTTTGAAGCTTCTTTTGACAACTTGTTGAATGAAAAATCCTGGTGTTGAAGCATTTTAAGTTTTTCAAAGAGATTCATATTTGACCTGACAAATTATTTAAGGAAAGATCTATACTGGCAAGATATTTTAGATCACCAAGAGAATTTGGAATTACACCTTAGAGTCGATCACATGAAAGATTTAAATATTCAAGTGTTATGCAATTTTCCACTGCATTTGGAATATGGCCAATAAATTGATTTGCAAAAATATTGATAACAATGGCCTTATAAATCTTGCTCAGCTCTCAAGGCAGGTTATCTTGTGATAGATTGTTTAAGAGATGGAAAAAGAAAGCTAAATTTGAAAAAGTTTCCTACCTCTAAAGATATGGGTCCTATGAACTTGTTGTATAAGATGTCAAGTGATTTCAACTTCATGCATTTCACAAACTTAGAAGTATATTTCACATTAATTGGTTGTGATGAAGATATAGTCTTCTTATATTTTGAAAGCCAACAAGAATGTTGAAAATATTTTTAGAAAATTTATTTTTTAAGATATAATTGACTTAAGCTTTTGAGTTGGTTAATCTCCTTTAGAATGGTTCCTTCAAAATTATTATAACTCAATTATAACCCTTGCAACCTATTGATTGTAGAAGGAATTTGACTTTTAAATTTCCAATCTGAGGAGGAATTTCTTCGGTAAATTGTTGCAGACAGAAGCGGGTATGACTCCTGTTAAATGATTGTCATCTAATGCTTTAAATTTTAGAAGAGAGCAATTAATAAGAGCATTGAGAATGGGCACGTTTGAGTTGTTGCTACCGATTAAGTGGTTCTGCCATAAGATAAACCATGTAAGTTTGGACAACTTTCCCAATTAGATAGGGACAATTCCACTCACCTGATTTGAGGACAAGGCAAGCCTGTGTACAAATGGAAAATGGGCATTTTGCCACTTAATTAATAATAATTTAGAAATATAAATATTTTTGATATCTTAAGAAAGGAAAGATTGCCCAGAAAAGGATAGATGTACCTTGCATATCTTACACAAGTTCATAAGATTCAATCGTCTGCGAGGGTTAGGTGGATTGGTAAGACATTGGGCATTTACCAGGAGGAGATCTAGGTTCAAACCTATGTCTTAGGTTCAAACCTCGCGGACATTTACTCTAGGGAAAAGGTAGTAGTCTGACTAGAATCCGTTGAGTGTGCGTCAATTTGATGACAACGGTACCAACACCGAGCCACCAGGGGTCTACCTCACTCCAAACGGTGTTGACCCAAAACGGTGTTGACTGACTGAGGACCACAGGCGACAAAGGGAACATCACTAGCAGTTTCACTACCAATTGATGTTGACCCAGAACCTTTGGGCGCAGGCCCCTCTCCAGATGGTCGTACTCACAAAAGGGAGACCGGTAACCCTTTCCCTTCCTCCTAACGTTTCGGGTTTGATATTTTATATACGTATTAACAATCTCGATGATTTAGCCCTCTTCAAATACAGATATAAAGATAGAGAATATATACGTATTAACAATCTCGATGATTTAGCCCTCTTCAAATCCAGATATAAAGATAGAGAATGGATCCGATAGTAGTTGGTTCGGTCAGATTGAGCTGGCTCCACTGGAGCTACTGGACCAATGGAAAGAGTGAGAGCCCGCACTTCCTCTCGGATTGTCAATTCTTTTATGTATCAAAAAAATATTCTAGAAATAACAAGTCAAGCAGTATTCTTGAAACACAATTTCTATGGAATCACTTTAAGTTATTGTCAACTACACTCAATATTTGCATAGTGGTGCACTTTGTGAAGGATGGAGGAATTTCTCCGGTGAGATGTCCTGTGGAATCACTTTAAGTTATTGTCAACTAGACTCAATATTTGCAGAGTGGTGCACTTAGTGAAGGATGGAGGAATTTCTCCGGTGAGATGGTTGCTTCCAATTAAGGAGCTCTTTGAGTTGATTGAGTCTACCCAATTCGAATGGAATTCGGCCATTAAGTTTATTCTCATCCAAATATATAAATTCCGAAGAGGATATGTTTCCCATCGATTTTGGCATTGTACCGGTCAAATTGTTCCTAAATAGAGTGAGCGAGAATAAATTTAGGAGAAAACCCATTTCCGACCGAATGTTTATGATCAAATGATTTCTGTCGAGGGCAAGTACTTGTAAACTGCGGCAAGCACTACGAGTAGCGGGAATTGAAATTGAACCTTCCAATTGATTCAAGAATAACAAAAACTCAGTTAAACGAGGAAGGCTTCTTAATTGACAGGTGATGTGAACCATCAATTTTGTTATTGAAAGTTCAAGAAGCTTAAGAAATGAAAGATTGCCAAAAAAAAAATGAGAGATGGTAGTACCTTGCAAAGCCATGCTAGAGAGATTAAGAGATGTGATGAGAAGATTGGACGCCTGCCCTTACAGCTCAGTCTGGGCTCTCCCTTGATGCAAATTTATTGTCGTTAAAGTAGAACAAAAAGATGGGCATGGTGATTTGAAAATATGTCATTGCGGTCAATGAAGAAAGGAAAGGGGTCATAGGGATACGTGCAGAATCACTCGATTCGTCCGTGCGGCACGCGAAAATGTGCCATGATGGTTAAAGGTCCCGCAAGCGTCGAAGATTGTGTTGGATTTGTCGGTTTTGGTCCCGGTTTTTCGCGGTCCGATGCGCATGCAATGGGGGTAAGTGGGTGGTCTACCTTAGTGGAGCCTTTAGAATACTAAGTTCCATTTGGATGGCCGTTGCTTTTTAAACATTTTTATTTTTTATCGATTATTTATTTATGATATTTTGTTGATAGTAATTTTTTTTTTTATATTAAGGGAATTGCTAACATTCTTTCATATTTAACAACTGGGTATGGGTTCGATATTCTCCTTTCATCTTTAACAACTAGGCATAGGGATCAGACATCTTCCTTAGGTTTCTGTCTCCAAACATAGGTCAAACCATTGAAGCTACCTTTATAACCCCTACCTCTCCTCGGTAAACACAACCCAAAGTTAAGGAGATCATGTGTGGCTTAGGGTTGGTATCGTCGTTGTTAAGCCGACGCGCACTCAGCAGACTCAAGCTAGACTACTACCTTTGCCCATATTGGACATGCCCCCAAGGTTTGAACCTAGGTCTCCTCTTGGTAAGTGCCTAAAGTCTTCCCAATCCACCTAGCCCTTGGAGACTATTAGTAGTATCTTTTTATTATGTCTATTCGGAGTAAACATTTAAAAAGGTAAGGTATGGGTTATTTTTTTATATATCAAAAATATATATGTTTTTACAAGCACTCACTACCAACTAACCTTTTTTTTTTTCCATGTTTTTTCTCTTAGGATTTTATATTTGCAAGTTTAAGTATATTTTAGGATACTTATATCCTATTAAAAGTTCATTTTTAAGAGTAATTAGAAATTTTATAGATAATATTTTAATAACTAAAAGATTTATGTGAAAAAAGTCTAAGTAATATATGAGAAAAGCCCACCCGGGTGTTGTAGGTGAGTTGGAGAGGAGAGGACAATCCTCCAAGGGAGGTCCAAGGTTCAAATATCCACCCTACCAAAAATCCGAATTGGGTATCCAAAATCCAATTGATAATGTTGGTGCGGGCAGGGTCGGGTGCGACTTTCGGGTGACTTTGACGGTGTAGAACCCCTTGTTCATGGTCTCTCAGACCAAGGCGGCCCCACAAGGGGTTTTTCGCTAATATATATATATATATATATATATATATATATATATATATATATTTTTTTAGAAAAGCCCATTTTTGAAAGTTCTTACTAGAAGTAAGGATGCCCTTGTTAGCATTAAGACGAGCAAATCTATGATAGATTCTATCTAGGTAGAAGATAATACATTAAAAGTTATTATCAAGGATGAGATGATGGATCATGATGAAATGGTTTTTAAAAGCAAAGGATTAATACATATGGATACCAACCAAGTTTTTCAAAGATTCAAAATTGGAGTTGAAGTGAGGATTGAAATCAAATTACTCTTACTTTTCTTTCAAAGTGATTTTTCCTTATTATCTTCTCTTGTTCAGAAATCAAGGATAAAATAATGAATGGCGGCTCTTGGTTTATGAGTAAAGATGCATTATATTTAAGATCCTAGAGAGAATTTTTGTGTGAAGACAAAGACTACTAAAAAGCTTCTAATATGGATTAGGATTTTTGGACTTCCTTATCAACTTATTAGTAAGGAGGTTTTGAAGTAAATCAATAATTTTGTAGGGGAATTCATCTAAGAGGAACCAACTACTAAGGAGAGAAGACATGTATACACTCAAATATGTGTTGACATGGACATTTCAAAATCTTAACCATAGTTTTTTAGGATTAAATTTGGATCAAGAGAATGGAATCAATAAATGGATTATGGAAATATTGAATTGTAATGTCTCAAATATTGAGAGATCAAACACGTGATAAAAATTGTAAATTAAAATGGTGGAGAAAGAGAGAAAATTTTGAACATGAAACAAACTTCAAATTGAAGCAACAAAATTATATTATAATAAAAGTTGGATCAAATAAAAAAATTTCCACTCCTAAAAAAATGCAAAAAAAAAAAAAAAACCCTTTGTATCTTCAAATGGCAAAGGCCATTATAGTTTTACTCAATTAACCATTAAAATAAAAAATTGATACAAAATATGAAAATGTATAATTTATAAGTTCAAATTCAAAAAAAGTTAAAAATAAAAAAAAAAGATGAGAAAGGAAATTTTTGAAGGAAGATAACTCATCTTCATTTTCCACAAGTAACATAATATCCTCTCTTTGAAATAAAAAGATGGGCATGTTGATGTGGAAACTCATCTTCATTTATTGTCGTTGAAGTAGAACAAAAAGATGGGCATGGTGATGTGGAAACATGTCATTGCAGTCAATAAAGAAAGGAATGGAATCATAGGGATCACTCAATTCGTCTGTGCGGCATGTGAAAATGGGACATGCCAATTCAAGCAGTCAGGGACAACAAAACATGGTTAAAGGTCCCGCAAGCGTCGAAGATTGAGTTGGATTTCTCGGTTTTGGTCTCAAGTTTTCGCGGCCCGATGCGCTTGCAATAGTGGAGCCTTTGGAATCCTAAGTTCGATGTGGATGGCCATTGGTTTGTAAACATTTTTTTTTTATTATTATTTTTTTTATTTTTTTATGAGAAGGCTTATAAATAATATCAACAACCATCCTCAAGGAGTTTGAATATAAGACCATTTAAAAAACAACCACCATCTTTAACCACTAGGGCAACTGCGTGTCCGTATTTTTATTATTTATTTATTTATTGCTTTTGATATATATATATATATATATATATATATATATATATATATTTAAATACATAAAGATTTGATTAATTTATATTATTTTTATTTTTAGTAACTATCAAGTACAAGGTTTAAATTATAGAGGTTGTTCCCAACAAGCTTATATCATCTTGTTATTGTTGATTCGACAGGGGCTGCTCCCAACAAGCGTATACCACCTCGTTTTTTTGTTAGCTCCCAACAAGCGTATACCACCTCGTTTTTTTGTTGACCTAACGTGATGGGGACCATTGGTCACTCGGAATACGTATTATCGTTGTCGTCTGATGCACATTTAGAGGATTTAGATTAGACTACTACTTTTGCAATAAACATGCCCCCAAGGTTTGAAACTAAGTCTCTTCTTGATAAATGCTTGGCCAAACAACTATCAATCCACCTAACCCTTGGGGGTGCCTTTGGTTTATATATTAATAATATATTTTTATCAAATTTTTTTGTTATTTTGTGTGGGACCTTTATACTCTAGTCCATTGAGAAAGAACGAAGTTAACTGAACCTTAATTTTTTAAGAAATCGAGCTGAAACAATCCATCGACAAGCATTTGCCCACTATCAATGAACCTATCCTTTTTTAGCCCTTTACTATGTCTTTTCTCTTTAGAGAGCATGATTTTAAAAAATTGAACTGAGGCAACCCATCAACAAGCATTTCACCACTACCAATATTTCACCACTACCAATGAACCTATCATTTTTTTTACCCTTTACCATGTGTTTTCTCTTTAGAGACCAAGATTTTATATTTGCAACATCATGTTTAAGTATATTTTAGGATATCTTATTAAAAGTTAATTTTTAAAGAGTAAATATAAATTTTAAGAATAATCTATGGTCATTTATGTTAATAATTATAACATATACTTATATAATATTTTAATTTTTTTCATATAAAAATTTAGTTTTATTTATTAATTATTATAATAAATATTTTTTAATTTATTAAAAGTGTAAATTAGATATGATATATATTTTTGTTGTTTTTTTAGAATGTAATTAAGTGTTATGGATATGAGCAAGAAGCAAGTTGAAACAGGACAAAAATACAAGGAGCAAGCTTCATTTTTTTCTAAATTTTAAAAGAAAATTAATGAAAAAAGTCTAAGTAACATGAGAGAAAAGTTATTTTTGAAAGTACCTACTAGAAGGATGCCCTAGTTAACATTAAGAGGAAGAGCGAATTTATGACAAACCCTATCTAGGTAGAAGATGTTACACCAAAAGTTATTATTAAGGATGAGATGATGGATCATGATATAATGGTTCTTAAAAGCAAAAGGTTAATACGTAAGTTTCATGGATACTAGCCAAAATTTTCAAAGATTCAAAATTGGATCAAGTGGAAGTGAATATTGAAATCAAATTACTTCGTTACTTTTCTTTCAAAATGATTTTTCTTGATTGTCTTCTCCTGTTCAGAAATCAAGGATAATATAATGAATAGTAGCCCTTGGTTTACGGGCAAAGATGCATTATATTTAAGATCATAGAGTGAGAATTTTTGTGTAAAGACAAAGACTATTAAAAATCTTATGGTATGGATTAGGCTTTTTGGACTTCTATATCAACTTATTAGTAAGTGTGGGTATTTTCAAGCATCACCCACATGCACTTTGGAAGAAAGTGCAAAGGAAGATAGTAGAGCTAAAAAAGGAAGAAATCAAATATTTTGGCAGACATGCTAATAAGAAAGGTCCTTCAAAAATTGAGATCAAAAATTTGAAGGTAAGGCAAGAATTTGGCTAAATGATGGACTGCCAGAAGATTTGTACCCGATCGAAGCTCGCTAGGGTACCAAATCTCTGTCACATTATCGAAGGATTATAGACAACCGATCAACTAAGAATGGGATGCATCGAAAGATCTATACCTGATCAAAGCTCGTCAAGGTACCAAATCTTCGTCACACTGTCAGAGGATTATAGACAACTAAAACAACTATGGGATGCGTTGGAAGATCTATAGTCAGCTAGAGCTCGTTAGGGTACCAAATCTCAGTCACACTATTGAAGGATTATAAACAACTAAAACAACTAAGTATGGGATGCACCAGAATATTTGCACCCAGTTGGATTCCGCAAAGGTCTCAAATATATGTTACACTATCGGATGATATCAACATGTAAAATTGACTAAGTCTCGAACCCGTCGAAAGATTTATACCCGATCGAAGCTTGTCAAGGTATTAAAATTTCATTGCATGATCGAAGGATTCAAGACAGTCAAAATGGCTAAGTATGGGACACACTGGAATATTTGCATCTGGTTAGAGTCCGCAAAGGTCCCAAACCTCTTTCATGCTATCGGATGATATTAGCACACAAAATTGGCTAAGTCCTAGACCTGTCGAAATATCTATACCTAGTCAAAGCCCATCAAGGTACCAAAATTCCATCATGTGATCAAATGATTGAAAACAACTAAAATAGCCAAATATGGGATGCACCGAAATATTTACACTCGATCGAATCCCGTAAATGTACTAAAAGTCCATCGCGTGATTGGAGGATTGAAGATAACTGAAATGGCCAAGTATGGGATGCACCAAAATATTTGCACCCAACCAAAGCCCATCAAGGTGCCAAATCTTCATCACACTACCAAATGATTAAAGACACTTGAAATGGCTAAGTATGGGATGCACCAAAAAATTTATACCCAGTCAAATCCCGTTATGGTACCAAATCTTTGTCGCCTTGCTAAATGGGATGAATATGCAAAGATCTATCAACACCCTTACCAGGCGCTCGAAAACCATGAATGAGCAAGCCAAGACTACAATCCAACATCAACCTATTAGCACATGGTTGGTCATCATCTCATCACCCCTATAGGTCAAGATAACTTGTTAAAAAAACTTAACATAACCGCTATCAAGGCCATTATGCAGGTGATAGGGTAGCTCAATTGAAGAGGTCAATAAGGATCAACAAATTATATGCAAATAACAAGGGCAACATGACTCAGGATGACGTAGATCCCAACCAGGTTAGCAAGTTATGATTGATCGGTTAGAACAACCATACATCTAAGAAGTTTAGCAAGCTAGCAAATCTTCTGACATAACAATAATCTATTTCTAAGGCAATGATGCCTTGCTAACTGAATACATTGTAAAATACTATATATACTAGAATGTAGAATGTAAAAAAGGTCAGCTCTTAGGCTTTTACAATTTGCATGTAAGAAGAAGTTTTGCATACTAATACAAAGGGATTGTTGTCCAGCCTCTAGTTCAATTCAATTGTATAATGTGTATGTATGAATATTATGTACTTATAATTTAAGCTCATTGAATGTACATGGTTTTTATTCTGCATTTTGGGTTTATGCTTATGATACATTCACTTGTTTTGGAATTTATAATAAATTAAGCTACATTTTTGTGATTGATAGTAAAACTAGCTAGTCTATTAGGTAATTCACTTGTATATTTGCATGATCTTCTACTACGTATGTGTCTTGATGTGGATTAATATGCATCATTATAAGTTCTTGCTTTAGCTTCTTTTACTTCTTTCGAGACCCTTTTTCTCCATACTTTAGAATAGTTAGCTTGAACTTCAAAGGAATCGATCTCCTCCGAAGATTGACCATTGAAACCTCATAGCTTCAAGGTCATTCAATGTTGGTCAAGGTCTGTGGGTGCACAAATCCTTATACATGTATTAGACCAATAGTTTTTGGCACACCCGATGGGACCGAGGTCCTATAGTTTGGATAAATCAAGGTTTGGTGACACCTTGTTTTAAGTAATCATTTTTTTTATAATCACCTCGTGACTCTGTGTGGCTGCAAAACCCAAATCCATGATAAGTTGCCTTTGTAATCCTAATACCTTAGCTCATAAAGAATAAACCCACTATGCTACCAAAAATTTTTAGCACGCCCGATGGGACACAATCCCACTATTTGGATAAATCAGAGTCTTGGTGGTACTCTATTTTAAGTAAGATCCTTTTTCAATCACTCATTCATTTTTAAACCCAGAAACATTAGCATGTCAATTCTAAGAAAATCATTCTAAGCTACTCTATCCATAGACACATGATCACAAGACAAGCAACTAGAAGATCAGACGAACCTATACAATTTTTGGAACTACATTTGGGTAGTTTAGAATACATCTTGTTCTATATTCTCAATCAATGCCATATTCAAGTATCACTGTAGAATCGAACAATACAACAAACCTTACACCTACAACCCTATAAAGTTCCCCATTACCTATGATCAGAAATCAAAATCAAAATGCCCAAAATTACCCAACTTGGAACAATGTAGGCCCTCTAAATTTGCCTGTCCAGAATCCTATTCCTCAAGCGGCTCTAAAAGCATTGTCAACATATGATGGCACCGGCAAGACTGCTTATGAATATTATTAATATGTAGCATCACTAGCTACCATACACAATATTTAGGAAGAGGATGTTATGATAAGACTATTGGTCATAACATTGAGAGAAAAGATGTTGTACTGGTATAGAACCTTTTTGGATCAAACTATAACTACATGGGATGATCTTGTTCGCAAGTTTGTTGAAGAATTCAATGAAAAAGCAGATACATTCTCTCTGCTAACACAATTCACTATAATTTAGAGACATCCACAAGAGAAAATAATAGACTTCAACATTAGAATCAGTCGAACATGGAGAAGAGTACCCTAGGATCTTTGACTAACCAATGAGCACGATATGTATTATTATCTAAGGGCATTTCATTCAGACTTAGGCATGGTTATAAGGTAGTCCAATGTGCTTACATTCCCTTAAATATTTCAAGAAGCATTGAAAATTGAGAAAGATTTGATTGCTATAGGAAGGTTACCCCCCAAAATGGTGATGCCAATATTTCTTGATTTCCCTCAGCAACAAATGCGACCTTATACTGCACATAATTTTTTTTTACAACCACTCCTGCTATAAATTTCCTAGGATGGCCACCTGTATCAACTATTCAAAAACTTTCAAATCCTACAATATCATCGTTGCCAACTCCTATTTTCCTTGCATTACCAACCCCTGATCCTAAAACAATACCCTTCCAAAAAATGGTAACAACTATGAAGAATCTCACAAATTAAGTTACTGCTATGAAGAGAAAATAAGCTAAAAGAAACTTTCAACCAGGAAGGTTTCTATCTATCACAAGGGATCAAGCTACCTCCACTAGCAAGCCCTTAGAAAAATCTAATACAATATACAATAATCAAGAAGAACCTTTTACCTCAAGATCCAAGTCCAGTTATTGGTGTTCAACTTGTAATGACCCACATGGTGAGAGTACATGTATGATGCATCAACATCACATTCAGAAGGTTGCCATTGAGAAGGTTGAAAAGGGTCAAAAGGGCCAAGTCAATATGTTGAGATAAACGGACTGCAATTTCATGATGTCAATTTTTGAATAGGTAACAGTCCTAACAAGATCCAAGAAGAAACATTTGTCAATTGAAATTAAATAAACTATATTATTTGTAATATTAATAGTAATTTTTAAGTAAGTAAATCTTAGTACGACTTAAAAATTACGAAGGTACTAGCAATATTTGATAAAAAAATTATTAAAAAATGAATATTACTATAAGTTTATGTTTTGAACAAACTAAAAGCTGACTATTAGAACCCATATTGCCCTTATATTTTAATTGTAATGTGCATAAGTTGCAACAAAAACCCTCTTATATATATTTTAAAGTGTTACAATCGAAACGAAATTCTTGTATGTTTAAAAAAAATGATAAACCACAGATAGCAAAAAAAATGTGTGTTGTAGTACTTAACTATTGTCTAGACTGGATCAAGAATTGGTTGGTTCGATCATATGAACATCGTCCCTAATAACTGTAATGGATAACCTACAACTGCTATATCCATCGATTTGTTTTATTCTACTTCATCTAAAATCCTAAAAATCTTGTCCATGTCCATGTCATCTGCCTTACGCATATCCACATTGTCAGGCTTGCGATGAGTAGTGTCATCGTTAGAAATGCACTGGTGGCTCATAGAATTAGTATCATCATGGTGAGTACGAGGGCCATGCTATAATTTATCATAATATTGTAGTAGCTAAGGCATGGTGTGGAGGTTGTGCATGCGATGTGGAGGTTGTAGTAGCTAAGGTGCAGTGTGGAGGTTGTGCACGTAGTGTGGAGGTTGTAGTAGCTAAGGCAAATGGACTGTCTATTCGTGCAGTAGCAAAAGCTTCGAAGAAACAATAATGTCACAGTGAGGGGGTTTAAGCCTACCTATTAAAAAAATCTAAACCACCTCTAAGAAGGCGGTTGTAAATTGCCCTCTTAAGGATAAGAGGGCAATTTATAACCGCCCTCATAAAGGCACCCGAAAAAATTTGGGTTCCCCTAAGAGGGTGGTTATAAACTGCCCTCTTAGATCACCCTAAGACAATAGTTTATAACCGCCATATTAGTTTGACCCATAATATGTTGGTTTATAACCGTCGTCTTAGTCGTAAGAGGGTGGTTTATAGCCGCACTCTTAGGGTCACCCTAAGAGGGTGGTTATCCTAAGAAGGTGGTTATAAATTGCCCTCTTAGGATCTATTAGGGAACTTATTTACCATTGTAAAAAACCACCTTAGTTTAGTCGTCATTAAAGCCCTCTTTTGTAGTGAACATTAGACTACTATGAAGGGGATTTTTAGATACTTGTGTGGAACTTCAGACTATGTTATTTGTTACCAAGGAAAATTTGGAGATAGTTATATTATAAATCTACAAGGTTTTGTGGATGTTGATTGGGCTAGATATTTGGACAAGGGAAGATCAATGAGTGCTTATGTGTTTAGACTATTTAGAGGGGCAATAAGTTGGACAAGTAAAAAGTAATCATTGGTTACTTTTTCCACAACATAGGCAAAGTACATTGCAGTAACTCATGCTTATAAAGAAACAATGTGGCTACAAAGGATGTGTTCAACATTTGGTCTTAAGCAAAAGGTTGCGAGAATTGATAGTGACAGAGTGCAATATTTTTGGCCAAAAATCCTAGTTTTCATGATCATTCAAAACATATTGATATCAAGTACCATTTTATGAGAGAGATGGTTGGAGGAAATTGAGTGATGCTAGATAAAGTTGATACAGAGAATAATGTGGTCAATTCATTTACAAAGGCTATACTTTCTAAAAAATATTCCTAGTGTAGAAGATCTATGGGTATGGTTGACCTTGATAGTTGACAATAGTAGTTTTTGGCCCCTATGGAAAGTATTCAACAAGTGGAAGAATGTGAAAATATGTTGAATATTTTCCATGTTATTATGGCAGGGTTACTCTAAAAGGTACTTGACACTTTTCATGTATCCTCATCGGGGTTTGGGGCTAGGCTGGACCCTGACCAAGGTTTTGAGGGTGGCAACCCTCGATGGAAGCTTTAGGGTTTATTAAGCTATTTTTAGACTCATATGGATTTTTTAGGGTTAAATATTTGAACCCATGGTTTTTTCCCCATGGTATTGTAAAATCCATTATTGTGTTGTTATTTAATTGCACTTGCATCAGGGTTTGAAGAGAGATGAGAGATGAAAATTATTGTATTGGAGATGGTTAATTTTATACAATAAGGACATATTACTGTGCTATATTTTTTCCCATAAAGGTTTCCCAGGTGAAATATTACGTTATGTGTGTATCTATTATCTTCTTTTTTCCTTTGATTCCGTATTTACAATTTTCCTAGATTTAGTTTATTGCGGTCTTTTGCTCTTCACTTTATTCAATATCAACTGACCTTCTCCTCATCAATTATCTCCTCTTTACCTCATCCTCATCATGGATTTCAATATCCTCATGAATTTTTTTAACTAGTAATTCGTCCTCCTTATGACTAGAAATTCAAAATCCATTTTCAACGTCTCTTATTTTGTAATGCAATATCAACCAAATTCTTCTTCTTATTAACTTCTCCTTCAAACTAATTCAAATGTTTAGAGTGTAGCTTTGATACCATTGATGGCTATTTAGTCAAATTAAATCATAGGTCCACTTTCCCAGGATCTAGCATAAATAACATAAAGGCACACTCTTAGAATAATATCAATATCAATGAATCACATTCATGAAATAACACCAATATTTCTTAATAAGAAATCACTCATAATATCATTTATAAATCAAATATGCAATTGCTCTCAATAAAATTCGATTACAATACACATAACTTTGTCTCCATAAGATAACTTTAGAAGATGGCTCTTCAGTACTTGACTATTGCTCTCCTCAAACATCTTAGAGATGCATTCTTTCCTATTCCTCACATATGAAAAAACTCTAATGTCTCTTCACTTTACATATTTCCACATATCATGTGACTCTTCACTTGTATATTTGACACCTACACATATGAATCTTGAATTACTTACATGACACTTTGCATACTTGCACACTTTATTACATGACACTTTGACTCTTCTCATACATTGACACATACTTTAGAGAAATATAAAACACAATCCCTAATCCAATATTTACAAATATACAAATGTTCCATGGGGCTACTTTAACATAGACCAAATAATGTAATATATCCAAAAAAATAATGGCTACTAGATAGTATAGGAAGTTTACAACATACAATAAGAGAAAGTCAAATGAGTTCAAGTTCAATATCACTAAAGAGATTAAGAAAATTTTGATCAAAGTGAGAATGTTAGAAGCATTGACGCTTCTTGATTGGAAAGATCTAATACAAGAAGCACTCAAAGAATAAGAAATGATTATGCAAACAATGGACAATATAAATCCATCCAACCTAATATTATTGAACAATATAATGTTTATTTAATATTCGAGTCAATTTAATAAATATCTTAAATACTGTAAAGCCCAAAAATATGAAACCACCAACATTCTATGATATTTTATATATATATATATATATTTTAAGAAGTTACATAGTTGATTTAAGAGTGGCTATGATAGTGATGCCAAAAATAGTCTGCAAAGAGATAAGGTTACCCTACACCAAGATGGCCTAGTATCTAATTCAAATGGATGGTACTAGGGTAAATTCCATAGTGTTTCTAAAGGAAGATATCATGACCATATAAAAATATCGAGAGTTGGTGATAGTATAGGAGGTAATAGTAGTCGAACTTCCCCTATATTTTGGCATGTTACTATCTAGCGAATGGACACATAATTATTTGGGGATGGATACTTGGCAATGAACTATAACCACATGCAAGTACCTTAGGATGAAAAGACAATTCAAATTAATAATGATCCTACATGTAGCTACTTATGCACAAGATGGATGAAGATGACGTAGTGAACTAGAATGAACTACTAGAATTCATAGATGACAAAGTCTTGGAGGATGATCAAATGTTTGACATAGACATGAATGTCAGTGTGCTTCAAGATGATGGAGACCTAGAATTCAACTTCTAGGAAAATAAGTTTGGTAACTATTAAATATTAGAACCATCAAACATCATGACTTTAACTAGTCAGTAGACACAATGGTTAGAAAAACATGGATAATGCACTTGGATGACATAAGGATAAGAAATGAGGTAGTCATATGCATTCATTTAATTGATCCATAAGGAATATAAATTAGTTTTACATGTCAATTTCTATTCAATTGCATGAATAGTAAGTGTAACTAGAATACTTGAGCACTTGCAATATAAAATCACACAGACACAAAGAGATTGCCCAAAATAATGAAATCCTTTATATATTGACTCTCGCGATACAGATTTACAATGTTTCGGATTGCCCCAAGTAGCTTGGGTACAATGTTACAATCTTGGCCTCAATGTGATACAAATTTCTCTTTGGGAGTTTTCCAAATCTTCCGCAATGTACAATGCTCTCCTCGTATCCAGTTGCAGCTTCAAAAGGTGAGTGGGCTTTGGTATCCAGAACGGGACCACTCCAGCTTCAACATCCTATCCAAGATACCTGTTACCTGCACACATGCAAACCAGCAAAGGGGATTAGTAGCACCCGTATATTCAAACAATAAATACAATGCTACACATAAACCTATTATCGATATGGATGAAAAACAGACAACGCAAAACAAATAACAAATAAAACCTTGCTTACTACTCGAATCGATAATCTCTATCGATGAAACCCATTTCTATTCTCGGGACTGTGGAACCGCGGAAGCGCGGTTGCTGGCTGGAAACTGCAGACCTACGGTTGTGAAATCGTGGATGCGCGTTCTCGACTGTGGAACCACGGATGGGCAGTTTTGATTGAACAAAATATTGCCTCAGAATTTGAGCCAATGGTCAAAGTCTGACTTGCACCCTCAACTTCTCATCGGGTCCAGATCTAATTCAGCAGCCTATCGGTATGCAGATTCAGCTCCCTCTGTTTGGTGGATTGATGGTGTCTTTATAGGTTGACTGTGGCTTTGGAGGGGAATGTGAGGTGGCAAGCCTGATTTGCCATGTGGCAAATCTGGACTACCAGGTGGAAGGGGCAGTTACAGCGAGTCACTTAGTGTGGCTCACTTAATTGGGGTGATGTGGCTCCAAGTGGAGTGGGATGTGGGATGTTGTTTTATGTGAAGGGACAAGGGAACAACAACAAAGGATTTGTGGCATGGGTGTTGGGAATCTGTCTCATATGCAAGGACAAAGGGGGCAGGAGTGGGTAAGATGTGACATGGATGTTGGATGAAGTGTCCAGGACACATGTCCAATGGGTAGACAAGGTATCCTAGGGTAATTTTCCTAATTAAATAAATTAGGAAAGTATAATTCTGTATAGGATTTTATATCCCTAAGTTAGAACTTAGGCATATATCTTTATTATGCAGGATTTTATGGTGAGGTGGTGAATGTGAACTGAAGGGTGCTAGATTTTGGTGTCTACAGTTACCCCTTTTTGTACTGTGTTGTGTACAACACAATGCGATCAAAAACTAATGACATCTAACTTTATTGGACAAATGAGTTCACTCCTTTTTGACATACAAAATGAATGAATTATTTTTCATTTTGATTTTTTCTTATTTGCTTACCCCCTCAATTGGAGAATGGGTAAAGGATGAAACCCACGAGCCGATTGACCAATTGTGGATGTTGAACGGATGTGTTTGTTTGAATGATATGGATGTGATGCAAATGTATGTCATTTTGACCAACTTGATGCCCCAAGTTTTCGATTTTGTGTGTTCTTGCAAATTTGTCTTTGGTTTCGTTGATGTGCATAATATGTGGTAAAATATTTAACCACATTTGGAGTTATTTTCCACATTGACTTTAGCAATTCCTTCCAAATGATGGGTTTAAGGAACCAGTCGTTTGGGAATTTGATACTCAAGTGATTTCTAATTATTACCAAATTGTGTTTGTTTGTTTTTCGCTTTTGACCCAACGAAAGGGGTTGAAGGATAACCTTGTGCAAATCTATTTTGGACACATCTAAGCTCAAAGATTTAGGGATCTAGCTGATTTAATGTCATAGTGATTTGATGTTGAATGTTTGAATGAGTTTCCTTATGGTGAGATACCCATCCGACCGGATTGCATGGATTGCTAGTCGTTGCAACCGCTAGGTGTATAGGGTAATCCACTAGATACAAGGTTCACTTGAGATGATGATGATGTGAGATGATGATTTGGTGAAATGAATGTTTTATTTTTGTTTCAACCGTTATATTTTCATTGTTGATAATTGTGCTCTTCTATCCCTTGGAGTAGTTTAACCTTATGGATTTCTTAGGGAATTGAGATGATAACAAATCATTTTTTTTTTTTTGCATTAGGTGAATCACTTTTCAAGGGCCTTATGGTAACCTATCCATCCTACCGAATTGCATGGATTGTTATTCGCTATAACCTCCAGGTATATAGGATAAATTACTATATACAAGGATCACTTGAGGCTAAGTGGAAGAAGGAAATGTACACCTCTATCCCTTGAAGCAGTCCAGCCGTATGGCCTTCTTAGGGAGTTGAGATGGGGGCACTTCTATTCTTTCAAAAGCCTGTTGAATTTGTTTTTGAACAAATGAATTGAGGTATGTTTTGTTTTTTTTTTTTTTAAGTTATTTTGACGAAAAACGCAGATTTGCATTTTCCTTTATGAAACTGCGTTTTTGCGCCTCAAAACGCGGGTTTGCATTTTTGCGCGCTACGAAAAACTCGGGCGCATGTTTTTTGCCGCTGCAAAAAATGCGGACGCATGTTTTTCACTGCTGCAAAAAATGTGGGCGCGCATTTTTTGCCACTAAAGGCGGCTATTTATAGGCTGCTGTCGTTTTCAAAATCATTCTGCCAGTTGTCATTTGTTTATTGGCTGAAGTGATGAGTGAGATGGAGGTTGGCGAGGGTAGTGGTGGTGGTGGCTCGGCTGGAGTGGAAGTTGGCAGTCGGTTTGCAAAGGTAGGCGATTTGGCCATTTTTGTTTTGGTTTCATTTTGCTTGTTTGAAAACTAAGCTGGGTTGGTAAATATTATTGTTTGCTCATTAAGCGGGGCTGGCAATGAACTTGTAAAAATTTTTTTCGTTTTTGCTTTATTACCTAGGTAGGTAAATTGTTTTTTTTTTTTTTAATGTTTTTGCTTTTATTACCTAGTGTAGGTAAAAAAATTTTGTTTTTGTTTTTATTGTGTAGTGTAGTAATTTTTTTTTTTTTCATTTTTGCTTTTATTGCGTAGTGTAGGAAAAAAAAAAATCGTTTTTGTTTTTATTACGTAGGTTAGGTAATTTTTTTTTTTGTTTTTTTTTGCTTTTATTACCTAGTGTAGGTAAAAAAAAATCGTTTTTGCTTTTATTACCTAAGGTAGGTAAAATTTCTTTATGTTTTTTTTTGCTTTTATTACCTAGTGTAGGTAAAAAAAATTCGTTTTTGCTTTTATTACCTAGGGTAGGTAAAAAAATTTGTTTTTTTTTTTGCTTTTACTACCTAGTGTAGGTAAAAAAAAAAATCGTTTTGCTTTTATTACCTAGGGTAGGTAATTTTTTTTTGTTTTTTTTCTTTATTGTGTAGTGTAGGAAAAAAAATTCATTTTTTGCTTTTATTACCTAGTGTAGGTAAAAAAAAATTGTTTTTGCTTTATTTTTAGCATGTTGTGCTAAATTTCATTTTTTTTATATGTTTTCTTTTCAGGTTAAGCTTCTTGATGCTCGGCATAGGTGGCCGAGGACCATTCGAAAAGTGCAAAAAGCACTTTCTGATGATGATTGGGCTCTACTTCATACCATTGGTTTGGATGGTTGTGGGCGGTTAGGCACCGTTCGAGCTGATGAAGATCTTCTTTCGATGCTTGTTGAGCATTGGGATCCAGACAGAGGTACATTTCAGCTCCCAATGGGGGAGCTGACTATCACTCTCGAGGATATCTACCGTATCTTTCGCGTCCCTATCGAGGTTCCTACCATTCGTGTTGGCATTAACAAGAAGGAGGTCCTTTTCCCTTTGTTTGGTGAGATGTGGGACATTGATTGCAGTAGGGGGGGCATTGTGTATCTGGATCTCTTTGTGAAGTATTTTGTAGCAGTTATGATAAATTTATGTTGTCCTTATGAAGCAGGTGTTATTTTACCGATCAAGTCAAGGCCCCATTGTGAAAAGGGCCACAAAATTTGAATGGGTTGCAAATTTTGTGATGGCACATGGGTCAAGTTTGCATGATGTTGACATTTTTGGCATCTTTTGACATATTTGCAATAGTCGTTTTCCATTGTTGGTCAGTAGTATCCCATGCGCAATATTATTTTTGCAATTGCCATTCCGCTAAAGTGACCACCACAAGTACCATCTTGGGCTTTTGATATTGCTCTTTCTACTTCAATCGGATTTAAACATCGTAGTAGTATTCCATCTTAACTACGTTTATATAACACATCCCCAAGTAAAGTGAAATGAATGGCTCTTTGTTTGAATGTTCTTTTTGTAGCTCGTGTCATGTCCATTGGTAGTGTGTCTGTTTTGAGAAAATTGTTTATCTCATCAAGGTAAGAATTGTAAGGTTCGACATGTATCAAACAAACATTTTTCTCACCCAAAGATTTTGCTTTTTGAATTGATGGTTTAGACACTGTTGTTATGATTAGCGGTTGCATTTCTCCATGTTCATTTTTAGGAATGAGAGATCCCAAGGAAGCCATTGCATCCGCAAATCTATTTGTTGATCATGGCAAGTTACTAATTTCATACCAGTCAAATTTTCCTAGTAACTGTATGGCTACTTCATGATATCTCTTTAATAATGGCTCTTTACATTGGTATTCTCCTTTTATTTGGTAGACAACTAATTGAGAATCACCAAAAATGCTTATTCTTTTTATTCCCATTGCTATAGCTGATTTAAGACATAGTATTAAGGCTTCATATTCTGCATTATTGTTAGTGCATGTGAAGTCGAGTTTGAATGATAAAGGAATGGTTATTACTTCAGGTGTGTAAAATACAACTCCTGCACCTTGCACTTTTTCGCACTTTGATCCATCAAAGAACATTGTCATATCTGCTTCATCCTCAGGTGAAACTTTTTCTTCTTGCTCTGTGATAGAAAATACTGAATCGTTAGGAAGTTCAATCATTAATGGTGTATCATTGTGCAGTGGAGCTTCCGCTAATTGATCAGCTATTACTTGCCCTTTTATGGATTTTTGACTTGTGAATTCGAGGTCGAATTCTGTTAAAAGCATTATCCATTTAGCAGTATGGGTGTTGTTGTAAGTGTGATTCATCATGTATCGCAAAGGGTTTTCTCTAGCTATAACATAGGTGGTATTGCTTAGCATGTAATGTCTAAGTTTCTTGGTGGTGAAAACCATGGCTAAGCATAACTTTTTGACATAAGCATACCTTGTTTCGTAACTTACCAGTGTTCGACTGATGTAATAAACCGCTTGCTCTTTATTTTTCTCGTTCTTTTGTGCAAGCATTGTTCCTAAGGCAAAATCTGTTGCATAAATGTATAGGTGAAATGGGACTCCTATTTTTGGTGGCGTAAGAACCGACGGTGAGGCTAGATATTTCTTTATATCATCAAATGCCTCCTGAAATTCAGTTGTCCAAGAAAATATCACTCCTTTTTGTAACAAGCGATTAAAAGGCTTGCATTTATTTGAGAGTTGTGCAATGAATCGACGAATAGATTGGACTTTTCCTTGTAAACTTCGCAACTCTTTCAAGTTTTTGGGAGGTGACATTTCTAAAATTGCTTTTACCTTTCCTGGGTCTACTTCAATGCCTCTCTTGGAGACAATGAATCCTAGAAGTTTTCCTGATGTTACACCAAATACACACTTTTTAGGATTTAACCTTACCTTATGTTCTATTAATCGATCGAATGCCTTTTCTAGCACATCTATGTGTTCAAGACGCATTTTTGATTTAGCAATGAGATCATCTACATAATCTTCGATTATCTTATGCATACAATCATGAAATATGTATGTCATGGCACGCTGATATGTAGCTCCTGCGTTCTTTAATCCAAAAGGCATCACTCTGTAGCAGAATGTCCCCCAAGGCGTTGTAAACGCTATTTTATGTTGATCTTCTGGATTAATCCGAATTTGGTTGTATCCGGAGAAACCGTCCATTAAAGAGAGCATTTCATGACCAGCACAGGAGTCTACTAATTGATCTATGTTTGGCAAAGGAAAATCATCCTTGGGACACGCTTTTTTTAAATCTCGAAAATCAGTGCATACTCGTATCCCCCCATTCGGTTTGCGAATGGGTACCATGTTCGAAAGCCACTCAGGATAATCGATTGGTACTATGAAGTATACATCCAATAACTTTTGCAGCTCTTCTTTTACAATTAATGTGACTGTCGGATGAACTTTCCTAAGCTTCTGCTTGAATGGCTTGGCATCACGTGCTAGCGTAAGGTTGTGGACTACCAAGTCCGGATCTAAGCCAGGCATGTCTTTGTAGGACCATGCGAACACTTCCTTATTTTTAATAAGCATGTTTATGTTGCTGTCTTTTTCTTTTGTGGATAATTCTTTTGCTATTTTGACAATCTAGGGATTATCCACGTCTTCACTAAGGTTCACATCTATAGACTCTTCTATTAGCATGTGAGAACCTTCTTCTAGCTGATGCGGAGTTGGGATGAGGTGGATATCATCTACCACATTTTCAAATGTGTCTGGGGTGTCCCCTTCTATCTCAGTTTGAAAAACTGAATTGTTTGATGATGAAGGTTGTTGCAAAATATAAGCGTTTGAAGCGCGCAACAACTCTTCGAACAGGATGAAGTCAGCAGTGGATGGTGGGGATGAAATCATATCCATAGCTATGATACTGGTGTCGATATAGATCGGTTTTGTCTCATTATATGGATTACGGATAGGGGTGAGCAAATCAACAGAAATCATGTTGACTTGATGGAAATGAGGTGGTCGCGATTCAAGAATTGATGACTCGTATTCTCTAGGTTGCAACTGACCTAATGTGTGTGATTGATTTTGTTGTATGCTTTGCCAATGTGATGGAGGAGGTTCTGGTTCAAGACCCTCACGCTCTTTGTTCAGCCAAAAAAGTGTGCGGTCTATTGGAAACTTCTGCTGATACCAGTTACCTTTTTGCATGGTTTCTCCATATATTATCTCTTCCTGAGGTTCTTCTTCTTCTTGATTAAACCATTCGGGATGTTCTTCATCTTGGAGCATTCTCTTGGCTTGTATCTCAAGAGCATGGTTGATAAAAATCATTTCAGTCTTATCATCATCACTGTCACTTATCCAAAATCCATTAGCATTTGTATGAGGTCCTAGCATTAGTGGCTCAAGGTCTTGCCTAAGGTATGCTATCGCAGTAGGATCTTCATAATCTGCATCTCGTTGTAAAGCTTGCTCTCGAGGGTAAAAATTGTATATGTGGTATCTACTTTCTAGTTGTTCACCCTCATCATTATGTTCATCCTCATCATTAGGTTCATCCTCATCATCGCTCTTTTCCTCCTCTTGTTCGCATTCTATGTCCAGTTCTTGGAAAGCTTGATTAAGCGAAGAGCTTGCGATGGAAGGTTTATAGCCTAGACCGGAGCGGTCACTTGGCTCTCTATATTTCGGTTCAATGATGTGGTGAGGACCTTGTTCATGTCTTCCAAGTCCATATCCTTGCCAACTAACCCTTCAAAAATATCTGACTGGGAAACTTGGGTTCGATAGATAATCAATGTTTTCATTAAACTCTTGTAAAGAGTTGTCATTTTGAGGGGATGGGTCCGATGAAGAATCCATCCCTCCATATATGAAATTGATTGCATTTGTTTGAGAATCCATTCTATATATATCACCAATAGCTAAAGGTGGGTTGCAAGGGCGATCGTAATCTTTGATTGACTCGATAGGTGGTGTAACTGTGACACTCTCAATGATGTACTCGCCAATACTTGGATTGGCGAGGTGTACTGCAACTCTAGATGGTTGTGTGGCTAATTTCTTGGCAAATGAAGAGGGTTCTTGAGCCTTAGCTCTTGGCTCTGCTGGTGGCATTGGATTATCTCTAACAGGCGGCCCTATTTGTGAGACTATGGGTTCTAATGACTGCGAAGTAGTGGTTGATGATGTGGGTTGTGCTTTGAATGTGAAAGGTGGCTTTGGATCTGGAAGTGTGCTAGATGGGACTGACCATTGGTTAGCAGGATGAGTGGGTGTAATTTGAAAATGGAATGTAGTGTTTGAAGGATGCGTTGAGCTGACGCTTTTGGATGCGAAAGCCGGATCAACTATAGGCAACTCTTCTGGAATGGGTGCTTTTGATGATGTGGTGTTTGATGGAATTGTTCTAATGACTAGTGGTTGGATGGTTAGATGTGTTGATGGGAGTAAAGGCTCATAAGGATTTGAAATAAAGTTGCAGTATTTGAAAGGTTCAATGTCTGCTAGTATGCAATGTACTTTACCTTCATGCACATATTTTAAGCATTGATGCAATGTTGAAGGCACACATTTCATTTCCCTAATCCAAGGGCATCCAAGAAGTATGTTATATTGCATTTCCCCTTCCAAGATGTGAAAGAGAACATGTATTGTTTTCACCCCCACTATGATGGGAAGAACAACATTCCCTACAGTTGAGCATAAAGCGTCATTAAAGGCCCTAAGAGTGAATGTGGATGTTGTGATGTGAGATGATGGGACGTTGAGCTTCATCATGGCAGGTGTGGTAATGAGGTTGATTGAAGAACCTGTATCAATAAGCACTCTCTTGAAGGGTTTCCTGTCAATGTGAGCTACTATGTGCAATGGTGGGTCAGGTGAATCTGCTGATATTTGTTTTTCCTCGAAGTCATAGAATACTATCGAGGGTTCCATACACTTTTGCACACTACCCACAAAGGAATTGAACGCATTTGGGTCTTCTGATTGTACCTGAATAGACTTTAAAATTTCCATCAATGCTTCCCTATGAGGTGTTGATTGTTGTATTAGTTCATAAATTGACAATTTTGTTGAAGCCATCTTCAAACTCTGTGTCAACCGGCTATTCAATGTAACAACAGGGCGGTTGTGGAATGGTAGTGGTGGACCACTGTTGGTGATGCTACCAGAGCTTGGGTTATGCGATTAGCTTACCTTTATCCACGGGTAACTATACTGATAGCCCCTACAAAACCTTGTGGCAGTTGAGACACATAATTAACTTGATTGGGAGGAACTGTAGAAGTTGATGCTCCCGTCGGTTGTTGATTCACCTCTCGATGTGGCAAAGGTGTCTGATATATGCCTAGGTTTTGGTTATTTTGGGCTAGTGGGTTGTCAATTTTGATTGTACCCGCTTCCAATAAATCTTGCACAATTCCTTTAAATCCATGACAACCTTCAATATCATGTCCTCTTTGTCTATGATAGATGCAAAAGAGGTGTTCTTTGTAACCTTTTGTCTTTGGTTTGTTAGGATCATCAGGTTTCATTTTCGGTAAATTAAAAAAATTTGCCGCATACAACTTCTAAAATACTAATGAATATGGCTCTTGTATTGGCATGTAATTTCTTTTTGGTTTAAAATGATGTTGTTGCCTTTCCACAGGTTGTGTCTGACTTTGTGCCTACTGTGGGGGTGGGAACTGCTTGATAATTCGATTGATGTGGTTGCTGTTGTTGTTGGGGTTGTTGGATTTGTGTTTGAACTGGTTGATTTGACTGCGGTTGGCTCAAAACTATCTGATTAACCTGTGCGGTCTTGGACTGACCGTGGTTATTCCCCTTTTGATTCTTATTATGCCACTCTTTCTTCTTAGGCTTAATCTCGCCTTCTTGAATTTTGATTTCTTCAATCAGTTTTGCTTGGGCGAGTGCCTCATCGAATGTTCTATACTGTTGTAGTTGTAGTAATGAAGAGATGGGTCTACCAAAACTCTTCGTGAACATTCGTATTATCTCTAGCATGGGGAGTGAAAATGGTAACTTGATCATGACCGATCTCCATCTGTTGCCAAAGTCATAGACTGATTCATCGTCATATTGTTTTAGATAAATTAAATCAGTCAATGTTGTTTGTTTTCTAACATTTAGGGTGAATCTTTCCAAAAATTGGTCCGCTAGTTGTTCAAAGGTGAAAATACTTTGATGCGGGAGATGATTGTACCAGTCTTGGGCTTCCCCCCTAATGTTTGAGGAAATGTATGTAATAGCAATGCATCACTGTGCTTTTGATTCTGAAGCATGCATTCACAAATCTCGTTACGTGCTCTCTAGGATCCTCTTCTCCTTTAAATTCAAGCTTCGGTATTTGGAAATCATGTGGATATGGTGGTTCTGGTATCGAAGCGTGAATAGGGTGATTGAGTAGTTGCCTTAAAGTTGGTTTTTGGTATTGCAAGCCTGGGGTTTGCATGGCAAGACTATCAATATGACTCTATAAAAACTGGTATCTAGGATCATCTACAGGACTGACACTCGAATGTACTTGATGTTGTTGGTAATGGGGTGGATTGTATGTAGGTTGGGGATGATAAGATGTGTTTGGTGGAAATGTGTTATGGTATGGATGTTGAGGGATGTTATGATATGGATGGGGTGATGAAGGTATGGTATTATGCTGACCTACTGCATTAGCATATGGGTGCGGTGGTTGATTGTGAACAACAATGGTAGAGGGAGGACGCATTACCCAAGATGGATCTTGGATAAAGGCATTAGGTTGATGAGATGTAGGTGGAATATTTTCCTCAATCCCTTGCAAATGTCGATTAGGGTCAGGTTTTATGCTACGGTTAGCATTATCTAAAATCATTTGCTGCAACTGTAAGAAAGCTTGTTGCATATCAGTTGCATTTGACATAGGGACTGCTACCTGTGATGTGGTGGACTGAGTTGGTTGTGGAACAACCATGGTAGTGGAGGTGGATGGGGGGTAAGTAGCAAAGGGTATCGCCACTGATTGTGGAATGGTATGAGATGTATGTCCTACAAGTGTGGATGGAGGAATGAATGTTGGGGCTTGCGAAACAATAGGGATTGTTTCATACAAGGGATTAGTGGTAATGGTCATTTGTTGTGATAATGTGGGGGGAATTTGGTCGGATGACAATGGTTGATTAGCTAATGCTACAATGACCAACTCAAAGAGAGGATTGGTGAAAATTCGTTGTGACTGTTGTGGATAGGCGAATATGGATTCTTGTTGTGATGAGGGTACAACACGTGATGGGATGGAGAGTGGTGGTAATGATGGGAAGACCATTCCAGCTACATTCAAGTACATTCTAACAGTGTCCATATCTATCATGGTGGCCTGACTATCTACTATTGTAAGAGGTTCACTCCTAGGTGTCTCAGGTATAGCTATGTGAGTAGCTCTATGCATAATGTCTATGTTCGTGTTGGGGGAATTACTAGAAGGCCCTATATCAAGACTCGGGGACATAGAAAGGGGCACCTCTACTTGTCCCACCACCGAAGTGTGAGGGACATTGCCAGACTGAGAGGCCATAGGGGATGACCACTGACTTCGGCTTGACACTAATCTCTTAGCTTGATTACGAGTCACTACCATACGCTAATATGCTATCTATGTGAATGAAAAATAAAGTACAATGCAATACAACACGCCAAGCAAATAAACATACAAAGTGTTTGACCCTAGTTTGCACTAAGTTTTTGAATTTTTTTTTTTCGGTGTGTTTTTGTGTGTTTTTTTTTGAAGTTTTTGAAGAGATTTTGTTTTTTTTTTGGAATAGAATAATAGAACTCAATGAAGATGGTGATTAAGAACACTAGCACCAAGCGTGATTTCTCAAAAGAGGCTAGGGTACACCGCTTAAATCCCAGTGGGGGGTTCGCCTAGCTCTTCCACTATGATTCAACAATCGTTCCAATAGTGGGAGACAACTTGAATACCAATGACTTATACCAGCTTAAAGAGCGCTTTTATCCTGTCTACGGATGATCTAGGGGGCAAGCCGGTGGAAGGAGATGAATTCCAACGTCACCGGTCTGAATTGGGGGTTGGTGATGAAATCCAACCGGACCAATGTTTTAATTATACGTGTGTGTGTGTGTGTGTGTGTGTGTGTGTGTGTGTGTGTGTGTGTGTGTGTGTGTGTGTGTGTGTGAATGTTTTGTTTTCTATCATGCGATGCAAATCTAACATGCAATTCTATTTTTATGCCTAATGCAGAAAGTAGGAAAGACATAGAATAGCAGACAAAATCATATCAGGGGTAAAATTGCAAATCCAGGTAAGACTCGGCCCAATTATGTTTAACAGGGCTAACCACGGGTGGGCGGTTAGTTCTAGTAAACCGCGGGTACGTGGTTTGCCAACCGCGCATGCACGTTTGGGAGATCCCAACCGCGGGTGCGCGGGTCCTTTCTGTCAACAGAACAAAAGCCGAATACAAGCCCAAACCCTGAAATAGAAATACCTGGGTTATTTCTAACCTGGTACATGCAATATGATTATTCCCTACTATGCATATGCAGATTTTTGTTTATTTTGCTTTGTTATTGTGTTTATGAATGCAATATTTAAGTAGATTTTTCTATCCTAAGACCTAAATGCAAGCATTGGCATACAAAACTGAAACCCTTAATCTACTTAAATGCAGCCTAAATCCAGAACTAAAGGAGCAATTAAAAATATGACATAGGGTACATACATGTGTTCCTTTCGTTGCTCCTTCCTACTTTCAACCGTCGGTCCGCGTTTCAATAGTGCAACAATCGCGAATGTGCGTTTCCTCAAATTAGAAACCACGAATGCGCGGTTTCACAAATTAGAAATCGCAGATGCACGGTTTCACAGTGACAGTTTAATCACAATCCAGATTCGCCAACCCGAGATTGAATTCTCACGTATTTCAAATTATTAGCACCTGTACATGCAAACAGAGATTAGTAAGATTAAAATAAAGCAAGGCAAAACAAAATGAAACCCTTGGGAGGTCCCACCGTGATCGCCATTTTTTGTAACTAGAATACTTGAGCACTTGCAATATAAAATCACACAGACACAAAGAGATTGCCCAAAATAATGAAATCCTTTATATATTGACTCTCGCGATACAGATTTACAATGTTTCGGATTGCCCCAAGTAGCTTGGGTACAATGTTACAATCTTGGCCTCAATGTGATACAAATTTCTCTCTGGGAGTTTTCCAGATCTTTCGCAATGTACAATGCTCTCCTCGTATCTAGTTGTAGCTTCAAAAGGTGAGTGGGCTTTGGTATCCAACACGGGACCACTCCAGCTTCAGTAGCCTATCCAAGATACCTGTTACCTGCACACATGCAAACCAACAAAGGGGATTAGTAGCACCCGTATATTCAAACAATAAATCCAATGCTACACATAAACCTATTACCGATATGGATGAAAAATAGACAATGCAAAACAAATAACAAATAAAACCTTGCTTACTACTCGAATCGCTAATCTCTGTCGATGAAACTCATTTCTATTCTTGGGACTATGGAACCGCGAAAGCGTGGTTGCGGATTGGAAACCACGGACCTGCGGTTGTGAAACCGTGGATGCGCATTCTCGACTATGGAACCACGGATGGGCGGTTTCAGCTAAACGAAAGATTGCCTCAAAATCTGAGCCAACGGTCAGAGTTCGGCTTGCACCCTCAACTTCTCGTCGGGTCCAGATCTAATTTGGTAGCTTGTCGGTATGCAGATTCAGCTCCCTTTGTTTGGTGGATTGATGGTGTCTTTATAGGTTGATTGGGGCTTTGGAAGGGAATGTGAGGTGGCAAGCCTGATTTGCCAAGTGGCAAATCTGGACTACCAGGTGGAAGGGGCAGTTACAGTGAGTCACTCAGTGTGGCTCACTTAACTAGGGTGATGTGGCTCCAAGTGGAGTGGGATGTGGGATGTTTTATGTGAAGGGACAAGGGGACAACAACAAAGGAGTTGTGGCATGGGTGTTGGGAATCTGTCTCATGTGCAAGGACAAAGGGGACAGGAGTGGGTAAGATGTGGCATGGATGTTGGATGAAGTGTCCATGACACATGTCCAATGGGTAGACAGGGTATCCTAGGGTGATTTTCCTAATTAAATAAATTAGGAAAGTATAATGATGTGCAGGATTTTATATCCCTAAGTTAGAACTTAGGCATATATCTTTATTATGTAGGATTTGATGGTGAGGTGGTGAATGTGAACTGAAGGGTGCTAGATTTTGGTGTCTACAATAAGGATGAATACAAAGCATTGTGCACTGGTTTGAAGAAGGCTAAATATATGAGGATCAAAGACTTAAAGTTTATTGGTGACTCCAAATTAATCATAAATTAGGTTAATTTCTAATATGTCATCAAGAACAAATATTTGAAGTCAAATAAGCATTGGGTTTGGGATTTGTTAGAAAGATTTAATATCTATAAGATCAAGGTAGTTTCGAGGGATTAAATGCCAAATCAAATGAGCTAGCACCAATGCAAGTGAAAATTGACCTCATTGGCAACATCTAGGATAAACTAAAGGATATAAAAGTGGTATTTAAGCTAGTAGTCCATAATAATTTCTATTTCTACTAGGTCTTCAATAATGATGAGCAAATCATTAAGGTTCTCATTAATGAAGCTCAAATGCTGAAGACAAAATGAGTATGGTGATGACATCAAGACATGGTAATTCAACTAAAGACAAATTAGATTCCTAAGTGGTTGATCATCATAGAAATTATATTTAATCCAAAAAATAGTGCAAGGAAATCCAACATCAAAGCAAAAGCCTCTTCTACCACCCTATTGAGATCATTGAAGGAAATAGTTTATTGCTTGGTAAGGAGTGCATTGAAGAAGAAATTTGTTTTATCAAAGAGGTTTGTGGTAAATATGGACGCATCATTGCTAATTCAAATAAATATTTGAAAGTATATGATAAGAACATTGTATAGCATACCATTAAATTAGAACTATTTGCAAACACTTTCCATAAAAAACAAAGGCTCATGAATCCTAAAATTAAGGTGGTTATGAAAAATGAGCTCTTAAAAATCTTGTAGGTTTAGAACATACTTCCAATTAAACATTCTATCTAGGTGGCCAGCTTGGTGTTGGTCCAAAAAATGAACGGTGATATTAGATTATGTGTTAAATTCAAAAACCTTAACATGGTGTCATTAAGAGATCACTATATTCTCTACCTGTTATAGATCAATTTTTGCAAAAGATAGCAGGATCACAAATATTGTCATTCTTGGATGGTTTTTCACTATATAACTAGATATGGGTCAAGGATGATGATCAACACAAGATGATCTTCACCATAAAATGGAGAACCTTATGTGACTAAAAAAAATTGTTTAGACTGAAAAATGCATAAGCGATTTTATAATAAGATATGTATATTGCCTTTATAGGATTAATTAGTAAGATCATTCTCATATTACCTAGATGGTTTGGCAATATATTCAAAATATAGAAAAAAGTACATTAAATGTGTTAATATTATCTTTTAGAGGTGTAAGGAATATGGTATCTCACTCAAACCTAGAAAGTCCATCTTTATGGTCCAATAAGAAAAATTATTAGATCATATGGTATCAAAAGATAGTTTAGCCATAGATCCTGATAGAATAAAGGTAATCTAAAATCTTTCCTACCCATATCTGTAAAAGGAATATGGTCATTCAACCATACACTGCTGGCCAAAGAGAAGTTTACCACTTGGTCACAAGGAGCTTCTCGCTCTTCAAATCAACAGTAGAATTCAAAGGCCAAGATACTTTCAAATTCTTCTCCTTCTCATTCTTCTTCTTCATCTTATTCTCCTACTTCTTATAATGCAAAGAAATATTGTAATCATTGTAAGAGACAAGGACACTTAGAATCTGAGTGTTTTAGAAAACAGAAGAACTTATTTGTAAAACCTATAATGGAGGAACCCCCAAAGGGTCCCCTTGAGGTAATGGGAGAAGGAAGAGAATGTGTTGAATTAAGAGGTAAACTAAACAATGTTATACTACTGAATCACAAAGGTGACCATGATTGTTTATTTGCCACAAAAGCCCACCTCACTCATGACTTCTTTGTGGATTGTATTATCAAAAATTGATCGTAAACCAATTTGATTGCACAAAATGTTGTCGATAGGCTCAAATTTCCTATGGAACCATATCCCCATCCATATTCATTGGGATGGAAAGATACCAATTCTAACTCATACATCACAAATACTTACACAATATCATTTACTTTTGGACCTCATTATGTGGATAGATTCACCTGTGATGTGACTCCCATAGACTATTGTGGTCTTATTCTTGGCCAATCCTATCAGTTTGATAAAAGGGCTATTTATGATGCATACAATCAAACCTACACATTGCATCATAAGAATAGGCAATTTATTCTTCATATCCAACCATAGACTACATTTATACCTTACTATTATCTCCTAGAGAAGATAGCCTTAGTCTTCAATAGGCCTCATGACACACTTGCTTCCCTTGCACTACCTCCTCCCAAGGTGGAGTTTGCATCATATTTCGCTACATTGCCTCCTCCCATGGAGGTAAGTTCTTCATTTGCACCTCCTCCTACTCCTCCTCCTATTCTTCCTCCTATTTTAGAGTGGTCTTCTTTATTACCATCTTCACTAGTTCTTGTTTTACAACAAACTTCACCGGTTTCGTAGTAGACTATCAGTACTTCATCCTTGCCTCATCGAGATCCTACATAGATTGGTGATAGAGATGTACCACAATATTCTACTCCAGCATCAATAGCAATTCATGGTCTCAACGACTTTGTTCAATATCTCAATTATCTTTGTTTTTAGCGTGTAGTATCTCACCCTCTCACCCATATTGTAAAATTATTGGAGTCCAGTGCTTCTATGGTGGAGAGGGTTGATGTGGACATAATTAGACCTACGCTTATGTTTATTGAGATTAGTTTATTTTATCATTTACTAAAGCCTAAGTCCTAAGTCTAAGTTAGATATTATGTTCTAGACTAGGTGTTAGCTTTTACTTATTTAAGTATTAAGTCTAGGTTTGATTTAAGAATATCTTATTCCAACTTATAAATATTAGCACATTTGGATGGCATAAGTCTTTGGGTAAGATTCTTGTTAGAGTTAGCAATATCTGTTGGTTAGCATCTTAGCTTAACTATAAATTTTGGTTAAGCATCTTCTTATTTTAGAATATTATATTTGTTAAATGTATTATTTAGAGTGCCTTATGTGAATAATATTGAGTTAGTGTTTTTCTGATTCAGTTTCCTCATCAGATAGAAAATCCTTGTTTTGATTTACTCTCTAATTCACTAAGGTTGGTATTTTCTTATATCTCCAATACAATAATAAATAAACTCAGCCTTATATAATGCACCTTATAACTCCTTGCACTTAAAGAAAGCTAATATTAAATCATGTAAAACTATACCTTCCTTGTAATATTGTATGTTGCGAGATGATTGGCTTCTATTTTAACTCCTCTTATCCAAGATTTGGGCATTGTATTTGATGGTCCTCAATGTATGACAATGAGAATTGAATGCTCTATGTTCAATGGGTGGTTCCCCTAAGAGGGCGGTTATAAAATCTCTTAGATCACCCTAAGATAGCAGTTTATAACATTCATCTTAGTTTGACACCTAAGATATTGGTTTATAACCATCATCTTAGTCCTAAGAGGGTGGTTTATAGTCGCCCTCTTAGGGTCACCCTAAGAGGGTGGTTATCCTAAGAAGGCGGTTATAAACTGCCCTCTTAGGATCTATTAGGGCACTTATTTACCATTGTAAAAAACCACCCTATTTTAGTCATCATAAAGCCCTTTTTTGTAGTGAACATTAGACTACTATGAAGAGGATCTTTAGATACTTGTGTGGAACTTCAGACTATGTTATTTTTTACCAAGAAAAATTTGGATATAGTAATATTATAAATATACAAGGTTTTGTGGATGTTGGTTGGGCTAGAAATTTGGACAAGAGAAGATCCATGAGTGCTTATGTGTTTAGACTATTTAGAGGGGCAGTAAGTTGGACGAGTAAAAAGTAATCAATGGTTACTTTTTCCACAACAGAGGCAAAGTACATTATAGTAACTCATGCCTATAAAGAAGGAATGTGGCTACAAAGGTTGTGTTCAATATTTGGTCTTAAGGCAGAAGGTTGTGAGAATTGATAGTGACAAAGTGCAATATTTTTGGCCAACAATCCTAGTTTTCATGATCATTCAAAACATATTGATATCAAGTACCTTTTTATGAGAGAGATGGTTGAAGGAAATCGAGTGATGCTAGAGAAAGTTGATACAGAGAATAATGTTGTCGATCCATTAACAAAGGCTATACTTGCTAAAAAAAATTCCTAGTGTAGAAGATCTATGGGCATGGTTGACCTTGATAGTTGACAATAGTAGTTTTTGGCCCCTATGGAAAGTATTCAACAAGTGAGAGAATATGTTGAATATTTTCCATGTTATTATGGCAGGGTTAACTCTAAAAGGTACTTGACACTTTCCATGTATCCTCGTCGGGGTTTGGGGCTGAGCTGGACCCTAAGTAGGGGTTTGAGGGTGGCAACCCTCGATGGAAGATTTAGGGTTTCTTAAGCTATTTTTAGATCCATATGAATTGTTTAGGGTTAAATATTTGAACCCATGGTTTTTCTCCTATGGTATTATAAAATCCATTCTTGTGTTGTTATTTAATTGCACTTGCATCAGGGTTTGAAGAGAGATGAGAGATGAACATTATTGCATCGGAGATGGTTAATTTTATACAATAAGGAGATATTACTATGCTATATTTTTTCCTGTAATATATTTTATATTCTTTTTTTTTCTTTGATTATGTATTTACATTTTTTCTAGATTTAGTTTGTCAAGGTCTTTTGCTCTTCACTTTATTCAATATCAATTGACCTTCTCGTCATCAATTATATCCTCTTTACCTCATCCTCATCGTGGGTTTCAATCTCCTCATGACTTTTTTTAACTAGTAATTCATCCTCCTTATGGCTAGAAATTCAAAATCCATTTTCAACGTCTATTCTTTTGTAATGCAATATCAACCAAATTCTTATTATTATTAACTTCTCCTTCAAAATAATTTAATTTTTTAGAGTGTAGCTTTGATACCATTGATGGCTATTTAGCCAAATTAAATCATAGGTCCACTTTCCCATAATCTAGCATAAATCACATAAAGGCCCACTCTTAGAATAATATCAATATTAATGAATCACATTCATGAAATAACACCAATATTTCTTACTAAGAAATCACTCATAATATTATTTATAAATCAAATATGGAATTGCTCTCAATCAACTTCGATTATAATACACATAGCTTTGTCTCCATAATATAACTTTAGAAGATGACTCTTAAGTACTTGAATATTGCTCTCCTCAAACATCTGAGAGATGCATTCTTTCCTATTCCTCACTTATGAAAAAACTCTAACGTCTCTTCACTTTACATATTTCCACATATCATGTGAATCTTAACTTGTATATTTGACACCTACACATATGACTCTTGAATTACTTACATGATGATCGACTGTAGTAGCTTACATTTAATTTTTTCAATCCAGGTTAGATTTAAAGAGTAGCAATCCATTATAGATTGTACCATAGTAATTAATACTAAGCTTAGTTCAGATCTCTTTCTGGTTTCATGTGTTGCAAAAATTAAAGTTTACAGAAAATAGAATAAAATAAAATAAAATATGCAATTTATGAATTATTTTATATGAGTATATGTGGATCCACAAATGATTTAATGATGCATAATATAATTTATAATTATTTTTGTATGCAATTTAATTAAGTTTATGCTTTAAAATTTATTCTAAATTCTAACTCTATTTACTGAGGGAAGAGATTAGGGACTAACCTTTCGGAGTGGGCCCTATATTCGGAAGGTTAGTGTGAACCCCTTCCCCTATTTTCTATTCAGGTAATCGACTCTCATTTAATTAATCCAATTCTTAATTATTTCATAATTACAAGAGAATAAAATAAATAAAAATTACCAAAGCAAGCAAAATATAAAATAATTATAAAACATAGTTACCATATCCTGAAGAAAATATTGCTGCTACTTTATTATTGAAAATATGGCTGCGCATCAAACTTTTAGAATTGCATACAAAATATTTCATCTGGAATAATCACAGATTACATATATTTCTACATTCGCTCACGATCCAACCAAGCCTTTTCAAAGGCCTCGTATGCAAATATATATTGTCACTCAGACAATTCCAAACATAACTCCTCGTATTTCTCCCATATGGTTTGGACTTGATCACACAACAACTTTATTCTAACAAGAATAATCTAAATTAAGACATCTCCTAAAATACTTGGACTCAATAAATATTCTAATTGGTCCAAGTGGCAACTAATTAAAACATAATACTAACTTTGACTTGGTGGGATAGCTACGTAACAATACAATCTTTGATTTAGAAATTTTCTACAGCTTTGATCCTTTCTTTTAGGGAAGGATGCATTTATTACAAATATTCACATATTGTTATATAAAATCTCATAATAAATTCATGCCCCAAATAAATGATGAGTCACCCACGTTTGATTCTTCTAAATGCCTATGTGAAATTCGAAATATTTTGTGTTTCAACTGCCCATGTGGTGTTTGACCAATCCATAACTTATGTGGCATTTTTGTTATGCGAAACAAGTCTTTTCGTAGATTTTTCCAGGTTTTCGTAACACCCTTCTCTAGCATCCTTTCGTAGCACCCTTCCGTAGCGCGCGTCCACGTGTTTCCAATATATTTTCATGATATTGGTTCATCCTTTATTCAATATATGACATGTATTTTACTGCAATATTACCTGCCAAAAATATACAAAAACTTCGTACAATTTGTGTTAAATATGATCATTTATCATTTTAACCTCATTTATCAAATTTCTTGATAAATCACATAAATAAGGTAAAAATAATCATTAAAACACATTTACTTTCATAATTTTGTAGATAGAAAACATATAATATTTGCATAAAATATGTGTCAATTTGGCACTCATCATTCCCCCAAACTGAAGAAAGTGCATGTCCTCATGCACACAAGATTAATACAACAATCTCAATGGATAAACTCTGCAGTTATAACAGTTGTATAAATCCAAAATTTGGTCTATAATAGATGATTGATGCCTTGTTGATGTAAATCCAAATTTTTACCTTGATACTCCATTTAAACAATATTTCTTTTGGAATTTTGGAATACATTTGATAAGAAGCACAATGCAAATTGTCATTTGACTAAAATGGGATTACCATTATTTTTTTCAAATTAAATAAGTTGAAACAAGAAGGTACTATAAATCAGACAATGAATATGTGTTTTATTTTAGTCTAATCACTTCCTATAGGAGCAGTATTTCAACTTCTATCTATCTAAACACACTTTTCAATGTAAAAGCCAATAGTGCTCATTGGATTTATTTAGATGTATATGAAAACTATGCATAAATAAGACTTATAACTTCTATAATAATGTTATCTACAAACCCATACTAACAATAAGAACATCATTATATATGTAACATATAAAATTTAAATTAACTTTTAAAGTTTATTTATTTATTTATTTATTTATTATTATTTTATTTTATTTTATTATTTATATATTATTATTATTATTATATAACTGTAAAATATTATATTACCTATACTATACCTCTAAACTATATTATAAACTCTATTGTATTAAGTATTATAAACTATATTACTCGAAGATTATTACGGAAGTTGTCTACGAGAAGATATCTACAAAAATGTAGTTGTTAGAGTTTAAGAAAATACTTTACCTAATTCTTTCCTCCAAACCTGAATTGTGAACTTTGTACACCTTATTTACTTCCCCCCCAAACTGTAATTTTAGCCAAAATAAGATGAAGGGCGTTTTATTTATATTGGTAGATAATAGAATAATAAATTTTATTTATGGGGGTTTATTATAATTTTTGTGATTGTGCTTCCTGTATGTCATTAAGAAGTTTCCGAGATAGAAAGGTAATGAATATAAAATTTGATTTCAGCCTTCTAGGATATCTTCAATCAAAGGAAAAAATGAAATAGATATTAAGATGACTTTTTCTAAGGGATGAAAATGTGATGGGCACAAGCCATGTTTTTGTAGAAAAAGAAAAAAATGAAACCATAGTACTTTCGTGAGGGTTTACTTTTGAGCTTTGCCTGCATGTGATGTTTCTAGGATTATTCTTCAAGGACTTCAAACATTCTAGCAATTTTGAAACAACTTCATTTACTCCTTTCACAAATCAATATAGTGTCAAAGTTGTCCTAGTATTTTAAAGCTTCTTTCAAGACCAACTGTGTGTGTAGTGAGGATTCATTTCCCATTATGAGCAAAGATTGAAAAACAACAAGGGTTATGTATGCCAAAAAGCTAGCTTATCTTATGAGCATCTAGAGGTCTTATCTAGAATTAATGTTAATACGTAAGGATACCTTAATAAAGAGTACCCCATGGCGTTTGAGATATTGAGAATTCTAGGGATTCAAGCTCTTTTGCCCTTTTTTTATTTTTGTTTTATTTGAGGTACTTGCTCATTTTGGGAGGAGCAAAGGATTTTTAGTGCTTTTTGAGGTTCTTGCTTATTTTGAAGAGAAGCAAGAAAATTTTTATTACTTTTTTGGAATTTTGCTTATTTTGAGGAGAAGCAAGAATTTAGTAGGATACTTGCTCGATTAGATGAGGAGCAAGGGATTTTTTTCTTTTCAGGGTGAAAGGCGAGCTTGTCCTTTTGCCAATTTATTAGTACTCTAGACCATGCGTAAAAATAGATAAGCAAGAGAAAATTTTTACTTTATGGCAAAAATAACACGAGTTAATTTTTCAAAAACTTCACAATGTTTTTAGATATGTATTTGTGCGTGGTCAAAAGAGAAAAACTTGATCATCTAGGAGTCACAACATTTTAAAAGATTTGCATTATTTCCAATGAAAATTTTGCTCAAAATATTAGATATAGTTTGAGTATTTGAAAAACATCTAGACTTCATCTAGCAAACAAGGTACTATGTATCATGTGGTAATCATCTTCCTACAAGGTTTTTAGAGAAAACATCTTCTTAAGCTATCTTTGAAACATTAATACTGAAAATAGAAGGAAATACAGATAATTCATGATGAAATAAAGGAAGCATAATCATTTTAATTTTTAATTTTTTTTCAATATATATATATATATATATATATATTATTATTTTTTTCCTTTCAAAGAGAAATTATTGGATAGTAGTTGGTTGTAGTTCAGAAATGCACTGCAAATCAGTTTGTTGTTTAAGGTGGTGTATGATTTTTTTTTTTTTTTTAGATAGTAGCTCTTTGTATAGTTAAAAGCTATGCCCATTAATTAGTGATTTTTTAGTTGAGTTAGCAATAGGATTTGAGTTTTACTACACCCTTTCAAATATTTTTTTAATTGAAATTTTCATGATACAATATGTTTGTCCTGCCACTTTATAGTTATATTTATTTAGTCCTCTATAATACCTCTATTTTATTTCATTATTATTATTATTTAATTAATTAATTAATTTTTTTTATATATTTTAATTATATATATATATATATATATATTTTGATTGGTTGAAAGGGTGTTGAAAGTTCCCTGAACCTTGTACAACTATTTTTTACATGTTATTCAAACCGACCGAAGAGGCCCAAGAGCTAAAGATCAGAGAAAAAGCCAAACACCACAAGAAGAAATGTGTCGCGATATCGCGACATGTTGCATTTTCGTGGTCCCAAGCATAAAGAAAAAGCAAGGAGGAAAAGGTGTTGCGATATCGCGACATGTTGTGCCATCGCGACCAAGGGAGGAAAAGATGTCGCGATATCACGAAAAGATGCAGCATCGCGGCCGAAGGAGAGAAAGTGTCGCGAAATCGTGACCTGTTGCAATGTCGCTGCCAGAATAGAAGAAGTGTCGCGATATCACAAGTTGCGACGTCGCGACCAGAGGAGGAAAGGTGTCGTGATATCCCGACAAGTTGTATCGTCGAGGCCCAAGAAGAAAATATGTCGTGATATCATGACATGTTGCATTGTCGCGGCCACAGGAGAAAAAGTGTCGCGACATGCTGCACCATCACGGCTATAAGAGAAAAGGTGTTGTGATATCGCGACATGTTGTATTGTCACGGCCAAAGGAGGAAAAGTGTCGCGATACCGCGACATGTTGCAATGTCATGGCCATAAGAGAAAAAGTGTCGCGATATCGTGACATGATGTATCATCGCGGCCTAAGGAGAAAAAATGTCGCGAAATTGCGACGTGATGCATCGTCTTGGGAAAAGGGTAAAAAATGTCGCGATATCGCGACATGTTGCAATGCCGCGGCCAAAGAAGGAAAATGTGTCGCGATATCACGACATGTTGCAACATCGCGGCCCAAGAGAAAAAGTGTCACTAAATCGCGACATGTTGCGTCATCGCGGCCAGAGGAAAAAAAGTGTCACGATATCGCGACAAGTTGCAGCATCGTGACCAGAGGAGAAAAAGTGTCACGAAATCGCGACAAGTTGCATCGTCTCGGCAAAAGGAAAAAATATGTCATGATATCGCGGTATGTTGCATTGTCGCGGCCAAAGAAGGAAAAGGTGTCGCGATATCGCGACAAGAAGCAGCATCGCGGCCCGAGAGAAAAAGTGTCGCGATATCGCGACAAGTTGCAACATCGCGGCCAAAGAGAAAAGATGTCGCGATATCACGACATGTTGCAACGACGTGGCTGAAGGAGAAAAAGTGTTGTGATATCGCGACAAGTTGCATTGCCGCGGCCAGATGAGGAAAAAGTGTCACGATATCACGACATGTTGCATTATCGCGGCCAAAGAGAAAAAGTGTCACGATATCGCGACATGTTGCATTATCGTGGCCAAATAGAAAAAGTGTCGCGATATCGCAACATGTTGCATTATCGCGGTCAAAGAGAAAAAATGTCACGATATTGCGACATGTTGCATTAGTGCGGCCAAAGAGAAAAAGTGTCATGATATCGCGACAAGTTGCATCATCACGGCCGAAAGAGAAAAAGTGTCGCGATATCGCGACATGATGTAATGCCGTGGCCAAAGGAGAAAAAAGTGTCGCGATATCGCGACAAGTTGCAAAGTCGCGCCCAAAGGAGAAAGAAATGTCGCGATATCGCGACATGTTGCATTTTCGCGGCCAAAGGTGAAAAGTGTCGCGATATCGCGACATGTTGCATTTTCGTTGTCGAAGGAGAAGAAGGAAAAGGTGTCGCGATATCGCGACAAGTTTCAACAGAGATACCAAACCAATCCCCAGGCAACATCTCACATTGTGCAAACATTGAAACTTGTAGGATCGTTCCTTAGGTCAATAGGGAAGGAGTCTCTCCACACTTGAAAGTCAGATTCGCCGACTCCCTTGTTAGCAAGCCAGTCCGCAAATTTGTTTCCTTCTTGGTATTGATGCTTAATGGCTAATTCTGGGTAATTGTCAATTAGGGCCTTGCATTCTTGGAAAATCAAAGCAAGGGCCCAAGGAGGCTTAGCGGTACCATTGAGCCAGTTAATACAGTGCAACGAGTCTCCTTCGATGATAAGTTAATACAGAGTACGACAGGTATATATATATATATATATATTTATTATTATCATTTCTAATTATATATATATATATATATATATATATATATATATATATATTTTAATATATACTTTATTTTTATTTTATTTTATTTTTATTATATATTTTATCATTTTTATTATCTTTTTTTTTTTTAAGCGAAAACCCTTACGGGGATGCCTTGGTCTGAGAGACCACGAACAAGGGGTTCTACACCGTCAAAGTCACCCGGGAGTCGCACCCGACCCTGCCCGCACCAACATTATTAATTGGATTTTGGATACCCAATTCAACTTTTTGGTAGGGTGGAGATTTGAACCTGGTACCTCCCTTGGAGGATTGCCATCTCCTCTCCAACTCACCTACAACACCTGGGTTTATCATTTTTATTATCATTTCTAATAATAATATTTATTTATTTATATATTTTTATTTTTCTTTTTATTTAATTAATTAATTTATTATTATTATTTTTTGTAATATTTTCTAAAGTTTTATTGGACTGTTTTTCTCCACCTAGAAATTTCTTATTTTATTTTCTCTCTTTGATTTTATATTATTATTTTTTTATATTTTATTTTTTATATATATTTTTTTAATTTTTAGTTTGGGTTTTGATTTTTTTGATTCAATCCTACTGTCTGCCAAGCTTAAATATAAATTTTAGAACTTATAAATATTCTTAACGTATTTTCTACTAAGTTCTAAATATAAATTTCAAAACTTATAAATACTCTTAACACAGAAGAAAAGAAATAAATTTAAAATTACTAAACAGTCCTAATGCTACTAAAATTAGATGTGTTTATACAGTTAATTTCAGCATAATTAGGAAAAAAGTAAAAGTACTTGGAAAATAAATTTTTACTGGAAGTGCAATTGCTAAAGTAAAAAGTAACTTTCTACTACTTCCTACAAAATAAAAACAGGGTCCTAACTACTCACTTATGAAAAAACTCTAGCGTCTCTTCACTTTACATATTTCCACATATCATGTGAATCTTAACTTGTATATTTGACACCTACACATATGACTCTTGAATTACTTACATGATGATCGACAGTAGTAGCTTACATTTAATTTTGTCAATCCGGGTTAATCCAGGTTAGATTTAAAGAGTAGCAATCCAGTATAGATTATACCATAGTACTTAATACTAAGCTTAGTTTAGATCTCTTTTTGGTTTCATGTGTTGCAAAAATTAAAGTTTACGAAAAATATAATAAAATAAAATAAAATATGCAATTTTTGAATTATTCTATATGAGTATATGTGGATCCGTGAATGATTTAATGATGCATAAAATTTATATTTATTTTTATTTTTGTATACAATTTAATTAAGTTTATGCTTTAAAATTTATTCCACATTCTAACTCTATTTACCGAGGGGAAGAGATTAGGGACTAACCTTTCGGAGTGGGCCCTGCCTTCGGAAGGTTAGTGTGAACCACTTCCTCTATTTTCTATTTAGTAATCGAATCTCATTTAATTAATCTAATTCTTAATTATTTCATAATTACAAGAGAATAAAATAAATAAAAATCACCAAAGTAAACAAAATATAAAATAATTATAAAACACAGTTACCATATCTTGAAGAAAATATTGTTGCTTCTTTATTATTGAAAATCAAACGTACATGGCTACGCATCAAACTTTCAGAATTACATACAGAATATTACATCAGGAATAATCACAAATTACAAATATTTCTACATTCGCTCGCCATCCAACTAGGATTTTTCAAAGGCCTCGTATGCAAATATATATTGTCACTCAGACAATTCCGAACATAACTCCTCGTATTTCTCCCATATGGTTTGGACTTGATCACACAACTTTATTCTAACAAGAATAATCTAAATTAACACATCTCCTAAAATACTTGGACTCGGTCAATGAAACTTCTTTTCCTTTAGGGCATCAGTTGGGTAGCCGAAGAGATTTACAGTTCTTGTGGATTTGAAGACAAGATTGCTGCCCTAGGAGGGTCCAATGGGGACACCTCCGGATCCTCTTCTAGAGAGACATAGTTCTTTTGCAGATTTGTTAAAGGATAAATCTCCATCAAAGATTGAAGAAGCACAAAAAACTGCATTAAAAATGCTCTTTACGGTTGCTGGAAATAGATCAACATCTCAACGAGTTAATGGATGCTTGCCACAGTCAGAATCAAGGCCAAAGATTGTCATTGAGCAAAGGATGGTTGAAGAAACAGTTTTATATAGAGCCAATCATGATTTGATCTGTAAATTCATGGGTATTCGCCCTACCCTGAATTTTTTGCATTCTTAGGTCCGACAAAACTGGGAGCCTCTTGGTGAGTATTCTTTATGGTTTATTAGCAATGGATATTTTATTGTTAGTTTTTCTTCACTTGCCGATAGAAATAGGGCTTTCGAATCAGAAAAGAGGAATCATGGTCCGGCGGGATTATTTGTTCAACCCTGGAGAGTGGGATTTGATCCTCGAATTGAACCCATTGTTGTCCCGGTTTGGATCCGTTTGTATGCACTTCCAATGGAGTTTTGGAGTGAGCAGGTATTGGAAATTATCGGTAATTCCCTTGGAAGACATTTGGGTGTTTCCAAAGACACAATAGAAGGAAACACAGTTGTTTATGCAAGATTATGTGTGGAAATGGATCTTAGCCAGCCTCTACCGACAGAGGTGGAACTTGAACTTGCAGGACTATCTTGGATTCAACAAGCTGGATTATGAGGCATTGCCCTTCAGATGCAGAGTTTGCCACAAATATGGGCATTTGGCCCGATCTTGCCCAAATAATATGAACATAAAAATGGAGGCTCCTCTAGGAATGTCAAATCTTCCTAAGGAGGGTAAGTCAACAATCAACAAAGAACCAACCAATATTTCTCAGGGTAAAGAAGCACGGGGAGATGGTTTTGAACAACCCAAAAGAAGGAGAAGGCAAAAGAAAAAATATGGTAAAGAGCAAACCCAACTCAAGCCCTCCAATAGGTATGAGATATTTAAGACACTAATGGACCAAGAAGAACAATTCATGGAAGGAGTGGATGGGAATAATGAAAATAATAACATCCATGTTCAAGCTCCTCTTTCATCTCCCCCCATCATAGAGCGAGGTAATTGAGTACGGTGAGTTACCGCGGTCGGAGAGTGCGGGGGCATTGATAGTGCATAACCAAGAGCAGCCAATAATTAAGGATGTCGGCATGGGCATAGCGAGAAAAGAACAGAGAAAGGCCAACTTTAGGGATAACTCGGGTGGAAAAGAGATAAAAAAATAGCAACTCTCAAGGAGTGGGTAGAAAATCAAATAAGGAATTGATAGCGAGTTCAAGGAGACAAAGTGATCACTGGAGGATCGGTGAGGCCAATAGATTTTTCTTGCTCTCAAGGTAACCAATGATTATACAATCATGGAATGTTAGGGGTTTAAATAGTAGAACCCATCAATCTGTTGTTCGAAGACTCTTAGAAAAATGTAAAACAAATTTTTTGCTTATCCAGGAGACAAAAATGTCGTTAGATCTTATGTGTAAAACAGTTAACAAAATTTGGAGGGGTGCTTGGTCATATGGAAGTGGCTGCCCAAGGTGCCTCAGGGGGGATAGTTACTCTTTGGAACTCTCTTGAATGGACTGCAATAGAACATATAGCTTGGAGGGGTGTTCTCACATCACATTTTAGAAATAATGTCACAGTTGAACATGTTTTAATCACAAATTTTTATGGGGCTCAAAACCTAGATGGTCAGATGCATCAATGGAAAGTTGTGCATAACATGAGAGTCTCAAGGGAAGATTTAGACTGGATTATTCTTGGGGATTTTAATGCTAAATTATCCTCTAGAGATCGGGAAGAGGGAACCCTAATTTTGGAACCAGGGGATTGATTTATGATTGCCCAAGTCCGGGCATTATACTTGGTGGATATTAAATGCCATGGAACCAACTATACTTGGACTAATAAGAGGAGGGAGCCACATAGCGGGAAGGTGAAGTTAGACCATTTTTTGGTTTCAGAGGAGGCATTTGTAAAATGGAATATAAAATTTCAGATTTTGGAGGGTCCAGTTTCGGATCACTTTCCCATTTTGTTGGAAGGGGGGATCAAGACAGTGCGACATCACAAACCATTTAAATTTGAAAACTTTTGGTTACAAAAAGAGGAACTTCGAAAGAAAATTCCACGGTGGTGGGAAGAAGGTCGCCCAACATATGGGACAACAATGTTTAGATTCCACAAACAACTTCATTATGTCAAAGATCAACTGAAACAATGGAGGCGAGCTAACAAGACAGACTTCCAGGTCCAAAGAGCTCCATTGGTGGCCAGATGGGATGAGGTTCAAAAACACTTTAGGGAAGGAACAATTAGAGAGCAGCTCAAAGAAGAGGATGATGCATTGCGTAAAGCGGTTGAGGACATTGACAACCAAGAGGAGACCTACTGGAAACAGAGAGCAAGAACCACTTGGTTATTAGAAGGTGATAAAAATACCAAATTTTTCCATCGGATTGCTTGTGCTAGGAGACAGATGAACAACATGGAAGCTCTTCAAGATGAGAACGGACACTCCTTTGATACAATTCCAGGTATGCATTTCCATTCAATGGATTATTTTCTAAACTATTTAAGGAAAGTATGGTGCAAGATGAAGAGGCTCAAAAAGAAGTTATTGTTGTCATACCCTCTGTTATCTCTGAAGAAGAAAATCAGACCCTACTTAAACCCATTGATAGAGAGGAACTGAAGAATGTAGTCTTTGGAATGAGCACCGAAAAAACACCAGGTCCAGATGGCTTTCCAATTGAGTTTTTCAGGCCTTTTGGGATAACTTGGAGGAGGATATAATGGTTGTTATAGAGGAGTCCAAAGGTAGTAAAAGAATGCTTAAAGCATTAAATCATACTTTCATTACCTTAATTCCAAAAGGGGAGGAGGGGGTACATATTTCGGATTATAGACCTATTGCCTTATGCAATGTCATATATAAAATAATCACAAAGGTAATGGTTGAGCGGCTAAAACCTCTTCTACATAACATTATCTCCTCGGAGCAAGGGGGTTTTGTAGAGGGTAGGCGGATCTTGGATGGTGTGGTTCTAGCTCGAGGAGGCAATCCATTCAATGCAAACATCCGGTAATAGAGGAATGTTCATAAAATTAGATATGTCAAAGGCTTATGATAGGGTGGAGTGGAGCTTCTTGTCAAAGATGATGGCAGCCTTTGGTTTCTCTCGAGATTGGATAGAATGGGTCATGAGTTGTGTTTCTACTCCGACATACTCAGTGTTAATCAAGGGTCTTCCCTCGCAACCGTTTGGAGCTACTCGAGGCCTTCGTCAAGGAGATCCTTGCTCTCCCTATCTTTTTCTCATATTGGCTGAAGGATTGGGTAGACTCATCTTGAGGAGAAGACAACAAGGTTTGCTAACAGGTATCAAGGTGGGTGAGGAAGTTTTGACTCACCTACAGTTTGTGGATGACACGGGATTGGTGGGAGTGGCCAGCTTCAAGGAAGCAAGAATGATTAGAGATACACTTAATGTCTACCTTAGGGCTACAAACCAAGTCATCAATGATAAAAAATCCAAAGTGGTCTTTTTCAATCTTGATCAAAGGCTTCAGGACAAAATTTTAGAGATCTTGGGATTCACAAGGACTTATCTCCCAGTGGTATACTTGGGGGTCCCTTTGCATTTTAAAAAACTAAAAATAGATATATGGAGGAATATTTTGGATTGTATCAAGGACAAAATTAATCATTGGTCTCACAAATGGTTAAGCTATGGGGGTAGATTAACTTTTTTACAGTCAATCATTCAGGCCATGCCAATTTATAAATTTTCTATCCTTGTTGCCCCACATACCATATGGAAAGAGTTGGACAAGATGGCTAGAAAATTTTTATGGGAAGGAGTAAAAGGAGAGAGGAAATGGGCCTTAGTAGGTTGGGATAAAGTAAGCCAGCCCAAGGTAAAAGGAGGTTTGGGATTGAGAAGATCAAAGTTAAATAATAAAGCTTTGGCTGGAAAGCTTTATTGGAGGTGGATTTCCCAACCAACTTCTTTATTCCAGTAGAATCTTAACTAGTAAATATTTGGGACATGTAAACCCAAATGAGGTGGGTCATTTCCCTTTGGATGGTAATGGATCCTTAGTGTGGCGGGCTCTCAAGTTAGGATCTCAGGTAGTAAAAGATAGATTATTTTGGAAAGTGGGGAGAGGGGAGAAGGCACGATTTTGGACAGATTCATGGGATCAATACCCACCTATCATTGTTGAATTTCTTGAATTGCAACCAATAAAAATAGCCATAGAAACCAAGGGATGGGTCCAAATTGAAAGTTATTTCAACACTAGTCAGTTGGGGATTATAAGTTTAAGCAGTTTAAGAAGTTGGATGAGTGGCCAATTTCAATCCCTCCGGATTTGACACCCATCATGACTAAAATCTTGGCAGAAATATTTCTCACAGGTAGAGACGAGGAGGATGAATTAGCTTGGGGCTATGGGAGCCTTGGTGTCTACACGGTGAAGGATGGATATGATAAGATCCTTCCAGAGCCTCCTCCTCATACATATCGGGTTGAGGATTGGAGAAAGATTTGGCGAGTCCAAGGGTTGGCCGAAAGTAAACTTTTTTCCTGGCGGTTCATGCATAATGGAATTCTTACTTTTGATAATCTCAGATGCAGGGGAATCATTGGTCCATCTCAATGTGTTTTATGCTACAAGAGTGAGGAAACAGCTGATCACTTGATGTTTGAGTGCCCATTCACGCGCCGATTTGGGAGAGATGGTTTTTATATTATAAAATTCAAGTTAATGGTGATTTGAATCGGATTAATATTTGGGAAATATGGAAGAGGGGTAGATTTAAATCTAAAGCTCTTTGTATTGGTTGGGAGCTTGGATTAAACTTTATTTGGTGGCAAGTGTGGTTGGAGAGAAATGCTAGAATTTTTAGAGAAACTTTTTCTTCTTTAGATGGAGTTTGGCAGGTCATTTGGAGCAAAGTCACAGAAACTGTGGCAATCTATGCTAAAGAGGAAACTCAGGTTGTTATTGGGGCAATGGAGAAGGAAGTTGAAGTGCAAGAGGGACAGGACAGAGCTAGTTGGAAACCACCCCCAGAAGGTTGGATTAAAATTAATATTGATGGAGTTGCAAAAGGCAATCCGGGTAGAGCTAGAATTGGAGTGGTTTGCCGGAATCATGTTGGAACAGTGCTCTATTGGGAACTGCAAGGCTTGGGAAGAGCCACAAACAATGAAGCGGAAGCCTTAGCTATCAAATCTGCTTCTATTTGGGCAGTAAAACAAGGTCATAGGAGGATAATCCTAGAATCAGATTCTCAAATAATGGTTGGAGCTCTAGATTGCATGAGGAACTTTGCTTTGAAAACATGGAGGTTGAGGATTCTTGTCACTCAAATTAAGGAATTATGGAGGGAATTAGATGATGTGATTCCGGTTTATGTGAGTAGAGATCTAAATAAAGTGGCGGACTTCTGGCTAAGATGGGTGCTGAGAAGGAGGTAGGGGTTCAGTGGCATGGTGACATGGCTATTGAGGATGAGATGATTAGGCAGGTTGGTGAGCAAATCCGGTGCTTAGCTAATTTGGATAACCATTCCAGAAATATTGTTTAGGAGATTTATGTTTCAATGTAGATCTTCTTTTATAGTTGTAAACAGGTGAACAGTCATTGTAGAAATATGGTTTAAGAGATTTGGCTCCAATGCAAATCTTCTTTTACTGTTGTAAACATGTGTTCTCTCTGACTAAGGTTGGGAAAAGTCTCATCCCAACTTGTAAATGATCTTTGTTTTAATACAAGTTTTTTCAAATTATTTTTCAAAAAAAATACTTGGACTCAATAAATATTCTAATTGGTCCAAGTGGCAACTAATTATAACATAATACTAACATTGACTTAGTGGGATAGCTACGTAACAATACAACCCTTGATTTAGACTTTTTCTACAACTTTGATCCTTTCTTTTAGGGAAGGATGCATTTATTACAAATATTCATGTATTGTTATAGAAAATCTCATAACAAATTCATGCCCCAAATAAATGATGAGTCACCCACGTTTGATTCTTCTAAATGCTTATGTGGAATTCGAAGTATTTTGTGTTTCAGCTGCCCACGTGGTGTTTGACCAAGCCATAGCTTATGTGGTATTTTTATTATGCGGAACAGGTATTTCCATAGATTTTTCTAGGTTTTCGTAACACTCTTCTGTAGCGTCCTTCTGTAGCACCCTTCCGTAGCGCGTGTCCACGTGTCTCCAATATATTTTCACAATATTGGTTCATCCTTTCTTCAATATATGACCTATATTTTGCTATAATATTACCTACCAAAAACATACAAAAACTTCACACAATTTGTGTAAAATATGATCATTTATCATTTTAATTTTTTAGAGTGTAGCTTTGATACCATTGATGGCTATTTAGCCAAATTAAATCATAGGTCCACTTTCCCATAATCTAGCATAAATCACATAAAGGCCCACTCTTAGAATAATATCAATATCAATGAATCACATTCATGAAATAACACCAATATTTCTTACTAAGAAATCACTCATAATATTATTTATAAATCAAATATGGAATTGCTCTCAATCAACTTCGATTATAATACACATAGCTTTGTCTCCATAATATAACTTTAGAAGATGACTCTTAAGTACTTGAATATTGCTCTCCTCAAACATCTGAGAGATGCATTCTTTCCTATTCCTCACTTATGAAAAAACTCTAACGTCTCTTCACTTTACATATTTCCACATATCATGTGAATCTTAACTTGTATATTTGACACCTACACATATGACTCTTGAATTACTTACATGATGATCGACTGTAGTAGCTTACATTTAATTTTGTCAATCCAGGTTAGATTTAAAGAGTAGCAATCCAGTATAGATTGTACCATAGTAATTAATACTAAGCTTAGTTCAGATCTCTTTCTGGTTTCATGTGTTGCAAAAATTAAAGTTTACGAAAAATAGAATAAAATAAAATAAAATATGCAATTTATGAATTATTTTATATGAGTATATTTTGATCCACAAATGATTTAATGATGCATAATATAATTTATAATTATTTTTGTATGCAATTTAATTAAGTTTATGCTTTAAAATTTATTCTAAATTCTAACTCTATTTACTGAGGGAAGAGATTAGGGACTAACCTTTCGGAGTGGGCCCTATATTCGGAAGGTTAGTGTGAACCCCTTCCCCTATTTTCTATTCAGTAATCGACTCTCATTTAATTAATCTAATTCTTAATTATTTCATAATTACAAGAGAATAAAATAAATAAAAATTACCAAAGCAAGCAAAATATAAAATAATTATAAAACATAGTTACCATATCCTCGAAGAAAATATTGTCGCTACTTTATTATTGAAAATATGGCTGCGCATCAAACTTTTAGAATTGCATACAAAATATTTCATCTGGAATAATCACAGATTACATATATTTCTACATTCGCTCACGATCCAACCAAGCCTTTTCAAAGGCCTCGTATGCAAATATATATTGTCACTCAGACAATTCCAAACATAACTCCTCGTATTTCTCCCATATGGTTTGGACTTGATCACACAACAACTTTATTCTAACAAGAATAATCTAAATTAACACATCTCCTAAAATACTTGGACTCAATAAATATTCTAATTGGTCCAAGTGGCAACTAATTATAACATAATACTAACTTTGACTTGGTGGGATAGCTACGTAACAATACAATCTTTGATTTAGAAATTTTCTACAGCTTTGATCCTTTCTTTTAGGGAAGGATGCATTTATTACAAATATTCACATATTGTTATATAAAATCTCATAATAAATTCATGCCCCAAATAAATGATGAGTCACCCACGTTTGATTCTTCTAAATGCCTATGTGAAATTCGAAATATTTTGTGTTTCAACTGCCCATGTGGTGTTTGACCAAGCCATAGCTTATGTGGCATTTTTATTATGCGAAACAAGTCTTTTCGTAGATTTTTCCAGGTTTTCGTAACACCCTTCTCTAGCATCCTTTCGTAGCACCCTTCCGTAGCGCGCGTCCACGTGTTTCCAATATATTTTCACGATATTGGTTCATCCTTTATTCAATATATGACATGTATTTTACTGTAATATTACCTGCCAAAAATATACAAAAACTTCGTACAATTTGTGTTAAATATGATCATTTATCATTTTAACCTCATTTATCAAATTTACTGATAAATCACATAAATAAGGTAAAAATAATCATTAAAACACATTTACTTTCATAATTTTGTAGATAGAAAACATATAATATTTGCATAAAATATGTGTCAATTTGGCACTCATCATTCCCCCAAACTGAAGGAAGTGCATGTCCTCATGCACACAAGATTAATACAACAATCTCAATGGATAAACTCTGCAGTTATAACAGTTGTATAAATCCAAAATTTGGTCTATAATAGATGATTGATGCCTTGTTCATGTAAATCCAATTTTTTACCTTGATACTCCATTTAAACGATATTTCTTTTGGAATTTTGGAATACATTTGATAAGAAGCACAATGCAAATTGTCATTTGACTAAAATGGGATTACCATTATTTTTTTCAAATTAAATAAGTTGAAACAAGAAGGTACTATAAATCATACAATGAATATGTGTTTTATTTTAGTCTAATCACTTCCTATAGGAGCAGTATTTCAACTTCTATCTATCTAAACACACTTTTCAATGTAAAAGCCAATAGTGCTCATTGGATTTATTTAGATGTATATGAAAACTATGCATAAATAAGACTTATAACTTCTATAATAATGTTATCTACAAACCCATACTAACAATAAGAACATCATTATATATGTAACATATAAAATTTAAATTAACTTTTAAAGTTTATTTATTTATTTATTTATTTATTATTATTTTATTTTATTTTATTATTTATATATTATTATTATTATTATATAACTGTAAAATATTATATTACCTATACTATACCTCTAAACTATATTATAAACTCTATTGTATTAAGTATTATAAACTATATTACTGAAGATTATTATAGAAGTTGTCTACAGAAGATATCTACAAAATTGTAGTTGTTAGAGTTTAAGAAAATACTTTACCTGATTCTTTCCTCCAAACTGAATTGTGAACTTTGTACACCTTATTTACTTCCCCCCCAAACTGTAATTTTAGCCAAAATAAGATGAAGGGCGTTTTATTTATATTGGTAGATAATAGAATAATAAATTTTATTTATGGGGGTTTATTATAATTTTTGTGATTGTGCTTCCTGTATGTCATTAAGAAGTTTCCGAGATAGAAAGGTAATGAATATAAAATTTGATTTCAGCCTTCTAGGATATCTTCAATCAAAGGAAAAAATGAAATAGATATTAAGATGACTTTTTCTAAGGGATGAAAATGTGATGGGCACAAGCCATGTTTTTGTAGAAAAAGAAAAAATTGAAACCATAGTACTTTCGTGAGGGTTTACTTTTGAGCTTTGCCTGCATGTGATGTTCCTAGGATTATTCTTCAAGGATTTCAAACATTCTAGCAATTTTGAAACAACTTCATTTACTCCTTTCACAAATCAATATAGTGTCAAAGTTGTCCTAGTATTTTAAAGCTTCTTTCAAGACCAACTGTGTGTGTAGTGAGGATTCATTTCCCATTATGAGCAAAGATTGAAAAACAACAAGGGTTATGTATGCCAAAAAGCTAGCTTATCTTATGAGCATCTAGAGGTCTTATCCAGACTTAATGTTAATACGTATGGATACCTTAATAAAGAGTACCCCATGGCGTTTGAGATATTGAGAATTCTAGGGATTCAAGCTCTTTTGCCCTTTTTTTATTTTTTTTTATTTGAGGTACTTGCTCATTTTGGGAGGAGCAAAGGATTTTTAGTGCTTTTTGAGGTTCTTGCTTATTTTGAAGAGAAGCAAGAAAATTTTTATTACTTTTTTGGAATTTTGCTTATTTTGAGGAGAAGCAAGAATTTAGTAGGATACTTGCTCGATTAGATGAGGAGCAAGGGATTTTTTTCTTTTCAGGGTGAAAGGCGAGCTTGTCCTTTTGCCAATTTATTAGTACTCTAGACCATGCGTAAAAATAGATAAGCAAGAGAAAATTTTTACTTTATGGCAAAAATAACACGAGTTAATTTTTCAAAAACTTCACAATGTTTTTAGATATGTATTTGTGCGTGGTCAAAAGAGAAAAACTTGATCATCTAGGAGTCACAACATTTTAAAAAATTTAAGTTATTTCCAATGAAAATTTTGCTCAAAATATTAGATATAGTTTGAGTATTTGAAAAACATCTAGACTTCATCTAGCAAACAAGGTACTATGTATCATGTGGTAATCATCTTCCTACAAGGTTTTTAGAGAAAACATCTTCTTAAGCTATCTTTGAAACATTAATACTGAAAATAGAAGGAAATACAGATACTTCATGATGAAATAAAGGAAGCATAATCATTTTAATTTTTAATTTTTTTTCAATATATATATATATATATATTATTATTTTTTTCCTTTCAAAGAGAAATTATTGGATAGTAGTTGGTTGTAGTTCAGAAATGGACTGCAAATCAATTTGTTGTTTAAGGTGGTGTATGATTTTTATTTATTTTTAGATAGTAGCTCTTTGTATAGTTAAAAGCTATGCCCATTAATTAGTGATTTTTTAGTTGAGTTAGCAATAGGATTTGAGTTTTACTACACCCTTTCAAATATTTTTTTAATTGAAATTTTCATGATACAATATGTTTGTCCCGCCACTTTATAGTTATATTTATTTAGTCCTCTATAATACCTCTATTTTATTTCATTATTATTATTATTTAATTAATTAATTAATTTTTTTTATATATTTTAATTATATATATATATATATATATATATATATATATATATATATTTTGATTGGTTGAAAGGGTGTTGAAAGTTCCCTGAACCTTGTACAACTATTTTTTACATGTTATTCAAACCGACCGAAGAGGCCCAAGAGCTAAAGATCAGAGAAAAAGCCAAACACCACAAGAAGAAATGTGTCGCGATATCGCGACATGTTGCATTTTCGTGGTCCCAAGCATAAAGAAAAAGCAAGGAGGAAAAGGTGTTGCAATATCGCGACATGTTGTGCCGTCGCGACCAAGGAAGGAAAAGATGTCGCGATATCACAACAAGATGCAGCATCGCGGTCGAAGGAGAGAAAGTGTCACAAAATCGCGACCTGTAGCAACGTCGCTACCAGAATAGAAGTGTCGCGATATCACGACAAGTTGCGACGTCGCGGCCAGAGGAGGAAAGGTGTCGTGATATCGCGACAAGTTGTATCGTCGAGGCCCAAGAAGAAAATATGTCGTGATATCATGACATGTTGCATTGTCGCGGCCACAGGAGAAAAAGTGTCGCGATATCGCGACATGCTGCACCATCACGGCTATAAGAGAAAAGGTGTCGCGATATCGCGACATGTTGTATTGTCACGGCCAAAGGAGGAAAAGTGTCGCGATATCACGACATGTTGCAATGTCATGGCCATAAGAGAAAAAGTGTCGCGATATCGTGACATGATGTATCATCGCGGCCTAAGGAGAAAAAATGTCGCGAAATTGCGACGTGATGCATCGTCTTGGGAAAAGGGTAAAAAATGTCGCGATATCACGACATGTTGCAATCCCACGGCCAAAGAAGGAAAATGTGTCGCGATATCACGACATGTTGCAACATCGCGGCTCAAGAGAAAAAGTGTCACTAAATCGCGACATGTTGCGTCATCGCGGCCAGAGGGAAAAAAGTGTCGTGATATCGTGACAAGTTGCAGCATCGTGACCAGAGGAGAAAAAGTGTCGCGAAATCGCGACAAGTTGCATCGTCTCGGCGAAAGGAAAAAATATGTCATGATATCGCGGTATGTTGTATTGTCGCGGCCAAAGAAGGAAAAGGTGTCGCGATATCGCGACAAGAAGCAGCATCGCGGCTCGAGAGAAAAAGTGTCGCGATATCGTGACAAGTTGCAACATCGTGGCCAAAGAGAAAAGATGTCGCGATATCACGACATGTTGCAACGACGTGGCCGAAGGAGAAAAAGTGTTGTGATATCGCGACAAGTTGCATTGCCGCGGCCAGATGAGGAAAAAGTGTCACGATATCACGACATGTTGCATTATCGCGGCCAAAGAGAAAAAGTGTCGCGATATCGTGACATGTTGCATTATCGCGGCCAAATAGAAAAAGTGTCGCGATATCGCAACATGTTGCATTATCGTGGTCAAAGAGAAAAAATGTCACGATATTGCGACATGTTGCATTAGTGCGGCCAAAGAGAAAAAGTGTCACGATATCGCGACAAGTTGCATCATCACGGCCGAAAGAGAAAAAGTGTCGCGATATCGCGACATGATGTAATGCCGCGGCCAAAGGAGAAAAAAGTGTCGCGATATCGCGACAAGTTGCAAAGTCGCGCCCAAAGGAGAAAGAAATGTCGCGATATCGCGACATGTTGCATTTTCGCGGCCAAAGGTGAAAAGTGTCGCGATATCGCGACATGTTGCACTTTCGCTGCCGAAGGAGAAGAAGGAAAAGGTGTCGCGATATCACGACAAGTTTCAACAAAATACCAAACCAATCCCCAGGCAACATCTCACATTGTGCAAACATTGAAACTTGTAGGATCGTTCCTTAGGTCAATAGGGAAGGAGTCTCTCCACACTTGAATGTCAGATTCGTCGACTCCCTTGTTAGCAAGCCAGTCCGCAACTTTGTTTCCTTCTCGGTATTGATGCTTAATGGCTAATTCTGGGTAATTGCCAATTAGGGCCTTGCATTCTTGGAAAATCAAAGCAAGGGCCCAAGGAGGCTTAGCGGTACCATTGAGCCAGTTAATACAGTGCAACGAGTCTCCTTCGATGATAAGTTAATACAGTGCAGTCGGTATATATATATATATTTATTATTATCATTTCTAATTATATATATATATATATATATATATATAATTTTAATATATACTTTATTTTTATTTTATTTTATTTTTACTAAATATTTTATCATTTTTATTATCTTTTTTTTGAAGCGAAAACCCTTACGGGGATGCCTTGGTCTGAGAGACCACGAACAGGGGGTTCTACACCGTCAAAGTCATCCGGAAGTCGCACCCGACCCTGCCTCGCACCAACATTATTAATTGGATTTTGGATACCCAATTCAACTTTTTGGTAGGGTGGAGATTTGAACTTGGTACCTCCCTTGGAGGATTGCCCTCTCCTCTCCAACTCACCTACAACACCGGGTTTATCATTTTTATTATCATTTCTAATAATAATATTTATTTATTTATATATTTTTATTTTTATTTTTATTTAATTAATTAATTTATTATTATTATTTTTTGTAATATTTTCTAAAGTTTTATTGGACTGTTTTTCTCCACCTAGAAATTTCTTATTTTATTTTCTCTCTTTGATTTTATATTATTATTTTTTTATATTTTATTTTTTATATATATTTTTTTAATTTTTAGTTTGGGTTTTGATTTTTCCGATTCAATCCTACTGTCTCGCTAAGCTTAAATATAAATTTTAGAACTTATAAATATTCTTAACGTATTGTCTGCTAAGTTCTAAATATAAATTTCAAAACTTATAAATACTCTTAACACAGAAGAAAAGAAATAAATTTAAAATTACTAAACAGTCCTAATGCTACTAAAATTAGATGTGTGTTTATACAGTTAATTTCAGCATAATTAGGAAAAAAGTAAAAGTACTTGGAAAATAAATTTTTACTGGAAGTGCAATTGCTAAAGTAAAAAGTAACTTTCTACTACTTCCTACAAAATAAAAACAGGGTCCTAACTACTCACTTATGAAAAAACTCTAGCGTCTCTTCACTTTACATATTTCCACATATCATGTGAATCTTAACTTGTATATTTGACACCTACACATATGACTCTTGAATTACTTACATGATGATCGACAGTAGTAGCTTACATTTAATTTTGTCAATCCGGGTTAATCCAGGTTAGATTTAAAGAGTAGCAATCCAGTATAGATTGTACCATAGTACTTAATACTAAGCTTAGTTCAGATCTCTTTTTGGTTTCATGTGTTGCAAAAATTAAAGTTTACGAAAAATATAATAAAATAAAATAAAATATGCAATTTTTGAATTATTCTATATGAGTATATGTGGATCCGTGAATGATTTAATGATGCATAAAATTTATATTTATTTTTATTTTTGTATACAATTTAATTAATTTTATGCTTTAAAATTTATTCCACATTCTAACTCTATTTACCGGGGGGAAGAGATTCGGGACTAACCTTTCGGAGTGGGCCCTGCCTTCGGAAGGTTAGTGTGAACCACTTCCTCTATTTTATATTTAGTAATCGAATCTCATTTAATTAATCTAATTCTTAATTATTTCATAATTACAAGAGAATAAAATAAATAAAAATCACCAAAGTAAACAAAATATAAAATAATTATAAAACACAGTTACCATATCTTGAAGAAAATATTGCTGCTTCTTTATTATTGAAAATCAAACGTACATGGCTACGCATCCAACTTTCAGAATTACATACAGAATATTACATCAGGAATAATCACAAATTATAGATATTTCTACATTTGCTCGCCATCCAACCAGGATTTTTCAAAGGCCTCGTATGCAAATATATATTGTCACTCAGACAATTCCGAACATAACTCCTCGTATTTCTCCCATATGGTTTGGACTTGATCACACAACAACTTTATTCTAACAAGAATAATCTAAATTAACACATCTCCTAAAATACTTGGACTCGGTCAATGAAACTTCTTTTCCTTTCGGGCATCAGTTGGGTAGCCGAAGAGATTTATGGTTACTGTGGATTTGAATACAAGATTGCTGCCCCAGGAGGGTCCAATGGGGACACCTCCGGATCCTCTTCTAGAGAGACATAGTTATTTTGCAGATTTTTTAAAGGATAAATCTCCATCAAAGATTGAAGAAGCACAAAAAACTGCATTAAAAATGCTCTTTACGGCTGCTGGAAATAGATCAATATCTCAACGAGTTAATGGATGCTTGCCACAGTCAGAATCAAGGCCAAAGATTGTCATTGAGCAAAGGATGGTTGAAGAAACAATTTTATATAGATCCAATCATGATTTGATCTGTAAATTCATGGGTATTCGCCCTACCCTAAATTTTTTGTATTCCTGGGTCCGGCAAAACTGGGAGCCTCTTGGTGAGTATTCTTTATGGTTTATTAGCAATGGATATTTTATTGTTAGTTTTTCTTCACTTGCCGATAGAAATAGAGCTTTCGAATCAGAAAAGAGGAATCATGGTCCGACAAGATTATTTGTTCAACCCTGGAGAGTGGGATTTGATCCTCGGATTGAACCCACTACTGTCCCGGTTTGGATTCGTTTGTATGCACTTCCAATGGAGTTTTGGAGTGAGCAGGTATTGGAAATTATCGATAATTCCCTTGGAAGACATTTGGGTGTTTCCAAAGACACAATAGAAGGAAACACAGATGTTTATGCAAGATTATGTGTGGAAATGGATCTTAGCCAGCCTCTACCGACAGAGGTGGAAATTGAACTTGCAGGACTATCTTGGATTCAACAACTGGATTATGAGGCATTGCCCTTCAGATGCAGAGTTTCCCACAAATATGGGCATTTGGCCCGATCTTGCCCAAATAATATGAATATAAAAATGGAGGCTCCTCTAGGAATGTCAAATATTCCTATGGAGGGTAAGTCAACAATCAACAAAGAACCAACAAATATTTCTCAGGGTAAAGAAGCACAGGGAGATGGTTTTGAATAGCCCAAAAGAAGGAGAAGGCAAAAGAAAAAATATGGTAAAGAGCAAACCCAACTCAAGCCCTCCAATAGGTATGAGATATTTAAGACACTAATGGACCAAGAAGAACAATTCATGGAAGGAGTGGATGGGAATAATGAAAATAATAACATCCATGTTCAAGCTCCTCTTTCATCTCCCCCCATCATAGAGCGAGGTAATTGAGTACGGTGAGTTACCGCAGTCAGAGAGTGCAGGGGCATTGATAGTGCATAACCAAGAGCATCCAATAATTAAAGATGTCAGCATGGGCATAGCATAAAAGAACAGAGAAAGGCCAACTTTAGGGATAACTCAGGTGGAAAAGAGATCAAAAAATAGCAACTGTCAAGGAGTGGGTAGAAAATCAAATAAGGAATTGATAGCAGTTTAAGGAGACAAACTGATCACTAGAGGATTGGTGAGGCCAATAGATTTTTACTGCTCTCAAGGTAACCAATGATTATACAATTATGGAATGTTAGGGGTTTAAACAGTAGAACCCATCAATCTGTTGTTCGAAGACTCTTAGAAAAATGTAAAATAGATTTTTTGCTTATCCAGGAGACAAAAATGTCGTTAGATCTTATGTGTAAAACAATTAACAAAATTTGGAGGGGTGCTGATCATATGGAAGTGGCTACACAAGGTGCCTCAAGGGGGATAGTTACTCTTTGGAACTCTCTTGAATGGACTGCAATAGAACATATAGCTTGGAGGGGTGTTCTCACATCACATTTTAGAAATAATGTCACATTTGAACATGTTTTAATCACAAATTTTTATGGGGCTCAAAACCTAGATGGTCAGATGCATCAATGGAAAGTTGTGCATAACATGAGAGTCTCAAGGGAAGATTTAGACTGGATTATTTTTGGGGATTTTAATGCTAAATTATCCTCTAGATATCATGAAGGGGGAACCCCAATTTTGGACCCAGGGGATCGACTTATGATTGCCCAAGTCCAGGCATTACACTTCGTGGATATTAAATGCCCTAGAACCAACTATACTTGGACTAATAAGAGGAGGGAGCCACATAGCAGGGAAGGTGAAGTTAGACCATTTTTTGGTTTCAAAGGAGGCATTTGTAAAATGGAATATAAAATTTTAGATTTTGGAGGGTCCAGTTTCAGATCACTTTCCCATTTTGTTGGAAGGAGGGATCAAGATAGTGCAGCATCACAAACCATTTAAATTTGAAAACTTTTGGTTACAAAAAGAGGAACTTCGAAAGAAAATTCCACAGTGGTGGTAAGAAGGTTGCCCAACATATGGGACAACAATGTTTAGATTCCACAAACAACTTCATTATGTCAAAGATCAACTGAAACAATGGAGGCGAGCTAACAAGACAGACTTCCAGGTCCAAAGAGCTCCATTGGTGGCCAGATGGGATGAGGTTCAAAAATACTTTAGGGAAGGAACAATTACAGAGCAGATCAAAGAAGAGGATGATGCATTGCGTAAAGTGGTTGAGGACATTGACAACCAAGATGATACCTACTGGAAACAGAGAGCAAGAACCACTTGGTTATTAGAAGGTGACAAAAATACCAAATTTTTCCATCGGATTGCTTGTGCTAGGAGACAGATGAACAACATGGAAGCTCTTCAAGATGAGAACGGACACTCCTTTGATACAATTCCAGGTATGCATTTCCATTCAATGGATTATTTTTCTAAACTATTTAAGGAAAGTATGGTGCAAGATGAAGAGGCTCAAAAAGAAGTTATTGCTATCATACCCTCTGTTATCTTTGAAGAAGAAAATCAGACCCTACTTAAACCCATTGATAGAGAGGAACTAAAGAATGTAGTCTTTGGAATGAGCACCAAAAAAACACCAGGTCCAGATGGCTTTCCAATTGAGTTTTTTCAAGCCTTTTGGGATAACTTGGAGGAGGATATAATGGTTGTTATAGAGGAGTCCAAAGGTAGTAAAAGAATGCTTAAAGCATTAAATCATACTTTCATTACCTTAATTCCAAAAGGGGAGGAGGGGGTACATATTTTAGATTATAGACCTATTGCCTTATGCAATGTCATATATAAAATAATCACAAAGGTAATGGCTGAGCGGCTAAAACCTCTTCTACATAACATTATATCCTCAGAGCAAGGGAGTTTTGTAGAGGGTAGGCAGATCTTGGATGGTGTGGTTCTAGCTGAGGAGGCAATCCATTCAATGCAAACATCTGGTAATAGAGGAATGTTCATAAAATTAGATATGTCAAAGGCTTATGATAGGGTGGAGTGGAGCTTCTTGTCAAAGATGATGGTAGCCTTTGGTTTCTCTCAGGATTGGATAGAATGGGTCATGAGTTATGTTTCTACTCTAACATACTCAGTGTTAATCAAGGGTATTCCATCGTAACCATTTGAAGCTACTCGAGGCCTTCGTCAAGGAGATCCTTGCTCTCCCTATATTTTTCTCATATTGGATGAAGGATTGGGTAGACTCATCTTGAGGAGAAGACAACAAGGTTTGCTAACAGGTATCAAGGTGGGTGAGGAAGTTTTGACTCACCTACAGTTTGTGGATGACACAGGATTGGTGGGAGTGGCCATCTTCAAGGAAGCAAGAATGATTATAGATACACTTAATGTCTACCTTAGGGCTACAAACCAAGTCATCAATGATAAAAAATCCAAAGTGGTCTTTTTCAATCTTGATCAAAGACTTCAGGACAAAATTTTATAGATCTTGGGATTCACAAGGACTTATCTCCCAGTGGCATACTTGGGGGTCCCTTTGCATTTTAAAAAACTAAAAATAGATATCTAAAGGAATCTTTTGAATTGTATCAAGGACAAAATTAATCATTGGTATCACAAATGGTTAAGCTATGGGGGTAGATTAAATTTTTTACAGTCAGTCATTCAGGCCATGCCAATTTATAAATTTTCTATCCTTGCTGCCCCACATACCATATGGAAAGATTTGGACAAGATGGCTAGAAAATTTTTATGGGAAGGAGTAAAAGGAGAGAGGAAATGGGCCTTAGTAGGTTGGGATAAAGTAAGCTAGCCCAAGGTAAAAGGAGGTTTGGGACTAAGAAGATCAAAGTTAAATAATAAAGCTTTGGTTGGAAAGCTTTATTGGAGGTGGATTTCCCAACCAACTTCTTTATTCAGTAGAATCTTAACTAGTAAATATTTGGGACATGTAAACCCAAATGAGGTGGGTCGTTTCCATTTGGATGGTAATGGATCCTTAGTGTGGCAAGCTCTCAAGTTAGGATCTCAGGTAGTAAAATATAGATTATTTTGGAAAGTGGGGAGAGGGGAGAAGGCACGATTTTGGACAGATTCATGGGATCAATACCCACCTATCATTGTTGAATTTCTTGAATTGCAACCAATAAAAATAGCCATAGAAACCAAGGGATGGGTCCAAATTGAAATTTATTTCAACACTAGTCAGATTGGGGATTATAAGTTTAAGCAGTTTAAGAAGTTCGATGAGTGGTCAATTTCAATCCCTCCGGATTTGACACCCATAATGACTAAAATCTTGGCAAAAATATTTCTCACAGGTAGAGATGAGGAGGATGAATTAGCTTGGGGCTATGGGAGCCTTGGTGTCTACACAGTGAAGTACGGATATGATAAGATCCTTCCAGAGCCTCCTCCTCATACATATTAGGTTGAGGATTGGAGAAAGATTTGGCGAGTCCAAGGGTTGGCCGAAAGTAAAATTTTTTGCACAGCGGTTCATGCATAATGGAATTCTTACTTTTGATAATCTCAGATGCAGGGGAATCATTGGTCCATCTCAATATGTTTTATGCTACAAGAGCGAGGAAACAACTTATCACTTGATGTTTGAGTGCCCATTCACGTGCCAGATTTGGGAGAGATGGTTTTTATATTATAAAATTGAAGTTAATGGTGATTTGAATAGGATTAATATTTGGGAAAGATGGAAGAGGGGTATATTTAAATCTAAAGCTCTTTGTATTGGTTGGGAGCTTGGATTAAACTTTATTTGGTGGCAAGTGTGGTTGGAGAGAAATGCTAGAATTTTTAGAGAAACTTTTTCTTCTTTAGATGGAGTTTGGCGAGGTCATTTGGAGTAAAGTCACGAAGCTGTGGCGAGTCTATGCTAAAGAGGAAACTCGAGGTTGTTATTGGAGCAATGGAGAAGGAAGTTGAAGTGCAAGAGGGACGAGGACAGAGCTAGTTGGAAACCACCCCCAGAAGGTTGGATTAAAATTAATACTAATGGAGCTGCAAAAGGCAATCCGGGTAGAGCTAGAATTGGAGTGGTTTGCCGAAATCATGTTGGAACAGTGCTCTATTGGGAACTGCAAGGCTAGGGAAGATCCACAAACAATGAAGTAGAAGCCTTAGCTATCAAATCTACTTCTATTTGGGTAGTAAAACAAGGTCATAGGAGGATAATCCTAGAATCAGATTCTCAAATAATGGTTGGAGCTCTAGATTGCATGAGGAACTTTGCTTTAAAAACATGGAGGTTTAGGATTCTTGTCACTCAAATTAAGGAATTATGGAGGGAATTAGATGATGTGATTCCGGTTTATGTGAGTAGAGATCTAAATAAAGTGGCAAACTTCTTGGCTAAGATGGGTACTGAGAAGGAGGTAGGGGTTTAGTGACATGGCTATTGAGGATGAGAGGATTAGGTAGGTTGGTGAGCAAATCCGAGTTATTAGCTAATTTGGATAACCATTCCCGAAATACTGTTTAGGAGATTTATGTTTCAATGTAGATCTTCTTTTATAGTTGTAAACAGGTGAACAGATCATTGTAGATATATGGTTTAAGATATTTGGCTCCAATGCAAATCTTCTTTTATTTTTGTAAACATGTGTTCTCTCTCGACTAAGGTTGGGAAAAGTCTCATCCCAACTTGTAAATGATCTTTGTTTTAATACAAGTTTTTTCAAATTATTTTTCAAAAAAAATACTTGGACTCAATAAATATTCTAATTGGTCCAAGTGGCAACTAATTATAACATAATACTAACATTGACTTAGTGGGATAGCTACGTAACAATACAACCCTTGATTTAGACTTTTTCTACAACTTTGATCCTTTCTTTTAGGGAAGGATGCATTTATTACAAATATTCATGTATTGTTATAGAAAATCTCATAACAAATTGATGCCCCAAATAAATAATGAGTCACCCACGTTTGATTCTTCTAAATGCTTATGTGGAATTCGAAGTATTTTGTGTTTCAGCTGCCCACGTGGTGTTTTACCAAGCCATAGCTTATGTGGTATTTTTATTATGCGAAACAGGTATTTCCATAGATTTTTCTAGGTTTTCGTAACACTCTTCTGTAGCGTCCTTCTGTAGCACCCTTCCGTAGCGCGTGTCCACGTGTCTCCAATATATTTTCACAATATTGGTTCATCCTTTCTTCAATATATGACCTATATTTTGTTGTAATATTACCTACCAAAAACATACAAAAACTTCGCACAATTTGTGTAAAATATGATCATTTATCATTTTAACCTCATTTATCAAATTTATTGATAAATCACATCAATAAGGTAAAAATAATCATTAAAACACATTTACTTTCATAATTTTGCAGATAGAAAACATATAATATTTGCATAAAATATGTGTCAATTTGACACTTATCACATGACACTTTGCATACTTGCACACTTTATTACATGACACTTTGACTCTTCTCATACATTGACAGATACTTTAGAGAAATATAAAACACAATCCCTAGTCCAATATTTACAAATATATAAATGTTCCATGGGGCTACTTTAACACAAACAAAATAATGTAATATATCCAACAAAATAATGGCTACTAGATAGTATAGGAAGTTTACAACATACAATAAGAGAAATCCAAATGAGTTCAAGTTCAATATCACTAAAGAGATTAAGAAAATTATGATCAAAGTGAGAATGTTAGAAGCATTGACCCTTCTTGATTGGCAAGATCTAATACAAGAAGCACTCAAATAATAAGAAAGGAATTATGCAAACAATGGGCAATCTAAATCCATCCAATCTAATCTCATTGAAAAATATAATATTTATTTAATATTCAAGTCAATTTAATAAATATCTTAAATACTATAAATCCCAAAACTATGAAACCACCAACATTCTATGTTACTTTAAAAATAAATAAAATATTTTTTAAGAAGTTACAAAGTTGATTTAAGAGTGGCTATGATAGTGATGCCAAAAATAGTCTAGAGATAAGGTTAACCTACACCAAGATGACCTAGCATCTAATTCAAATGGATTGTACTAGGTAAATTCCATAGGTTTTCTAAAGGAAGCTATCATGACCATATAAAAATATCGAGAGTTGGTGATAGTATAGGAGGTAATAGTAGTCGACCTTCCCTTCTATTTTGGCATGCTACTATCTAGCGAATGGACACATAATTATTTGGGGATGGATACTTGGCAATGGACTATAACCACATTAAAGTACCTTAGGATGAAAAGACAATTCAAATTAATAATGATCCTACATGTAGCTGCTTATGCACAAGATGGATGAAGATGATGTAGTGAACTAGAATGAACTACTAGAATTCATAGATGACAAAGTCTTGGAGGATGATCAAATGTTTGACATAGACATGAATGTTAGTGTGCTTAAAGATTATGGAGACATAGAATTCAACTTCTAGGAAAATAATATTGGTAACTATTAAATATTAGAACCATCAAACATCATGACTTTAACTAGTCGGTAAACACAAGGGTTAAAAAAATATGGATAATGCTATCGGATGACATAAGGATAAGAAATGAGGTAGTCACATGCATTCATTTAATTGATCCATAAGTAATATAAACTAGTTTTACATGTCAATTTCTATTCAATTGCATCAATAATATGGATGAATACAAAGCATTGTGCACTGGTTTGAAGAAGGCTAAATATATGAGGATAAAAAACTTGAAGTTGCTTGGTGACTCCAATTTAATCATAAATTAGGTTAATTTATAATATATCGCCAAGAACAAATATTTGAAGTGAAATAAGCATTGGGTTTGGGATTTGTTAGAAATATTTAATACCTATAAGTTCAAGGTAGTTTCGAAGGATTAAATGCCAAATCAAATGAGCTAGCACTAATGCAAGTGAAAATTGACCCCATTGCCAACATCTAGGATAAACTAAAGGAGATAAAAGTGGTATTTAATCTAGTAGTCCATAATAATTTCTATTGCTACTAGGTCTTCAATAATTATGAGCAAATCATTAAGGTTCTCATTAATGAAGCTCAAAATCCTGAAGACAAAATGAGTACGGTGATGACATAAAGACATGGTAATTCAACTAGAGACAAATTAGATTCCTGAGTGGTTGATCATCATAGAAATTCTATTAAATTCAAAAAATAGTGCAAGGAAATCCAACATCAAAGCAAAAGCCTCTTCTACCACCCTATTGAGATCATTGAAGGAAATAATTTTCTGCTTGGTAAGGAGTGCTTTGAAGAAGAAATTGTTTTATCAAAGAGTTTTGTGGTAAATATGGATACATCATTGCTAAGTCCAATAAATATTTGAAATTATATGATAAGAACATCATATAGCATACCATTAAATTAGAACTATGTGCAAACAGTTTCCATACAAAACAAAGTCTCATGAATCCTAAAATTAAGGTGGTTATGAAAAAGGAGCTCTTAAAACTCTTGTAGGCTTAGACCATATTTCCAATTAAACATTCTATCTAGGTGGCCAAATTGGTGTTGGTCCAAAAAATGAATGGTGATATTAGGTTATGTGTTAAATTCAAAAACCTTAACATGGTGTCATTAAGAGATCACTATATTCTCTACCTACTATATATCAAGTTTTGCAAAAGGTAGCAGGATCACAAGTATTGTCACTCTTGGATGGTTTTTCACTATATAACTAGATCTGAGTCAAGGATGATGATCAACACAAGATGATCTTCACCAGAAAATGGAGAACCTTATGTGACTAAAAAAAAATTTTTAGACTGAAAAATGCATAAGCTATTTTCTATAAGATATGTATATTGCCTTTATAGGATTAATCAGTAAGATCATTCTCATATTACCTAGATGGTTTTACAATATATTAAAAATATAGAAACAAGCACATTAAATATGTTAAGATTATATTTTAGAGATGTAAGGAATACGGTATCTCACTCAAGCCTAGAAAGTTCATCTTTATGGTCCAAGAAGAAAAATTATTAGATCATATGGTATCAAAAGATAGTTTAGCCATAGATCCTGATAGAATAAAGGTAATCCAAAACCTTTCCTACCCATATCAGTAAAAGGAATCTGGTCCTTCTTATGTTAAATCTAGTTTGTTGCCAAGTTCATAACCAATTTCATGCAACTAGTCAAAACAATCACCAAAATGTTGAAAACATATGACCATAGCCTAAACCAGTGAAGGAAAGAGAGCTTTTAATGACATTAAGGATACCATCCCCAAAGCCGTAATCCTAGTCAAGCTTGATTTCTTCAAGGAATTTATGCTCTATATGTTTTGGACCTATCCAATTGTCATGTATGTATAAATATCCCCCATCCCTCCTATATAATCATCGAGCTCAACTTCTTCCAATATGGCAATTTGATCTTTGATTTTCACATAAGGCTCTATCCCTGATGATTTCGATCGATTCAATTTCTATATGAAACTCTTGGATCTTTTTTACCCATCTTACTCTCGTTTTTTTTCAATTCACCATGAAGTATAGTAGATCAAACATTCCAATGTAATTAGGGGTTTTGGTATTGTTATAAATTCTCCCTCACACTCCTTATTTCTAATTGGAGTGTTATGCAATATTATCTACAAATAGTGATTATTTATTTTACCTATGGGAACCCACCATATCTTTCTCTCTTTCATCCTTTTGGAGTGTTATGCAATATTATCTACAAATAGTGATTATTTATTTTGCCTATGGGAACCCACCATATCTTTCTCTCTTTCATTCTTTTTATGCTTTATGTATAAGGTTTGAGTAGATGGATTGTTTCTTTTCATTTCTAAAAAATATTGTGAATAACAACAAAAGCAAATCATTTTTGTTGACTTCATTATCACATAGGAGCCTTCCATGTATATTCAAATCCTATAACCAAGAGGCTAGCACTTGCTTTTCTACACTTGAGACTTCCTATGATCAAGACAATATCTATAAACATTTTATAAGAGAGGCAATAAGACGATTCCAAACATGGATATGATTTTGAGATTTATCTTTAAAAATTCTATTATTCCTTTCAAGCCATAAATTTGGACAACTAATCATATGACCAATCCTAAAAAAAAATACGTAATGGTTTATCTTTGAAATAATTAATAAAACCTTTCATCATCTCTTTCAATATTGATGGAGTTACCCAATATATCCTTATATTTTTGTAAAAGTATCCCCAAATGGTGTGAGCAAAGGGACAATGATGAAGTGAAAGGTCTAATGTTTCTAGATCCTTCTCAAACAAGGGGCACCTAAAAGTTCAATGATATTTTCTTGTATGTAGAATCTCTCCCATAAGAATCTTCCTTAGGACTACTAAACAAAGGATTACTTGGGTCTTAGGGAGGACCTCTTATGACCAAACATCTTTCAAGGAAAATCATTGAAAGTAGAAATTTATGATTGCTCTAAATTTTCATATCCCAACTTGATTAAGTATCACCGTCTTCTAATAAATTCCAATTCAACTAATGCTTTCACATAACAACATAACAGTAGATAAATAAAACTCTTTAAGCATCTTTTTTTATTTTTGGTTACATAGGGAAGTTGGTTACAACCACACTATTTTTAGTAATCGACAAGTGCAAGGTTCAAACCACAAGGACTACTCCCAACAAGCCTATTTGTGTCATTGTTGTTGACCCGATGTAAAATGGAGACCACCGACTGCTTAGGGTTTGTAAGTGCAAGGTTCAAACCACAAGGACTACTCCTAACAAGCCTATTCGTCTCGTTGTTGTTGACCCGATGTAAAATGGAGACCATCGACCGCTTAGGGTTTGTACCATCATCTTCGAACTAACGCGCACTCAAAGGATTTAGATTAGACTATTTCCTTTACAAAACTAAAATTAATATTTGTATAAGTTCCTCTCCAAAACTAATATAATATTTGTATGAGTTCCTCTTCAAAACTAATTTAATATTTGTTGACCCAATGTAAAATGGAGACCATCGACTGCTTAGGGTTTGTACCATCATCTTCGAACTAATACGCACTCAAAGGATTCAAATTAGACTATTTCCTTTACAAAACTAAAATAATATAATAATATAATATTATAAATTAGACTATTTCCTCTCCAAAACTAATATAATATTTGTATGAGTTCCTCTCCAAAACTAATTTAATATTTGTATGAGTTCCTCGTTACTTAAGGAGGTTACTCACGTTATAGTTGTAAATGGCATATATTTTAATAAATGTAAACTGTCAAAATGCCCTCTTTAAGCATCTTTTAAAGATAATATAATATTTGTATGAATTCCTCTCCTTTCCTTTAATAATGAGGTTGCTCACCTTACTTCAATTGTGTTACTCACGTTATAGTTGTAAATAGCATATATTACATGCCTTCCGAGATTGACTTAGAAAAAAATCAAATCTCAGATATATTTTAATAAATGCAAGTTGTCAACATGCCCTCCGCCCTCCGAGTTTGACTTAGAAAAAATATCTGAGTAGTATGGAATCCATAGATTACAATCTGGTCCATACTGTGTAGTTCTCAGTCGCTGTTACTTTTAATTCTCTGCCATGAGAGACGGGAGCGCACATTCACTAATGTGACCAGATTCCACAACGCAATGTAAAGAGAACAAAATAATGTCCGACGGTGTCCATTGACTTCTCTTTTCTCTATTTGTTTTCCAATAGCGTCGATCAAAAGGAACCCACTGAAAGTGGACGGAAAATTCCTTCCCACAAGAAAATCTCACACCATTTGTATATTTAAACAACCGATCTCGCTCTTATACTCAATTCATCTTGATCAAATTGAGAATCCATGGCAAATTCTCAGAACTCTTCTTCTTCATCTAAAGCCGAAGCGGAGGAGCACGCCTTGGATGGAATGGCACCTCCTTTTATGCACGATCCATCCACCCAACCCTATCAAGTGTTCATTAATCATCGTGGGCCGGATACGAAAAAAAATTCTAGCCAGTGTCCTTTATCAGTTTTTAGAACATCTAGGAATAAGGGTCTTTCTTGATTCCCAGGAATTACAGGTGGGGGGTTTCTTATCCGCCAGCATAGAGCATGCAATCAGCTCATGTCCAATTCACATAGCCATTTTCTCGCAAAACTATGGTTCCTCGCCGTGGTGTCTGGCTCTGATGTTAAAAGTTAATGCTAAGATTGTTCCCGTGTTTTATAATGTTAGGCCTTCTGACCTTCGCAACACAGACAAGGGAAAAGGAATCTACGCCGACGCATTTCTCAAATTCAAAGAGAAGGGCAGGTATCTCGACAAGCTCGAAGAATGGAGAGAAGCCCTCCACAAAGCCTCGTTCATTTCGGGTATGGAATTCAGAGTTGACGAGTAAGTCTCCCTTCACTGCTTGCGTTACCTGGTTTTTCCTGCACCGATGGTCAAGATTTTTAATTTATTTGTTAATGCATTAATTGTGTGATTGTGATAATGTGATGCTGTTTTTCTGTTCAGCGACTTGGGAAATCTATGCAAAACTGTCGTGGGTACTGTGTTGAGTGAGGTGAAAAATGCTAAATTTGGCTGTAAATTAGAGGTTGCAGAATATCCAGTGGGGCTTGACGAGGATATACAAAGTCTTGAGACAGAGATATCGCCGGCCGAAAAGGGTAAGATTATTGGGCTCGTGGGAACCCGCGGATCGGGCAAAACGACTGTGGTGAAAGAATTCTACAACCGAAAGCATAGCGAATATGGTCGATCATGTTTCTTATCACTGGTATACCTGGATGGGATGACATGGCCGGTAATTTAGAAGCGGCTCTTGGAGTTTCTTTCTAACCTAAAAGTTTGACCCCAAGGAATAGGTGGATTGGATGGGAGGGCATCTCAAACCACCTAAGAGCGGCTCTGGAGGTTTCTTCCTAATATAAAAGTTTGACCTCTAAAGCTAGGTGGAATGATAATGTTTTGTCTGGCCAAACACTTCTTAAAAGAAACCTAGGTTCAAATCTTGGGGGCATGCCTGTTTGCAAAGGTAGTAGTCTGCTTCAAATCCTATGAGTGTGTGTCAAACAGATAACGATGTTCACTCCAGATTATAAAGTTATTAAAAATTAGTGTGGATGTAACCACCTCTCCTATGTATCAAATAAATAAATAAATACTTATTTTATATTTTTTTTATTGTTTTTTAATGAGTTATATGAGGTATTTATTGAAGTTCATTTTTTATTAATTCTAAAATTATTATGTTTATTTTTTAAGTTAATGGTTTAGGTTTTGGTTCTTTTTTGAAAGGTCCAAGGTTCAAACTGTGGCATGGACGAGTGCAGGAGGGGTAGGTGTGTGTATGGCCCTTATTGATAAGCTTAGCTCTCACCTTTATAAAGGTCATGGTTGGGATGGAGATACCTAACCCTAAGCATCGGTCATAGGGGTTTCTCACATTAACCTTAATAAAAAATTATTATAAATATTTTTGAAGACATGGTCCGACACTAATAAATGGGAGGTCCATTAAATCACTTCCTATTTTTGTGGAAACATAAAAAATTCTCATGTGGATTCCCTTTAGATAGTGGTATATATGGATGGATGACATTACGAGTTATCTAAAAGCGGGAGGTTTTCTTTTTACCCAAGAGTTTGGTCAAAGTCCCGTGGGGATAGTGCTATAGTTTGGGCTTTGGTCTTTTTTTGGAAGGTCCAAGGTTCAAACCAGGTTGTGTGTGTTATCCACCCCTATTGATAAACTTAGCTCTTGGCCTTATGAGGGGTCATGGATAGGATGAGAATGGTGAGAGATTTCTCACCAATAATAATAATAAAAAAAACACATTCAAGTAATATTTTTATTAATACTTTTCATTTATCTTTTTAATTATAAAAATATTATATTTATTATCAAATCAATTAAAATTAAGTATTTTTTTTATTAATATTTTTAACTTCTTGTTTTATCACAAATATTATTAGCTTTCTTGATTTGTTACTTTTTATTTTAGGTTCTTATATGATTTTTATTAAGAGATACAAATTGCCTTAATTAGTTATCTGTCTATTTATTTATTTTTTTAAGTAGGGATTTGAAAGGGCTGTCCTTTCCTTTTTACATCAACTTAGCCACATCAAGAAATATAGTCTATTTGGTACCACTAGGATTTGAACCTTGGTGTGAGCTACTTCACCCATATGTCTCAACCATTATATTTAATTTGTTGTTTTATCAAAAATATTATTAGCTTCCAAATTTGTTACCTTTTCTTTTACATTCTTATATAATTTTCATTAAGACATACAAATTGCCTTGGTTCATTATTTATTTATTTAATTTTTTTAAGTAGGTTTGAAAGGGTTGTCCTTTCTCTTTTACAACTTAGCCACATCAAGCTATATAACCTATTTGGTACCACTGGGATTTGAATCTTGGTGTGAGCTACTTCACTCATATGTCTCAACCATTGAACCATAGCCCCTTTGACAATTTGTGAGCTAAAAACAAGGGTTTTATGAGGGGTTCTAGTCCTTCATATTGGAGTTTGAACTTGGATATCCAAAAAAAAAAACCAAAAGATATACCACTATGGTATCCCCATGGGACTAAAATTTTGAGTTAAAAACATAGGTCTTTACAAGGGATTAGGGTTCCCTCATACCAAGGTTTGAACTTGGGTCTCCTGAATGAAAACCCAAAGGCATACCACTATGATATCTCTCATGGGACTAAAATTTTGAGATAAAAATGTAGGTTTTTATGAGGGATCCTAGTCCTCTTGTATAGGGGTTTGAAATTGAGTCTCTTGGATGAAAACCCAAGGACTTACCACTATGGTATCCTTCCAAGGATAAATTTTGAGTTAAAAATACTGGTTTTTATGAGGGGTCCTAGTCCTCCCATACCAGGGTTTGAACTTGGGTCTCCTAGATGAAAACCAAGGACTTAACACTATGATATTCCTCTCATGACCAGTTAATTACCTTTTAAATTTGAATTCCAACAAAAATAAAATATAAATCAACATTTTCTTTGGTTGAATTATCCATTGCCCTTTCTTCTTCATAAAATTTTTTGATACATCCAAGATTTTTTCCTCCATATTTAATTGATGGACATCAATAATAATGTTATTGTTTATATATTATTCACATCCATTTAACATTATAATAATAAGTAAATTACTTTTTTCTTTGAATTAATTCATGTGTTGCTTCTACATGGCACTCATCCATCAAAATAATAAAACATTATATTTGTCGTGAGTCAATCAAATCATTAACACCTTGTCTTTTTATCAAATATATTCTCAAAAAAAATTTATCAAAGATATTCATCATTTTTCTTACATTGTTATGTTTCTACAATCAAATCTTTAACATTTTATTAAGATATGAAATCTCACTCAACTAGTTGCCTTCTAAGATTTGAGTTTTGCTAAGAAAAGAACCAAAAAAATGATTCACCAGATTATTAGCTACCATGTTTTCTTTTTTATATATATTCTAACATTTCTAATATATTGCTTTAAGCAATAATGGACATAAGTAATGATGCTATTTTTGATTCCCCACATCCTGATATCATTAATAATAATTTATGAATACCCTCAATTAAAATATATATTCATCATTTTTTAATAGTAATTTTAATCATTATAAAAAGTGCCCTCACCTTTGCATGTAGTTAGTTTAAATCCCATATGTTTCTAAGTAAATGAGGAAAAATTTTCCTTCGTTATTTGAAAAACCACACCTTTATTATCATTTTTATATTTCCTTTTGAAGTACCATTAAATTTAATTTTGATGAACCCAACTTCTAGACATTTCTTTTACCATAGATTTATACAAATCCTTTGTGTTAACTCCACTGCCATATATAACCCTTCCATTTATATTCAAATCCTTTAATCAAGAGGCTAAAACCTCTTTTCCCATACATGAGGCTTTTCATGATGTGTTGTAAGGGGCTATTACCCCTTTTTCCCATATGTGACACTTCACATGATGAACATCGTGCCTATAAAATTTTTGAGAGAGAGTCAATAATATGATTTGGAACTTGAGTATGATTCTAATATTTAAAAAAAAAATCTATTATTCCTTTTATGCTATAAAGAGAGTCAATAAGTCCGTGGGTCTAGGTGGATTGGTAAGTTGGGGTGCTTACCGAGAGGAGACCTAGGTTCCAATCCCACGGGCTTGCCCATGCACAGACAGTAGCCCAAATCTGATTCCTCTAAGTGGTGCGCCAGATTGATGACGATAGTGCAACCCCTGTGCGTCCGGCGGTCCCCATCTCACGCCGGGTTACCATGTACCGAGACGGTGGAAGTCCTAGGAGCCTTTGCAGATAGTTTGAACCCTACCAGCTATGCTTTGGTAGTTACTAAAAATCGTGATTGTAACCATTGCTTCTATATATCAAAAAAATAAAAATAAAGAGAGTCAATAATATGATTTGGAGCTTGAGTATGATTCTAAGGTTTTAAACAAAGTTATATTATTCCTTTTATGTTGTAAAATACAACAAATAATGGTAAGGACCGGTCCTCCACAAAATTCATAATACCTTAACTTTGAAATGGTTAAAATCTAACATTTCATTCTCTTTCAATGTTGATAGAGCCATCTAATATATTCTTCTTTTTTGAAAAACTAGCCCTAAATGATGTAAACAAATGTACAATAAGAAGTAAATGATTTTATATTTCTTGATTCTTCTTGCTCAAGGCACCCCGAAAAGGTTCATGAGATCCTCTTCTTTGAAAATTCTCACATGTATAATTTTGCCTTAAACTAGTAATGAAATATATGTTGAGACCATAGGGAGGGCCCCAAGTGATCATGCATTTATCCAACAGAAATATTTGGGAGTAAGTAATTTGTAATGCTCCAAAGCCTCATATCCCAACTTGAATGAATATCCATCATCTTTTGATAGAATTTCGAACTAACTCATCGTTTTGCATAAAAGTAGGCAAATAGAACTATTGAGATTTGGTAGGCATGGTTTTTTGTAATTATTTTGAAGCTAATGAATTAAACATTTTTTAAATTAGTTGAATTAACTAAAAATAAAGTTAATTAAATTTTAATTATTTTAAAAATAAAATTAAAATAATTTATTAACAAATATTTCATTGTTATCAATTAAATTATCTTTTTAATTACAATAAATCGTGAAACTTCTTTTGAGCATTCAAATTTATAACACATTTGCACCAGAAGTAAGCCAAATCCAGACCATTGTAGTATATGACGTATAAATGGTAATGACTCGATCCTAAGCTTAGGATCTGTCATTTTGGATTCCCATGGCGGACGTATATTCTTACACCTTTGCACCCTCCATATCCTGCACCACCATAACTTCTTTGAATGTCCGCACTGAACATACAACCTTTGATTGTGTCAAATGTAATGTCTCTGAGGATTTCAACCGCAAGACCACTTGTGGTTCTCAGAGCTCAAAATTTTGCCGGGTTTCTTGGAATCTCTCTCAACACCTTCGTGTGCTTTCAATTTGGACATGCTCCTGACCTTGGGAAGCGCGTAACACCATAGGCAGGTGCAGACAATGGCGAAGAATTTACCCGAGAGCAAGAGGCATACCATGATCATGATCAGAACAGATAAACTGATAATCGCATCGTATTCTTCTCCTTCGCCGATTTTACCCTTTCCTCTGCTGACTATACCTTCACCTTCGGACGAACAGAAGCTGTGCACCTTACCAGGCCTCCAAGGCGTGTATGTATCAATGATTTCAAGGATTTACTCTTTCGACCAGAATCACGATCGTCGTGTATCGGAGCGTTTCGAGTCCCCTGGACTTCGGTTATGCCACTCGACGCATTTCCTTTGTCGAGATTTGGTAGGCATGGTTTTTTGTAGTTTTTAAGTTTTTACCTTAAGATCTTCTAATTCATCCTTTGTTGGTTTGTCTCTATTTTTTTTTTTTTCATAGTTTGTACATGAATTTTATAGAGGAAAGCAATCCAAAAAATAAAATCGCTTTGTTTTTTTTGAGGTTTTTTCTTTTGGATTCGATTAGGGTTTTAGGAATCTTTGAAGCTCTGTCATGGTTGTCATGGTTGTAGTGTCAAGGAAGGGGGATTAAGATGCTACCATGATGGTTTTTTCCATGTTCAAAAATGTTGACCATGGTTCATTTTCCTTGTTCTCACTACCTCTTTTGTTTGACTAGTCAAAACTAGAAAATATGACCAAAGCTTTGAAGACGAGGAAGCCACAACAATCCCAACCAAGTACCAAATGCTCTTTTGGTCCCAAGTTGGATAATACTATAGTGGTGGATATCCCTCTAGACTATATTCAAATCTTGATACTCACCCTAACTAAGAGAGCCCTTGTTTGTAAATTTATGGGTATTTAGCCCAACCCAAATTCAAAGATGGATCACATATTCTTGGGGACCTAAAATTTCTAGTTATGAATTCATGATGGTAGAAAAAATATATTTCATAGTTATTTACTCCTCTATAGAAGAAAAATTATAATATTTCAAGGAGAACCCTAGATCCTTAGATCAAGCCCTCTCTACATGATCCCCTAGTTAACTAGTTTTGACCCATAAGTGTAAGAACTAGAAGAAGTCTAAATTTGGATAAGATTGCAATTTTTACCTCTACATCTATGGAATAAACTAAATTTTGAGATGATAGGTAACTCTATTGGCACATTTGTAGACTAAGTTCCTTTGAAGGTCAATAATGTAACTTGTCCTAGAATGTGTGTTCAAGTTAGTCTAAAGAAAGAGCTTGCTAAAAACATAGGTATCATATTTCTAGATTGGATCCATACTGCAAGATTATGAGCATATTCCCTTTAAATTTATTGTCTATCATCAATATGGTCATTTCTCAAGGAATTTTACCACTAAGGTACAATAATAGACAAAGGAGGAAGATTAAGAATTTCATCCAATAAGAAGAAAACAACAAAGAAGATTTAAAAGTAGAAGAAGGAGGCTTCAAACACAATCAAATAATAATAATAAGTTATATGTTTTATCACAAAATGACAGAGGAACATCCAAGGCCATCTAAAAAATGGGAAGATCCATCAAATCCTGAATCAAAAGATAAAGTGAAGGAAATATAGGCTACCAAAGAAAACCTTTAGGAAAATGAGATTAAAGAAATAGAATACTCAGTTAGCAGTAGCAGTGATTCCAAGAGGCACTCTAGCCATTAGATATTCTACTAAAGTGAGAGAATAAAATCAATAGGTAAAAACAAAATAAGCAAATATAGAGATTCAAAAGAAAGCATAAACAACCTTAGACTTCAACAAGGCTAAAAAGTCACTTAAGAAATAAAGGTTTTATCATAGAATAGAATAGGATTAGGTAGTCCCCTAAAGAAAAACTACCTAAGCCACTTAATATCTATGTAGAATCCAATGGTTATCTACATTTAAGAAACTAAAATGATAGAGTAGTCAACACAAACAGAATGAAAAAACATATGGATATCCTCAGACCTAGAAGCAATAAATTTTTTAGGAGCCTCGAGGGGGCTTCTCCTTACATGAGATCCATAGGTCCTAACATATATTAACAAAACAAGATACTCAAATTGGATAGAAACTTCATTATTCTTTCTAGATATATAGACTTGGACCATAGTCAATTTTTACGGATGAACTAACAGTCTTAAAATAGGAGGCTTAGAATAACCTTTAGGATTAGATTTATCAAGAAAGACCCCCAATGGGAGAAAAAAGAAGAAATTCCCTCAAAAGACCCTTCTAAGGACTTGGTTATGCAAATTATAACTTGGCAAAAACATCAAGATAAAAATGAAAAATTTACATGGACAAATATAAGAGCTAGAGTTCAATTTATTGTAGAAAGATTAGATAGATTCCGAATACAAGAATATATATTGTTTATGTATCCACTTGTATAAAGTGGAATAATTCAAAATTTGGTCGTAGATCACAATCCTATCTATTTGGATACAACCGATAGTGCTCTTGGAAAAATGAAGATTCCTTTCAAATAGAACCCTGAATGGATGGAGAATGATGATTTTGAATATTCCTTTCAAATAGAACCCTGAATGGATGGAGAATGATGATTTTGCACCATTAGTAGAAATTATTTATAAGTAGCATGTCCATTCAAATTGTACTTTCACCTAAAAATAATGTAGCACTACCAATTAAACACAATCAAAGAAATTCATAAAGTTGGGAAATTTTATTTTGATCAGGTAATCATAAAGGAGCTAGCAAGAGATTATTACTCGACCCTTCTAAAAAAAAAATGTAGTAAATTAGTAGGTTCATGCTATAGCATCACTCCTTTGATAAAGTAAGAAGGCAAAGAAGATATCTCTTCCAAAATAATCAAAAAATATTTGGAAGAAGTTATATGTTCACTGCCCATGGACAAAGCTCTAGGTTTAGATGGCTTCACCAACTATTTTTATTAGTAGTTTTATGCAATCATATGAGATAACCTATTGGCAATGATAGAAGAGATGAGGATAAGAGGTAAGCTATCTAGGAAAATCAACTCCACTTTCTCAACTTTAATTCTAAAATAAAAAAATGTAGTCACCTTTGATAAAATTAGACCTATCTCTCTTTGTAATTGCTCTTATAAGATAATGACTAAAAATAATAGAAGAATTTAAAATGAAGATTAATGATTTTATAGAGCAAGAACAAGAGGATTTTATTCTAGGGAAACATACATGGGAACATTATAATGATTCATGAAGCCCTACACTTCAGTGCCATGTCCAAAAAGAAAATAACAACATTAAAATTTGATATGGCCAATGCCTTGATAGAGTATATATTAGCTTTTTAAAGCATGTGTTAGCCAAATTCAAATTTCTAGTTTAAATGATAGACTTGATAGGAGTTTTCATAAGGGGACCTTGGATAGCCCCTCTAGTCAATGGGGATCCCATTAACATATTTAAATCCACTATAGGATTAAGGCAAGACATCCTCTCTCCCCTTAGCTTTATATCCTTCTAGCTAAAACTTTAAGGACCCTGACCAAATTGAGAAGAAAAGAAATCCTAGGAATTAGAACAACTATATGATATAGAACAATCACTCATGAACAATTTATAGATGACACCATTTTACTAAGGGAATCCACAAAACTAAATGTCGAAGTGATCAACAAAGTTTTAGATTGCTTCTCTTCAGCTATAGGGGCAAAGATAAACACCTAAAAGAGTAGATTTTGTACTATAAATACTTCAATAATAGAATAAAGAGGTTTCTCTTAGATTTTGGGATTTCACAAAGGTAGTGATACCTTCAACTACCTCGATGTTCCTATGGGCTTCCATAAAAAACCAAGAAACTTGGAATGTAATTCTACAAAATATGTCAAGGAGAATACAATAGTATACCAATGGCTAGTTGAGCTTAGCTACAAGAATTATTTTAATCAAAATAGTACAAGAAAGTCTTTCTATATATCATATGTTGGTGTATCATGCACCCTAATATATCTTGAAAAAGTTAGATGCAATGCTAATAACATTCCTTTGGTAAGGGAGGAGGAAATTGGATAGGAAAAAAATCCATTTTGTCAATTGAGAAACTGTTACCAAGCCAAAGGAGCAAGGAGGCTTAAGAATAAAGATAGCAATGATTTTTAGCAATGCATTAAGTGCTAAGCTGCTCTAGAATATAATCACTCTACCAAACTCTCCATGGAATCAAATCCTAAAATGCAAATATTTGAACTAATCCTAAAGAGCGTGAAAATTATAGTAGGCTCTTCGTCAATTTGGAAACATATTGTGGAAGCTAAAGATATTATATTAAATTATACCTCTTGGATTCCTAGAAATGGTGAACAAATTAATATATGAAATGATATCATATTGGAATGACCTCCAATAATTAAGAATTATTCTCTAGAGTGGACTTCCAATAGTGAGGTGCTAACTCTTGCAAGTCTAATTAAATGGGTGGGTGATCCTCCTCTACCGCATCTTGACCAAGACTCATGGAGATAGTTGCAGATCCAAACTAAAGGGTTTAAACTCTCTCCCTAAATTCTATATTAGATTGTATGGGACTCTATTAGTGGGCTATGTGTTTACATAGTTTGCTAAGGGGTGTTATTACAACAACAAGATCAAAATAATTCAACCATAGCCAAGGTATGGAATTACAAGGTTCCCCTCAAACTTCAAGCCTTTCTTTGGTTGGTGCTCCAAAACAAGATTTTTATTGGAGATAACCTCATCAAAAGGAATATTATGGGACCTCATATTTACCATAGGTGCCTTAAGAACAATGAAACAATATCATATATGTTCTTGAAATGTATAGAAGTAATTAAAATCTAGATTGAAATAACCTATCAGCTAGGATCATAAATTAGGAACCTTCAACTCAAAGTATTGCCTAACTAGTTGGGACCAAATGTAAAAATGGGGACTAAAGGATAAACATATTATAAGGAAAATTTGGTATTTACTACCAATACTCATTGTTTGGCATATCTAGAAGGAAAAAAACAACATGATTTTTTATTATAAAAGAACCAATTTTCAAGTGTTAACCAATAGAATTTTCGGGAAGATAGTCTTAAACACAAAAGCTCTATATCATAAAAAATAAGACAATAAAATATTAATAAAAATGAAAATACAATTGTTATACCAAATGGAAATCCAAAATCTTCTAAATCCTAGGCCATGGGTTAGAACAATCAAATCTTCAGATATAAAGTTCCCTACACTTTTCTTTAAAGGAGCCTCAAAATCAAACCTAGGCTGTGTAGTGTCTAGTGGAGTAATACTAGTGGAACCACACAATGAAATGGTTAAGTTTAAAATCAAATTGATGAAAACAACCAATAATGTTATATAATTGATAGGTTGTGAGATAGAACAAAAATTGACTCAGGAACAAGGTATTAAACAACTGCAAGTGTATGGTGATTTGAGACTTGTGTTTTCTAACCTATCTAAGGGAAATAAATTCTCATCAGTTCAACTTTGAATAGTTTAGAAAAGACTAAGAGAACTAGAACAAAATTTTAAATATATACAATACTTCCACATTGGAAGACTGCACAATATGGTGGTTGATCATCTTGCAAATGAGGCCATACACATAACCTATTTGCATCTCAAAGTAATAAGGAAAAAGAAAAGTAAACAATATGAATGGAAAAGATGATAAGAAGCATATTGCAATTCTAGAACATTTGGTGTTTTTGACACCTTTGGAGATTCTAGAGCCTTTTAAGATTCTAACGCCTTTGGAGATTTTAGATCCTTTGAATATTTTAGTACCTTTATACAACATTGGAACACGAGGTGATTCAGAAGCTTTTGGTGGTTTAGGTTTTCTTGGTGATTATAACACCCTTTGTATTTCTAGCGCTTTTTATTTTTATGTTTTTGGTGCCCTTTATATTTGGGCTTTTCATGCCCTTTGTATTTCGACGTGTTTTTTTGGAGTTTTTTTTTTTGCTTTGTTGCATGTCCCTCCCTTTGGGAAGCAATCTTGTAGCCTCCAAGCTACTTGTTAGATAAGCTTTGTTCTTTGTAAACTTTAGTATCAATATATAACTTCTTTTTTATTTTTTATTTTTAAAAGGTTAAAGAGATAACTAAAACATTCTTTTGACTGATTTCAAAGTAGGTCTATATATAGCATTAGAACACATATTGAGTAATTTGATGTGGAGAAAAATAAAGTGTGCGGATAAATGTTTTAGAGTGATTTGAGTTTTATTATTTTAAAATTTTATTTTTTTAATATTAACTATTTTTGCTGATTTAGTATGAGAGGACCAAGACCCTTCATAAAAACTTGTGTAAAATCATTGAAAAAAGATATATATATATATATATATATATATATATATATATATATATATATATATATATTTTTTTTTTAAAAAACAATTTAGATCTAAGGTGTAGACTAATTGGTTCGACCACGTAAGGGAACGGAGGTCCAAGGTTTAAATCTCGGGTTTTGTCGGATTGAACACTTGTCCCTTTCCTGGTGCTTTCAACGGCGTAAAAGGTTTAAAATGATTGTGGCAAGGTGGTTATAGGGACGGGTTGTGCAAAGATCTATGTGGCGGCTTTCGGGATGGATTTGTGTGGTGGCTTTCGAGATAGACATCGCAGAATACTATGATAGCCATAAAAGTCGGACAACCTACCCAGATTTGTGGCGACTACCGTTTCCACCGTGTAAATTAAAAAAAAAATTAACTATTTTTATTATTTATATGGCTTATATAAAGTATTATATGTTTATGTATTAAATGAAATGAATTTAATTGATTTATTTATTTATTTTTTTAATGTACAATCACACACCCACCCCCTAAAATTGATTTATTTTTTTAATTTTAAAAGAACAAAGATGTCCTTCTCTCTCTATATAAGTTGTTATAACATTATTATATAGTTATAATAATATGTCATGATTTTTTTTTTAATACTAAAGTATAATAGAGTTTGTTGTTCTCTACTTACCTGGTTTATGCATATAAATACTAGATATTTTAATTTATTTTTGAATTCATAAATATACTAAAAATATTATTTCCTTTATAAAACAATTTATAAAACAATTTAAATGAGCATAATAGAAGGATTTTGGAATACAATAAAGTAGAATTGTACACCATATTTCAATAATTGAAGTTCCGTTAAAGTAACATCCTTTTATTGATATAACTTATAGTTAACTCTAAATAAAAGGTCAAGGTTGGAATACAATAAAGTAGAATTGTACACCATATTTCAATAATTGAAGTTCCGTTAAAGTAACATCATTTTATTGATATAACTTATAGTTATGTAACTCTTAAAAATTACTTTACCTTTACACTAATATTTTATTTATAATTTATTTTTTAAAGTGTTATATATAAATACTTGAGAAGAAGAAAGACACAAACATTTAAAATTAAATTTATAACAAAAATTAATTTTATAAAAAAATAATAAAAATGATATTAGCTCAAGTTAACTAGATTTCTCAACATTTAAAAGAGGAAAATCAAATCAAATTCTAATCTTGTTAATATTCTAATCATTGTAATACCACTACATAGTAACCACATATTTCAATTACATAAAACCTCTTTAAAAAAAAAAATTAAAGGAACACTTTAAAATTCAACCCTAAAACAATTATTAAATTTATAAAAATCAATGAAACAATTATAATTTTCTATTAAATTAACTTAAAAATTGATAAAAAAATGGACGCCTAAGAACTTCACCCCATGGTTGAATTTTAATATAAACTTAATTGAAATTGCGATTTTAATTTTCTTTTAAAGTTGGTTTAAGAGGTTAAGTACATTTAATTTAAATTTAGATTTTTTAATAAAAACTCAAAAATTATTAATTATAAGTATTATTTTTAGAGTTTTAGGAATAGAGTTTGGGTTTTGGTTTTTGTTTTTGAAGATTTAAAATTCAAATTGTAGTGTTTTATTAATAAGTTTAGTTTTCCATGGTAAAATGAAAATACTCAAAATATTTAACATAAAATTTATTGTCTCGAGGAAAGTATTATTTGATTATGGGAGCTTTGACGAACGAAAATTTAGGGTTTCGATTGTTCGAAGCCTGCGCGCGTTCCAGATGAGTGTCGAGTGGCACGACCATGGCATCACGAGGCGAGAAGAAAGACAGGAATAGGGCCTCGTGCTGCGACGCGATGAGTGGCCCTCATAATGCCACAAGCACCATTGCGAAGGCGAGGAAGACGGTGGGTTCGATCACCACTAATCAAAATGGGGAGAGTAATGACGACGCTGGGGAAAATACCACCAACGACGGCCAACCTATGGAAACCCTTCATATGCAGAGTTGCTTCAAAACAAGCAAAGAACCAAACCTAACACCACATGCGAGTTCGTTACACAGGGCTGTGATGTCTTATGCCCTAGGAGCCTCATGGAAGACTACAAAACTCGTGACACTTACTCCCTGGTGGGAAAGTTCATAGGAGGCCACCCAGACATGGATTCAATTCGCAAATGGGCGACGTCCAAGTGGAAAACTCTGGGAAGCATGGAGCTGTCGACAATGACTCGGGGTTTCTTTATGATCCAACTCAACACCCAGGAGGATGTAGAACACATCTTGTCTAGAGGACCAGGGTTTTTTGGGAGGAGAAGCTTGTTTTTAAAAAATGGCAACCAAATTTTGATCCAAATTCTCAGAATATCAACTACGCTCCGCTCTGGGTGAGGCTTTCGAACCTCCCAGCTCATTTCTTCTATGAAGACGCTCTGCAAGATTTAACCAAGGCTATCGGGGATCTTGTGGCCATTGACCTAGCCACCCGAGCGAGAACGCCCTTAACTCAAGCCCGCATCTGCGTCAATGTGAACTTGGAAAGCCAACTCCTGGAATACTTGAACCTAATATATGGAGAATTCAAATGGAGGCAACCGCTGATCTATGAGAACAAACCAACATTTTGCCCTGACTGCCAGATGCAGGGCCACCTGCAGTCCTAGTGTCCTAGGGCTAAGAACCCTATCTTGGACAACCAGATCGTGGATCGTTCGAAGCAGATTTCTAGACAATATTCAAAAAATCGTACTACGATCGTCGGGCATCAAGCTAGACTACGGGCGAACACCCCATATCAAAAGGCAAGTGTTTCTGTCCCTGTTACTAATAAATTTGATGCGCTCAAAGATTATGGTGTTTCTGAGAAAGTTGAGGAAGGGGAAATCCTTGTTGATTCTAACCCGGTTTTTAACCTTGAACCCCTTCAATGCCCTAGGCCCAGCCCTACCCACCAAGCCCCCAAGTTCGCCTCTTCCCTTAATCACTCTCCCAGTCCCTCCCCCTCTGAGTCCCCTCGTAGGTCCCCCCTGAATACCTCTGCCCCATAGTCCTCCACCCCGTAGGACTCTCCTCCCTCGGAATCCGGGGCTCCAGCCTCGCCCACCTTCTACAACCCTGTTTACTTTGACAGTGAAGACCGTGAACAACCTTCCCCTAAGCAGTGGAGCCCTAAAAAAACTTGTAGCTTCAGGAAATCCCATATGGATGTTGGAGGGGAGAGGAAAAAAGACAGACCGTTGGAAGCAGACAGACGGACCGGGGACACAGCAGAAGATATCGCCAATGGGACCCAAAAAACCCTTTTCCAGGGTAACGAAATCAGTGCTAAGGAAGAAACCCGAAGACCCAAATCCCCTACACAGCAAGGAAAAGAGGGCAAAAGAATTCCCAAAAGTTCTAAATGAAGCAAGTCGCACATCCTAGAAGACTGGGAACTGAGGCGTTAGGTTCGTGTGAAGCATGGGTGCGATGATGTTTGTTTTTGCTTTACTCTATAATTGGAATCTTTTGTACGTTTGTGGAAGAACGTCTGTGCAGGTAGTCCGTGAAAATTTTTGACTAACTACTTTATGTTGTTGGTTTAATACCCGTGGGTGATGGACTGTGGCCTTCCAACCGCAAGTGATTCGAATGTAAAAAAAAACGAGTCCCTTCAACCCGTAAAATAAATAAAATTACTTTTACCTACCAAAAAAACATAAAATTTATCATACAATTTTCTTACACTAACCAGCCCTAAATATATATCTTACCTTTTTCTTAAAATTATTCTTTTAACCGGTAATACCGTTACATCCAAAACTCTTTTTAGCAATCAGTTCTCTCAATCAGAACCACCGTGCCAAACGGAATCAACGGATATGATTGCTTTAAGTAGTTAATGGAAGTTTATATGAATTCCACGCCGTCTTCCAACTTTCTCAAAATCGACGAAATTTTACAGAATTCATTCCATTCCTTTTAATTCAGCCTGGAAGTTTATACATGAATTTGAAACGTTTACAAACTGTTGGCATACAGTGATTATTTATGAAGCAAACCATACAAGGCACTTCAAGCCTTAAACTTTAGGAGGTCTCACGATATTCCGCATGGAATGAAGATGTTTTCCCAACATTACGACTGTCGACGGTAACCCGCCAGCAGCTTTCAAGAAATCTTCAACAGTGTTTTCCAAACCAGGGGGTGTATAGCAGAATGCATGCCAGCAAAAAAGCTCGCTCATATCCTTCGTAAATTAAAAGTCAAATATATATATATGGATTCCATACTTTCGAGATTTTTTATTATAAAGTCAAACTCGGAGGGGCATCTTGACAGCTTGCATTTATTAAAATATGTCATTCACACGTAAGGTGATTTACTAAGTGACATCGACTCAAACTCGGTGACAATTTTTATTTTTTGTTTTCAAATGGAGGAAGGCTCGCTTCCTAGCCAAAGCTAAGTCCTTGGATTCCTAGTTATGACCATTGGGACCTTTCTTTTAAGTATTATCTTTGTTAAAACGGGAAAAACAAATCAACAAAACTTAAAATCTATTATTTTTAGAAATGTTTTAGAAATATGGTTTTTTAATTATTTAATTATAAAAATATTAAATAATTATTGATTTTAATATTGTTAATATATATAGTATTTGGAATAGATAAAATTTAAAGAGGTTTTTTTAAAGAAAGGATATAAAAAAAATTAGTTTTTTTTTTTTTTGGTAAGGATATGGTTTATAAAGGAAAGTACATTGGAGGGGTAGGTTTGTGGAATAACAAACTTATGAGTTTCGCTTTATTGTTATTGGTTTTTAAAGGAAAGAATATTGGAGAGGAAGACTTACCGAAATGTAGACTTATGAGGTTAGCGTTAGAGACAAAATTTGGCTAGAGATTATTCAAAGATCAAGGAAATAATAGGGGAAAATGTTACTTAAAAAATATATAGGTTTTTTTGATGTAATAAAATGATTCAAGAAACGAATCCTACCTAAAGGATCGCCAAATGGAACTTCACATTAGATAGTTTGCAATTGATCAAGAAACATATTAGATAGTCAACCTATGAGTAAGATTATACAATGTTTTTGTCTAGTGTTTGGTTGAATCCTTATCCTCTTATCTCTAATTCAAAATGTCAACCATTACCTCGTGTATTTATATCTTGTATAATTTCAAAATTTGAATATTATACTAATGTGATCAACAATTTCAGATCATGGATTTCTATTAGTAAACTCGTTAAAGGAGAGAAACTCGTACAAATAGTAAATGAGTTTCAAATGATGCTTAAATAATTTTATTTGTTTATTGTTATGTAAAAGCATTAGTTGATTTAGAATCTATTAGAAGATGGTAAATACTAAGTCAAGTTGGGATATGAGGATTTAGTGCAATAAAAATTTTCTACTCCCAATGGTTTCCCTTGAAAGATGTTTGGTCACTAGAGTTCCTCCCTAAGGCCCGAGTATTCCTTTGCTTAGTAATCCAAAGGAAGATTCATATGGAAGAGAATCTACATGGAAGATAATATCATGGAACTTTTAGGTGTTCCTTGTTTGAGAAGGATATAGAAACATTAGACCATTTCCTTTGCCATTGTCTCTTTGATTACACCATTTTGGGATGTTTTTTCAAAAATATAAGGATTTATTGGGTAGCTTCATTAATATTGAAAGAGTTGATAAATCATTTGATTAATTATTTCAAAGATAAACCATTATGTGTTTTATGGAGGATTGGTCATGCCATTAGTTTTCCAAATTTATGGCTTGAAAGTAATAATAGAAATTTTAAAAATAAATATCAAAATCATACCCAAGTTTGGAATCGTATTATTCCCTCTCTTATAAAATGTTTATAGACATTGTCCTCATCATGGGAAGTCTTAAGTGTGGAAAACCAAGTTCTAGCCTCTTGGTTATAGGATTTTATAGTGGAGTTAACAAAAATGATTTTCTTTTGTTGGAATTCACAACATTTTCTAGAAATGAACATACAAAATCCATCTACTCAAATCTTATACATAAACATCAAAAAGTATGAAAGAGATAAATATATGGTAGGTGCCCATAGACACCATAAATAATCACTATCTATAGATAATATTACACAAAACTCCAATAAGAAATGAAGAGTGTGAGGGGGTATTTATAGCAATACCAAAACCCCTAATTACATCATAAAGTTTAACCTAAGCCAACATAACAAGTGGGCTTTAGGTTAATTACAAATATTAAATAAGGTTTAACCATAACAAGGTTAATCATAGCCCATTGGGTTTACATAATAAAATATTACAAAGCAATATATATGTAGCACATTGAAATACCCTTAGGCCTATCCAATACATCACGTAATGTCATCTCTTAGCCATGAATCATAATACATTTTTAACACCCCACCATAATTCCCCACCATAATTTGAACAGAGGAACCAAGGAGAGGAGACATTAGTGATAATAACATCACCCTCTTTTAATTGATGCTTTAGTGGACCTCTATATTTTTGAGGTAGATTCATCTAAATCCCCACATCATCTGAAATTTGCTATTATAAAAATATATATACAAAAGTCTCCTTAGGCTAGACCATAGTCACCACTACCATTTTTAGACACTATTGTACATAGCCACAAAACGCTTTTTCCAGGACTTTAAATGAGGAAGAAGTATCAAAATTTCTACCTCCTTTAAAGATAAACTCTTTCAATCTTCCATTATCGCATAAGGTATGTCTTGAAAGTATAAATTTTCCATTCACAACATGCATTACCTTATTTGAAGACTTTCCTTGCTTGTGGGCGACCAAATTTTAGTCACCAATAGAAGCTTTACATGAACTTGCTTAAAAGAAGAGTTGTGACAAACTTCCAAGAGTACCTAGACAAATAATGGAAGAAGGAAGATATCATACAAGATTATATCTTCATAAATAATTAGAGTAAATCATCCAAAGGAGAGAGATGGATTGGTTAAAGCACATCCTGAATCCTTTTCTCTTCAGCCACCAAAATATGTAAAATCTATTACAACTATCACAAATCCATTTAAATATCCTAGAAAACCATGTCAAAGATTTTGATAGCATAGAAAAGTGTAAATCTACCCTTTCAAAATAGGGCAATAGGGCTTGAGGACTATTCCACACAATCTAGACCTAAACATAGGAATAGGTCTATAGACTGGTATCCACTGTCACCAATGCATAGAGCTCAAATAAATATGCAACTTTATAAAAATGGGCTCAAAAATATTTCGTATGCAAAAGTTATGGTATTTAGAAGTTTTTCCCTAATAACCCTCGAAAAATCAAAATTAAAACCTCTAAACTTAGAAAATTATATGGAATCCCAATATACCACTTGATGGCTGATTATTCACTAGTGATAGCCACTAATTCTATTCCACCTAATCATCTTTGAATGGTTGTAACTCTACCACATGTTTTTCATTGGGTGGTCCAAGGTATATAAATATTTAAAAAAATTACATAGGTGGTTCTAAAGTTAGGCTAGAATTGTGGAATGTTTGAAAGCACCAAAAGATCACTCCATGGGGTTTGGCCTTAAGCCTCTACCTACCTAAGCACTTTGGTTTAACCAATGTGTCCTTTGGAGGACCGTGGAAAAAAATTCACTAATATCCCCTATCTCGAATGATGCCCTTTCAAAAAGGTACATAGTGAGACTTTAATACGTGATAACCTTCCTCTAAATGTTCCACATGCCTACATATAACTAATTGATCATAAATAAAATGATGATAGTTCTAGCTATGATTATGTAGAAGACACTCATTAAGTCATTCGTTGTGAGAATAAAACATTTCTACCCAGAGTCAAACACAAGATCTCCATCATCATATGCCCAACAACTTGCCATATTGTCATTTATACCACACACATGAATAGGCATTAAAAGACATATGCTACTTAAGGCCTATTTTTATCTACAAGGAGAAAAAAGTCTTACATGTGAATTCAAACCTGTGACCCACCTAAGGCAAACTCCTTAATTCCCTCCACATAATTGCCATGGCATGCCTTTTGTGTTAAAACAATGGTGTATCTTCTCCATGATAAAGTTAATCAAAGTAGCATAACTAGATGCAATCATAGAGGTATGCAAACCTTGACCACAGTGGCATAATTCAAGTTCATGCATATAAGTTGTAATTGAATTCAAGTTTTGGTATATTACTATATTTTTTCCATAGAAAGAGGGACTTAAAATAATTTGAGACTTGAAATTTGGTGGTTATCTAATAAAAAAATTTAAAATTTCCATAAAAGAAATAATGATAGAAGTTCTCTTGTATATTAACACCTTGAGGGGTAATTCACCCTATAATTCAAAATAAGAATTGGAGGCTCTAAGGTGATTTACTAAGGGACATCGACTCAAACTTGGTGACATTTTTTTTTGTTTTTCAAATGGAGGAAAGCTCGCTTCCTAGCCGAAGCCAAGTACTTTGATTCCTAGTTATGACCATTTTGTCCTTTCTTTTAAGTATTATATTTGTTAAAACGGGATAAACAAATGATTATTTAAAGATCAAGGAAATAATAGGGGAGAATTTTACTTCAAAAATATATAGGTTCTCTTGATGTAATGAAATGATTCAATAAATGAATCCTACCTAAAGGATCACCAAATGGAACTTCACATTAGATAGTTTGCAATTGATCAAAAAACATATTAGATAGTCAACCTATGAGCAAGATTATATAATATTTTTATCCAGTGTTTGGTTGAATCCTTATCCTCTTATATCTAATTCAAAATGACAACAATTACCTCGTGCATTTCTATCTTGTATAAGTTCAAAATTTGAAGATTATACTAATGTGATCAACAATTTTGGATCATGGATTCCTATTAGTAACCTCATTAAAGGAGAGAAACTTGTACAAATAGTAAATGAGTTTCAAATGATGCTTAAAGATTTTTATTTGTTTATTGTTATGTAAAAGCATTAGTTGATTTAGAATCTATTAGAAGATGGTAAATACTAAGTCAAGTTTGGATATGAGGATTTAGGGCAATTAAAATTTTCTACTCCCAATGGTTTCCATTGATAGATGTTTGGTCACTAGAGTTCCTCCCTAAGGCCTGAGTATTCCTTTGCTTAGTAGTCCAAAGGAAGATTCATATGGAAGAGAATATACATGGAAGATAATATAATAGAAATTTTAAGTGTTCCTTGTTTGAGAAGGATCTAGAAATATTAGACCATTTCCTTTGCCATTGTCTCTTTGATTACACCATTCGGGGATGTTTTTTCAAAAATATAAGGATTTATTGGGTGGCTTCATTAATATTGAAAGAGTTGATAAAACATTTGATTAATTATTTCAAAGACAAACCATTATGTGTTTTATGGAGGATTGGTCATGCCATTAGTTTTCCAAATTTATGACTTGAAAGGAATAATAGAACTTTTAAAAATAAATATCAAAATCATACCCAAGTTTGGAATCGTATTATTCCCTCTCTTATAAAATGTTTATAGACATTGTGCTCATTATGGGAAGTCTCTTGGTTATAGGATTTGAATATACATAAAATGATTTTTTTGTTGAAATTCACAACTTTTTTTAGAAATGAACATAAAAAATTCATCTACTCAAATCTTATGCATAAACATAAAAAAGGATGAAAGAGATAAAGATATGGTAGGTGCCCATAGACACCATAAATAATAACTATCTATAGATAATATTACACAACACTCCAATTAGAAATGAGGAGTGTGAGTAGGTGTTTATAGCAACACCAAAACCCCTTATTACATCATAAATTTTAACCTAAGCCAACATAACAAGTGGGATTTAGGCTAATTACAAGTATTAAATAAGGTTTCATCGTAACAAGGCTAATAATAGCCCATCGGGCTTACATAATAAAATATCACAAAATAATAAATATCTTGCACATTGAAATACCCTTAGGCCTATCCAATACATCACATAATGTCACCTCTTAGCCATGAATCCTAATACATTTTAAAACCCCACCATAATTTGAATAGAGGGACCAAGGAGAGGAGACATTAGTGATAATAACATCACCCTCTTGTAATTTATGCTTTGGTGGACCTCTGTATTTGTAGCTCTAAAATTCTCGCACTCCTTTCCTTCAGGCTAATGGATCCGCGCCTCGAAGGGGAATGGGAGAATAGTAGGTCTACACCTCGAAGAGAGACACTTGAGTTCGTGCCTTCTTTGGTGATTTTTTGATGAATTGTTTAGGGTTCACTAGGAAACATTTCTTGGTAGTTTCCACGCCTAGGTTTGGGAGGTTGTTTTGATGTGCTCTTTTTATACTTGCTCACAATCACCTAGTTTTGGCCAATGCAACTAATCTATGCTAAATGCAATTTAATTTTTTTGATGAATACAACAGACAACAATAAGTAGAGGATAATCTAATGCAAATGCTTAATTTTGAAGAAATTTGACACTCTTACTCGGTTTGAAAGTCTGATGTAGATTTTGTTTACTTGTTGCAGGCAAGATCAGACGTTGTAGGATCAAGATCATACATATGATCCGCAATCGAACGTTGCATGGATAAGATCATACGTAAGATTAGAGATTGTACCCAATGATCAACGATCGACAAATTCGATCACAACAAAAACCTACAGTTTCATAAATATAGTGTAGAAATAGAAAATTGCAATATGCTATGGACTTTGTCGAGCAAATATTAGATAGGACAAAACTGATTAAATGTTGTACTAAAAGGAAATAACATGTGTATGGATTAGAACATGCAAAGTATGCAATTAAATGCAAAATGGTGAACTCCAAGAATGATAATATTAGAATTATGTTCTATATGAAATGACAAATGATAAATATGATGCTAAAATGCAAATTTGAGACTACAGGGATGCAAACCAGAGCTTGGAGTTACCCCCAAGCGATATGCAGGCGAGATCATAACCAAAGAACAAGATCGTATGCTAACTGGGTGACATCGTAACTATGATCATGAATCGTATCCTCACGCGCCAATGATCGTACTCTCGATCCTATAGAAAAATAGTTAGGATGCATAATTTGATCATACTCCCAATCCTAGAATGATAATTTGATCAATGAGTTAGGAGAAATTCAGGGGGGGAATGCCTGGTTAAATAGGCTAAGAAAACTGGTGAAATTGGGCTAAAAACAAAATAAGTTATAACCTCTTCCAAGCTAGGACTGATCGGAGAATCCAATCCCGTAACTTTCACATAGTTGGACAAATAAGGATAACAAATATTGCAACTTGCTTATCATTTTGCTAAATTGGGTATTTTCTATTTTAGTACGATATCGTACTTACGATCTCATACCTGAAACAACTATCAAAGATCGTACTTACGATCTCATCAATTAGACCCGATCTCGCTAGGAGGGCACAAAAATCGAGGTAACAAGTTAGGAATCAATTTTTACAAGTTTTTGACTTAATGTAAATTATTATGGGTCAATTTTAGGGTGTTACATTTTACCCCCTCTTTAGCACATTTTTGAAAAAAATGTGTTAAAGAAAAGAATGACACACTTTATGAGAAAGCCAAAATTTATTGCAAAATTTATTAAAATTTGAAGTTTTTATTGCAAGTTGCTTTAAGTGTGATACCCCCTTCAAGTTTTTACACCAAATCCTTCGTTTGGAGAAAAACTCAAAAAATTTCTGCATTAAGGGTAAAATGAATAAAAATAGAAAAATAGAATTAAAACTTAATTCATTTGTTATTTACCATTTTCTATTTTGGAGCTCTGGAGAAAACTATGGTAGAAGTTCCCCATCATGCGGATTTGGTTCGAGCAGGGCCTGGAGCTCTCAAGGTAAGTGTTTTTCACTCATTTAGCTTAGAAATTTCATGTTTTTTGCTTTAATTTGATTTAAATTTGGATTTTTAGGGCATGACTACCATCGCGCGGCCCTAACAACAAGATCGTAATGATCTTGCAAGATCGTATCGATTTTGCAATATCATATTTCGATATCATCGAAATCGATCCGATCTAGGTCAATATCGGATCGATTTTGATGATATCGAAGAGTACGATATCACTAAAATCGATACGATATTGAACATTTTGATACGATTTTGCACTTTTTGATCCGATTAGCTAATTTTTAGATCCGATCACTAATTTAATTTTTTGTTACTTTGTTTTATTGATAGATACCAGAGTTGAAGAATCGAGAGTGGAGATATGCTAATCTCCAGGCTGATTTGGGTGCTCTCTCGATTGATGAGAGGGATACTCTAGAGGCGATTGGGCTTAGACATGTGGTAGAAATACCACAAATTCTAGTTGACCTCAGATTGCTTACAACTCTAGTGGAGAGGTGGTATCCAGAGTCATCATGTTTTTGGCTATCGATAGGGGAGATGACCCCTACTTTAGAGGATGTTTGGAGGATCCTCAGGGTGCCTCTCAGAGGTATGTTTATAGCTGCATCTAGAAACAAAGGCTAGGCATTGATGAGGTTTATGGGAGACCCTAGCTTCATTTTGAAGAAGGGTGGGGTCAGCATAGACAGGCTTGGGGAGACAGAGAGTCTCCCATTTGATAGTTTTGTTGAGTGGCATCGTGGGAGGCCTTGTATTATGCCACCTCAGTGGATGCCACCTACCATGGACCTTAGTAGAGGTGATCTATGACATGTGAGATCAGAGTGTATGGTTTTCTTGGGGCCCATTCATTCTCTATAGGTTCTACAGATTTCTACATCGGGTAGTCTACAAGGAGGGTAAGGGACTGGTGCTCACATCCTTCCTATAGGTATGGTGCTGGGAGCACATAGCTATCAGGAGACTTGTAGGACTTCCTTTGGCTTGAGCAGGGGATGGCCAGCCTAGGGTGGAGGAGGATAGATTGAGGATATTCTACTGGCCTGTATAGAGAGGGCACCAAGGATGGGTTAGCCTCGATGTAGCGAGGTGACTCTTTGATGAGTTATTGGTAGAGGATATCAGGTGGAGACCTTGGAGAGAGATACCAAGGTGGGGAGAGGATGCATTTGAGTTGGCTCACGTGAGGTGAGTCATTTGGCTATAGATGGACTAGGGGGAGCTGGAGCTACATCGCGTGGATCGGGTGATGCACCAGTTTGGGTTGCAGTAGGACATTCCATAGTATAGGAATGTCACTTATTCTAGGGTGACTCAAGATCACACTACTATTAGTGGTGCTCCCAACATGGCTAAGTTTTTGGACCCTAAGCTAGATGATAAGGTACTACCTATGGTAGATGGGGATGATGTTAGGGTTATAGATAGGTATCGATAGTGGTATATCTGCATTCGACCTACCCGATTGACTCTATCGAGGAGAGTAGTAGAGTAGGTAATTGAGTGGGTATTTAGATAGTGACAGTATGATAGCAAGATAGTTGAGGGTATATGTATCCTTCTAGGAGGGAGGGACCTCGTACTAGGGGTGGACATCAGAGTTGGTTGAGGATATCTAGATCAGGGAGGGCTGTTGGGACATAGGAGAGATCTTAGGATAGGGAGGAGAGGAGAGCATCTCCTTAGTAGGAGAGGAGACTTGAATCACTTGAGAAGGGTGTTATGATGGAGGAGGGGGAGAGCAGTAAGATGGTAGCTCTATGGGTAGAGGTTGCTAGTCACGAGGGAGGAGAATGTTGTACATAAGACTAATATTGAGTCTCTGGAGGTAGAGTTAGCATAAGCTAGAGCACATGTAGGACATGGATCTAGGGATCCAACTCCTACATCTTCTCAGTCGGCTTGATCTAGGAGGAGTGACTCAGGGGATGACTTAGTTTGAGCTATTGGGTGGACTACTTTTTATCAAGTACCTATACTTTGTAGTAGTCCTTATGGAGTAGAGATAACCACTTCCTATGATGTATGAGCCTCCAACTACTTTGAGTTGCTCTAGATCTCGCTCGACTTCTAGGATAGCTACTACTATGGGAGTAGGAGGGTTTCGAGCACCATGATCCCTTGGTGGAGATGATGATGCCTAAAGTTCTAGGGCTTCTAGAGGATAGGGGTTGACCTATGCTATGGTTTTTGTGATTGAGTATGCCGATGTTGGAGATTGTGGCATATCAGTCGACTCTATTTTGTATATAGACCTTTTGAGATATATATATATATATTGATCCTCTTGTCTTATGTGACTTTGAATGATTTGATTGTTTTTTATTGTATTTGTTTTATGATGTTTAAATTTCTTATAATCATGCTTTTGATTTTTAAATATTTTGATCATGCTTAAAATGAAAGAAAATGATTTGAATTTTGTAGATATGTTTTTGAAAAATATGTTTTTGTATGATGATGGAATTAATAGATTAGCAATGTACCTCAAAGGATGTTGTGTTGTTATATGACCGTTGGTGGAGATCAATGCTCGCTAGGTCATGAAGCGAATCCTGTTGTGAGGAATTTTTTGTATTGCTAATAATAGAAAAGTTTTTGTGGGGCTCAAGAGTGATCTTGAGGCTTATGATGATTAAAGAAGATGTTTGATTTTGTTTTTGAGAAAATTTGATTTTTAAGAAAATATTTTGATAAAGATTATTGTTGTGAGAAAATAATGTGATTTAAGCATGAAAATTTGGGAAGGATGACTTGCGCTAGGCATAGAATTCCTAGTGTGAAAATTTTGAGGATAATAGTTACTAGGAATTATACCATCATCGCGAAGTCAAAAATGCAATGCATGATAATATGAAATTGTTTGTTCTTAAAATACAAATTGATATGAAGCAAATCATTGTATCACATGTTTTAAGAATATTGAGAAATATGAAATGATTTAGACCTAAAAATTGAGAAAGATGACTTGCGCTAGGCATAGAATTCCTAGTGTGAAATTTTGAGAAAAATAATTACTAGGAATTATACCATCATCGTGAAGTCATAATGCAATGCATGATAAATGATTTTGGAAATGCAAGTTCTTTTGGAATAAGTTATTTTTGAATATTTTGAAAATTTTGAAATGTAATGAATTAATATGAATAATGATAAACTAATGTTGTCTAACAAATTTCAAAGAAATATTTTAACTTATTTCTAAGACAAAGTCAAATTTATCAAGAACCAGTGTGTGACGTGTGAGTTCATTATCCATCTTGATTTGTCATAATGATACAAAATCTCTCAAGGATCAAATGTGTGTGCTTGTGAAATTGATTTACCAATTTTGAGTGAGGTAATGATACAAGCAAACTTTTATGAACCAATGTGTGTGCAAGTGAAATGTTCATTAACCATGATTTTGTGCATGCCATTGTACCAAACTACTATGTAATTCAAGTTACCAAAAGCTAGCTAATCCACAAGCGGACATTGGTCTGTACAAAATAAGGTCACTAATGTGACAGACATATCGCCATGTGAAAGGCTTACCCAAGGCCAAGCGGGTTGGGCACAAACCATGAGTTATGGGGCTCACCTCATGGCTTTCGAATAACTAAGGAATTCTAGGGATTCAAGCTCATTACCCCCTTCTTTTCTTTTTATTTTTGGAGTAGGGATTCTTGTCCATTTTTTAACAAGGGGATTTTATTGCTTTTTGTAGTGGAACTACTTTTCTTTTCTTTTTTTCTTTCTTTTTATTTTTTATTTTTTCGGGATACTTGCTCAGATTAGACGTAGAGCAAGGGATTTTATTCGGGTAGGGGGGAGCTTGTCCTTTTTCCAATTCTCAGTATTCTAGACCATGCGCATAATAGGATAGCAAGGGAAACTTTTCTCTTAAGGAACTAAGACTACTATGTAGTATCCTTTTTCGAATTTGCAACAAATCATTTTTAAGATGTGAGAATGTGTTCTTGGTTCAAGAAGTAGCAAGATCAGTTCCCAAAACTCAAAATTTTATTTAGTGAAGTAATAGTGCTTTTTAATACAAGAGAGATTTATAATCAAAGTGACAAAATCAAAATCATTAAATATGTAAATTAAGTGCATGGTTCAAGATAACTTTTGAGTTTATCTAAAATAAAATAAAATATAACTTGAATTTTGGAAAACAACACACATTGATGCAAAGAATGAGAACTTAACAATTTGAAATATTTTTGGAAATTTTCCATGTTTTTTGATTTTTTTGGTTGTTTTGATAATATGATAATTGCAAATGAATGATGAAGAAGTTATTTACAAGTATATACAGAAATGGAATTTTTGTTTTATGCATAATATCTTTTGAGATGCATGATATTCATTGGCTCCTTGAGATATTTTCCATCCAAGGTAGCCAAGCGATATGCACCTGATCCAAATTTAGCAGTGATGACAAATGGTCCAAGCCAATTAGGTTGAAATTTACCTTTTAAATATTTTCTAGCATTAGTATTTTTTTATTTTCTTTAAGTACTAAATCACCAATTTCAAAATATCGACTATGAACTTTCTTTGCATATGATCTTTTGAGTTTGTCTTGGTAAGAGCGAAGATGCTCTAGAGCATGAATACGCTTCTCATCTAGAAGTTCCAACTGACTTAGTCTACCAACACGATATTCATCTCCTACTTCAGCATCTTGAAGTAGGAGAGCTAGAGAAGGAACTTCTAACTCAAATGGAAAAACTACTTCAGCACCATAGACCAAGACAAAAGGTGAGGCACCTGTAGGAGTACGAACACTAGTTCGATAAGCCCACAAGGTAGGATATAATTGCATATGCCAATCACGACCTGATTTATTAACCAATATTTTTAGGATTTTGATCAAGGTTTTATTAGAAGCTTCAGCTTGGCCATTTCCTTGTGGATAATAAGGAGTAGACCATCGATGTTGAATTTTATATTTTTGACATAATTTCTTAATATCTTTGTTCTTAAAGCATGTTCCATTATCAGAGATGAGAGTTGATGGAATTCCAAATCTACATATGATTTGATTAAATATGAATTTAGACACTTGAACTCCTATGCAAGAAGCTAATGGCATAGCTTCTACCCATTTTGTAAAATACTCTGTTGTTGTTATTATAAATTTATGACCATCAGAAGAAATAGGATTAATTTTACCAATAATATCTAAACCCCATTTAGAGAAGGGCCAAGGAGAAGATATAGCTTGGAGTTCTTGAGTAGGAGCGTGAACAAGGTCTGCATGTCTTTGACACTTGTCACAATGATGCACATAATCATTAGCATCCTTTTCCATGGAAGGCCAAAAATATCCCATTCGAAGGAGTTTCTTAGCAATGGCACTTCCACTAAAGTGTCCTCCATAGGATCCATCATGGGCTTCACTTAAGGCTTTCTTAGACTCTTCTAGATTGAGACATCTTAATAGGATACCTTCAAAAGATCTTTTGTATAGGGTATTACCAACAATTACAAAGTGAACAACTCACTTACGTAATAGCCTACGTTGGTTTCTATCTAATCCTTCTGGGAAGGTCCCATTTTGGAGAAAATTAAAGATATCTATGTACCAAGGTTCTGGGGTTATTTCATTAATTAAAAACACATCTAATGGCTCTAGACATGACTTAGAGGAAGTTGGTTCTTGGAGTTGGTGAATAATGATAGTAGCATATTCATCATCCAACTCCAAAGGTAATAAAGAGGTAGCAGCAACCATGGCATCAACAACACGGTTGCTAGTGTGAGGGATGGCTTCTAAAGTTACTTTCTCAAATAATGAAATAAGCTTAAGAACATACTCTTTATAAGGATGGAGTTTCTCATCTCGTGTCTGATAAACTTCATTAATTTGATTTATCACAAGCTGAGAATCTCCAAAGACTAATAAAACTTTAATTTTTAAGGCTAAAGTGGCTCGTAACCCAAGGATTAGAGCCTCATACTCTACAGTATTATTAGTACAAGCAAATTGAAGTTTAAATGATAAAGGAATAAGGTGCTTTTGTGGAGATATTAATATAATACTTGCACCTGCACCACTCATGCATCTAGCTCCATCAAAATACAAAGACCAAGATTCAGAAAGATCCTCTTCTAAGTTAAGACACTCATCAGGAAATTCTATGGTTATAGGATGAGTAGATTCTAGAGGTGCAACAACTAATTGATCAGCTATAACTTGGCCTTTAATAGATTTTTGGCTGATAAATGTGAGTTCAAACTCACTCAGAGCAAGAACCCACTTAGTTGTGCATCTTGACAAGTAAGGTCTACTCATCAAGTACCTTAATGGATCAGACTTAGCAATAACAAATGTTTTCTGACTGAGCATATAATGACGCAATTTTTGCATAGAAAACACAACTACCAAACAAAGCTTTTCTAATGGAGTATAATGGGTTTCATAACTTATTAATGTTCTACTTATATAATATGTGGCTCGTTCTTTCTTATCATCATCAATTTGAGCCAACATAGCTCCAAGTGCAAGTTTCGAAGCAAAAATATATAAAATAAAAGGACAATCTGGTCTAGGAGGAACAAGCACTGGAGGATTAAGAAGATATTATTTAAGATTTTCAAAAGCTTCTTGACATTCCTCATCCCATTGAAATGGAATGTTTTTCTTAAGTAATTTAAGAAAAGGTCCTGTTTTATCTACCAACTTATCAATGAAGCGATGGATAGACTGTAATTTACCTTGTAAACTTCTTAATTCTGATATGTTTTTAGGTGGTGGCATATCAAGGATAGCCTTAATTTTAAGGGGATCTATTTCTATACCATGCATAGAAACAATAACCCCTAACAATTTTCCTGATTTAACTCCAAATACACATTTGTCTAGATTTAAGCGAATCATATATTCTCTTAATCTATCAAACACTTTTCTTAAATCATTGATATGCTCTTCTTCCTTAGTTGAATGAGCTATAATATCATCTACATAATCATGTAGAATATCATACATCATATCATGAAAGATATATGTCATAGCTCTTTGATATGTTGCTCCTACATTCTTTAAACCAAAGGGCATTACTTTCCAACAAAATGTTCCCCAAGGTGTAATGAAAGTTGTTTTGGGTTGGTCTTCAGGAGCTATTCTGATTTGGTTGTATCCTAAAAAACCATCCATGAGGGATAACATCCCACTCCTAGCTGTAAAATCTATGATTTGATCCATATTAGGGAGAGGAAAGTCATCCTTAGGGCATGCATCATTAATGTCTCTAAAATCAGTACAAACCCTAACTTTAGTGGCTTCTTTTTTGGCTACTGGAACAACATTTGATATCCATTCAACATAATCAATAGCTTGGATAAAAACTACATTCAAAAGTTTTTCTAACTCATTTTTGACTAGCAGTGCTACTTTGGGATGCATTTTTCTAAGCTTTTGCTTTACAGGTTTTGCATCAGGGTGCACTACTAGATGGTGCATGACCACAGAAGGATCTAGGCCTGGCATATCTGCATATGTCCAAGCAAAAACATCAGCATACTCTATGAGAAATGCAATATATTCTTTCTGTCTTTCTTCACTTAATTCTGCTCCAATTTTGACCATGCGAGGGTTTTCTTCTATTCCAATGTTAACTTGTAAAACATTTTCTACCACAATATTTAATTCTCTTTCAAATTTGGGAGGTGTGGGTGATACACCCATTTCTTGTAATTCTTCTAAGGTTAACTTAGCTAACTCTTCTTGAGGGGTAGTTGCTTCAACATGGGCTATACATGGTATAGACCCATCAAAGAAGAATTTATTCTTTAAAACTTCATCAAGAGAAATATCATGAAATATATCTCCCTCCAAATATTCATCTGGTTCAGCAATCATGTCTGGGTATGCTATTGATAACATATTACAAGAATATATCCTTCTACTTGGTTTGAAAAATTCTTGATGTGCTAAATATTCTTGATATGTTACAAGTTGATCATCATCCTCAAATGGGAATGGTTGGGTTTTTGTAGGAATGTAACCAATACCACATCGGGCAGGCCATTCCTCAACTTCTAAAGGTTCTTGTATTCCATTTTCAAGAGGTCCTAAACCTTTACCTCTATAACCCATGTCACACATCATTTGTTTTGATTTTATATATCCATTAGAAAAGTAACATTTAGCAAAACCATTTTGATCAATTGTGACACTCACAATATTAATTTTACCATAATCATACCCTGCGTAGACAAAGGCACAACTCCCAACATGATAGATACTTCCCAACTTTCATGGCAAGCCCATCATTTGGGGAGATGGCGGTAATTGAGATAACACTAAGGAATCTTGAGTGGCAAAATTATTATGTTCTGAAGTTGTGAGTATTGAAGATAAATCCAGTAATACTTCATCCAAAGTAGGATATGAAGTAGAGGGACTATCTTCTTTAGTTGTAGATTTATATGGTGTGGTTTTAGATGATGAAGGTGGACTAGGATGTGTTGAAGATATAGCAGGACAAAATGGGACTCCTATTGGTTCTACCATAGCACACATGTCAAATGGTCTAGGATCACCATGGATAGTAACTAGTTGGTTTTTAAACTCAAACTTAACACATTGATGTAATGTAGAGGGTACCACTCTCATTGCGTTGATCCAAGGTCGACCTAGAAGGATGTTGTACGATGTAGGACAATGTACAACAAACATGGTCGTATCTAAGATCCTTGGACCAACTTGCAATGGAATCGATAATACTCCACATGTTTCTTGAGTTTCATCATTAAATGCTTTGATAATAATTTTAGTTCTTTTTAAATCTTCACTTCTAAATCCAAATCTTTGGAAAAAGTCATATGTGCATATGTTTAATGATGATCCATTATCAATTAAAACTCTTTTAACACCTACATCCCCAATTAATGTTGTGATGTATAGAGGATTATCTCTATACATGCTTTGAGGAGGAATATCCTTATCTAAAAAATCTATATAATTTGTTCCATGAGAGATTACAACATTAACCACAACATCAGGTTCTATATTTTGAGGTACCATCATTTTGCTTAAGGTACTCATTAATTCCTCTCTATGGATGGATGAAGTTCTTAGAAGATCCAAAAGAGAAATTCTAGCTGTGATATTTGCCAATTGTTCATTAATGTCATAAGGAGATTTTTGTTGTGAATTTGATATATTATTTCCTTTTGTAGGTGCCTTTAATACAAATGGAGTTGATTTCTCATTTTGAGTTTGAGTTTGTGATTGAGAATTTTGATTTTGGGCTTGTTGTCTAGTGATGGCTCCAATAGTACCCACAACATTATTGTTTTGTAAATGACCAAAGTGAGGTCTAGCATTTTCTTCTTGTTCATTTGAAAGCATTTGTTGAGATGAGGGTCGAGTGGTCATTCTTCTAGGGAATGGTTCTTCTGGAACTAATAAATCTATGATGGGAAGAATTCGATCTGACTCATCTTCAGAACTATTTGAATTATTTGAGGTGATGTCTATTTCACTCTCTGTCTCACTTTCTATGTTTTCTGTGTCACTTTTTGTATCTTCTGAAGATGAAGATTGAAAATATTGTATTGGTCTAGTTGTGACTACAGATAGAGTAGGTACATAGGAGGTTTACAAATCTTGTTGTGGTAAAAATTTACTAATGGTTCCTACATACCTAGTTGGAGGAGGAACATTATGATGTTCTAATTGATTTACAACCTCTTTACCATGTTTGGGTAAAGGATGTTGAAAAATATCTAGGTTTTGATTTGCATTTTGAGTTGGTTGTTTTTGGGTATTATTTTGAGTATTATTATTTGTAGGAAATTGTTGTACTTCCATTTTACCTTTATCAATCAAATCTTGTATCATATGTTTCAATCTTTTACAAGAATTGGTTGAATGTCCATCCACTTGATGAAAATTACAATGTAGATCAGCCCTATATCTAGCTACAGTGGTATCTGGTTGTCTTATCTCTGGCAATCGTATTAAACCTTGTTCTAATAATTGAGGCAAAATCATGGTTAAGGGTTGATTTAATCTTGTGAATTCTCTTGGAGGTTTATCAGGAATTTTCAATAAAAACTTCTTTATAGCTTCTGTAGTATTGATGTTTGAGGTATTTCTACTATCAGTGACTCCATCACCTACTACTTGTTTATTCTTATATTGGTTTTTGGAAGTTTTATCTTCATCCTTTTTCTTAAATTGGCCTCTTCTAATAAGGGCATCTTCTACCCTTCTTGCTAAGTCTATAGCTTGATCAAAAGAGGTTACTGTAGTTGTAGCAAGTTCATAAGATAATTGTTCTTGTAAATTGCCAATGAATATTTCCAACATTTCTCGATGAGGTAAAGCAAAATGCAATTTTCCTAGAAGTTGCCTCCATTTGGCTAGGAATTCTGCAAAGCTCTCATATTTCCCTTGTTTCAAGTTGTATAAATCCTTAATGGTGACATGTCTTTCTATGTATGCACTAAATTGGTGGACAAACATTTCCGTTGTCTCTTCAAAGTTCCTTAAAGAATTTGTAGGTAGTTGATAATACCATTCTAGAGCCATGCCTCCGAGACTTTTAGGAAATATTTTTAGTAACAACAAATCATCATAGGATATATCATGACATGTTATCCTAAACATGCGAAGATGCTCAATAGGATCTTTGGTTCCTTTATATATCGGGAGGACAGGCATAGGGAAATGTTTTGGGTATGGTTGAGCAACCACAATAGGATCCAAGGGTTGGCTACACATCTCTCTATAACTGTATGAGGGATGGTAGGGATCCATTTGATCTAGACGTGAAGCTAATTGTTTAACCATGGCTTCAAGCCCCTGTGGTTGTCCACCAAATTGATTTTGTTGCACCATGTTGTTGTGTCTTTGATAATAAGGTTGTGTTGTCACATAAGGATTTCCAGTTGAAATACTATTGTGTAAAGTGTTTGTGGGAATAGTGTTGTGAAGTTTATATGGGATTGTGTTTTGTTGAACTTTTTGTTGATGATGATTGGTATTTTGAATTTTCTTAGCTCTTTGTGATGTAGCTATTTTTTGATTAGGAGCTTGAGAAGCAGAAGAATTTTGTTTTGGTTTGGAATTTTGTTGTGTTGCTGATTTTTGATTATTCAAATCTATATTTTGATTAGATGGACCAACTTGATTTTGGTTTGTGTTACCTATGTATGTCATTGGATTTGCATTTAATTGGAGAGCAGCTTCTATAGCAGCCTCCATTGAATAATCTCTCGATGGGAGTAGATGTTCTATTTTTATTACATGATGAAGATATTTTTTTTTTAAAAAAACAAAAATTTTAAATAAATTAAAAAAAAAAACCCCCCAAAACCCCAAAAAGGTTTTTTTGAACTTTTTTTCTCATTTTCTCCCCCTTTTTTGTGAGTTTATCATATTCAATATTTACCTATATCAAGGTTTTCTTGATCTTGTTCCTCCATGTAATTAGATTCTAATTGCTTACCACTTCTCAAAATTCTAGGCATTTTGTTTTTAGGATGTTTTTATCTTGCAATATATATATATATATATATATATGCTTAAATTATTGGGGTATATATGTTATATATATACCTATATAAATATGTAAATATGTAAATATATTTTGTTTTTGTTTTTTTTGTTTTTTGAAAACAAAATAGAAAATACAATTATAATGTTCTAGATATTATACTTAATCTTCTTGAAAGAGTCTATAGATATCATTAATGGGTTCAAGTTCTTCAGGTGACATATAATGTTCTTCCTCAAATTGAAAGTTGGCTTTTAAGAATTTGATAAAATGGGCTATGGTGATGTTATCAGTTTCATATTCTTGCATACAAAAGCATAGCTCATGACAATACTCATGATAATGGACTGCCCTAGGAGCTTTGTGAAATCTTCTCTTATTTTCTAAGACTATTTCTTGATCTTCTATGTGTGCTAGAAACCTGTGTACTGTTATGGCATTTTCAAGGTAATCATCAAAGGTATAAATAGTTGAAGAAATACTTGCTCTTTTATCCATCAACCACCTCTCACACGCCCTTTGAATATCAAAGTAGCGAGAAGCGTTCTCAGGATCCAGGATTCTAGCTATGTCAAACCTTATAATTTGGCTAAGTCTTGGTTCGTTGGCTTTTATAATGTCTAATATTTTCCAGAGTTCAGTCCACTATTCTTGAGATGGAATACTAGAGTTTTCAACTATTAGAGAGATTTCCTGTGTAGATAATAATGTTCTAATATTTATGCGTGCAACTCTTCCTATGTTGAAGTCTAACATCTATGAAATTTACTTAAAATGTGCAAATTTTGATGAATGATATTTTTGGTTTTTGTTTTGTGTTTTATAGATTTTTATGCTTTTTATGTTTTATAAATCAGAAAGATGCCTATGTTATTCACGTCGGGTTCACCAAAGAATGTAGCTCTAAAATTCTCGCACTCCTTTCCTTCAGGCTAATGGATCCACACCTCGAAGGGGAATGGGAGAATAGTAGGTCTACACCTCGAGAGAGAGGCACTTGAGGTCGTGCCTTCTTTGGTGATTTTTTGATGAATTGTTTAGGGTTCACCAGGAAACATTTCTATGGCAGTTTCCATGCCTAGGGTTGGGAGGTTGTTTTGATGTGTTCTTTTTATACTTGCTCGCAATCACCTAGTTTTGGCCAATGCAACTAATTCTATGACTAAATGCAATTTAATTTTTGATGAATACAATAGACAACAATAAGTAGAGGATAATCTAATGCAAATGCTTAATTTTGAAGAAATTTGATACTCTTACTCGGTCCAAAAGTCTGATGTAGATTCTATTTACTTGTTGTAGGTAGGATCAGATGTTGTAGGAACAAGATCGTACATATGATCCATGATCAGACATTGTAGGGATAAGATCGTATGTACGATCAATGATCATACCCACCAATCAATGATTGATAGATTCGATCACAACATAAACTTGTAGTTTCATAAATACAGTGGATAAAAAAAAATTGTAATTTTTTGTGGACTTTGTGTTGAGCAAGGTGCAGAAATAGTATTGTCATTGTTGTCAACACAGACAGACAGATCAGTTGATGCAGTGGACAAGAGTTCAGAGGTCAGTGAGATCATGTACAGTAAATTTCCAGGAAGACAGAAGTGGCCCAGATTCTCAAAATCAAAGAAAAAGACAAGTAAGAAAACTATCGCGATATCGCGACATGTTTTCTGTCGCGATTTCACGACATGGCCGAGGAGAGAGAAGGCGCAAGCAAAATTGTCACGATTTCATGACATGGCCGAGGAGAGAGAAGGCACAAGAAAAATTGTCATGATTTCATGACATGGTCGAGGAGAGAGAAGGCACAAGAAAAATTGTCGCGATTTCGCGACATGGACGAGGAGAGAGAAGGCATAAGCAAAATTGTCATGATTTCGCGACATGGTCGAGGAGAGAGAAGGCGCAAGAAAAATTGTCACGATTTCACGACATGGCCGAGGAGAGAGAAGGCGCAAGGAAAACTATCATGATTTCACATGTTGGAGGCAAAGAAGCCAAGTGGAAAAATTGTCATGATTTCACGACATGTTGGAAGCAAAGAAGGCAAGTAAGAAAACTATAGCGATTTCGTGACATGTTTTAGAAAGTGCAAGGAAGACTGTCACGATTTCGTGACATGTTTTAGAAAGTGCAAGGAAGACTATCACGATTTCGTGACATGATGAAGAGAAAGAGCTAGCAAGGAAAAGTGTCACGATTTCGTGACAATTTGTAAGAAAAGCACCAAGGAGAAAAAGTGTCACGATTTCACGACAGGTTCGAAGAGAAAGCGCCAAGGAGAAAAAGTGTCATGATTTCACGACAGGTTCGAAGAAGAAAGCGCCAAGGAGAAAAAGTGTCATGATTTCATGATAGGTTCGAAGAGAATGCGCCAAGGAGAAAAAGTGTCACGATTTCACGACATGTCGGGTTTTCATGACCCGAAGAGGAGAGAGAGTGTACGGAGGCAAGTGTGTCGCGATTTCGTGACATGTGTTTTCACTGGCCAAAGACAGAAAAGGCACACGACAACAAAAGTGTCACGATTTCATGACATGTTTCGTTTTCGCGGGTGGAACGCAGAAAAGGCACAAGGCAGAGAAAGATGTCATGATTTTGTAACATGTTCCATTTTTGCGGGCCAAAGACAGAAAAGGCACAAGGCAGAGAAAGTGTCACGATTTCGTGACATGTTCCGTTTTCATAGGCAAAAGGTAGAAGAATGCACAAGGCAGCGAATGTGTCACGATTTCGTGACATGTCAGGTTTTCACTGGGGTTTGCAGAGAATAGTGTACGAAAGAGAAAGATGTCACGATTTCGTGACATGTTCCGTTTTGCTGGTTGAAGCCAAGAAGAGTAGCGAGAAGGCAAAAGTGTCACGATTTCGTGACATGTCTAGTTTTCGCTAGAGCAAGCCAAGTAGAGTGTACGAAAGCGAAAAGTGTCATGATTTTGTGACATGTCTGGTTTTCACGGGTGCAAGCGAAGAAGTGGACAAGGAGGCAGAAACTATCACGATTTCATGACATGTTGTATTTTCATGGGTAAATAGCGAGAAGGGCAGAAAGATACAGAAGTGTCACGATTTCATGATAGGTCGCAACAACACGATAACAGATAGTTAACTAGAACAAAATAATAGTTAAAGGGGTAGTTGTAGAGGAAAAGCATGCAGCCAAAATAAGAAGAATTAATTGGAGTCAGTGTGACAGTTATAGGTGCAGTTATAGGTAGAAAACATGCAAGCTATTTTTAGAACTATCAAAAAAGGAGAAATCAAACAGTCGCATAAATAGAATCAAAAAATGCATGCATGCACAGAAAAGGATACGAACAGTCATAACCAAGAAGACGAACAGTCATGGTAGAGACATACGTTGCATGTAACGTAATGCCCACACTATATATACAAAAGGAGTTACATATAGAAGGAGTTATAGTTGACAAGTGGCAGAAGAGAATATTAATAGAACAGTTACAACTGGCAAGTGGCACATGAGAAATAAAATATGGAGTTACAATTGGAGTTACTGTTAGACAATTTGATTATAAAAGGGCAGTTGCGTGGAGAAATAAAGTTGCTGCTAATAGTGAGAAAAGTGCCGTCGTATAGAGGAGAAGTGCTACGAAAAAGGGGCTATAAGAGCGCAGATGAGTGAGCCATAAGAGGAGCCGTAAGAGTGAGCCGTGAGACAAGGATGTAAGAGTGCGGTAAGCAGAACCGTTGGAGTGGGTGTGTTTCATGAATTGAAACAAAGATTGGATGAGCAATAGACCAGTGAGGGTCTTGTAAAAGGGAAGGCATTTTTATGTCAAAAAGATTCAAAATAGAATTCTGAGTTGGTGCTTGGAATCAGGGGTTGGTGCTCCTTTCTGTTGGTGTAGATAAATCAGGGGTTGGTGCTCCTTCCAGTCGATGCTGGTAAATTAGGGGTTGGTGCTCCTTTCTGTGGGTGCAGATAAATTAGGGGTTGGTGCTCCTTCCAGTGGGTGCTGGTAAATTGATTGTAAAGTTGGTGCTTTGCAAAGGCTAGATTTGGATGGGAGTCCAAGCAGTCTATTTTTGAGGAGTAGCCAAAACTGGTGAACCTCGTTAAATCTTGTGTTGTGGTTAGCTCTCTTGTTATATTTTCTTTATCTATTTTAAGTTCTCCTTGCTTTAGCTTCAAGAGTTGCTCATTTAAGATTTAAATAGCTACACTGATTCACCCTCCCTCTCAGTGCCATTGTAAGACTAACAATTGGTATCAGAGCCAAGTTCCTAAACAAGCTCAATAAGCTAAGGTGATTTGGGAAGTGTCACAATGGTAGTTGGTGAAGGATTCTCATCAAACAAAGCTCCATTGTTTGACGGGACTAATTACGCGTTTTGGAAAATCAGGATGCAGACATATCTATGTGCATTGGGATACGACATATGGGACTCAGTAGAAAGTGGATACACAATACCCACCACTCCTCCAACCGATGTTGTCGATAAGAAACTGTTTGAGAATGACTCAAAGGCAAAGAATGCTATAATGTGCGATGTAGCAAACAGTGAACTGGTAAAGATCATGAGCTGTAAAACTGCAAAAGAAATTTGGGACAAATTGAAGAGCATTCATGAAGGAGACGATAAGATCAAGGAGGCCAAGATGCAAACTCATAGAACTCAATACGAAGCGTTAAAGATGAATGACGATGAGAACATAGCGGCATATATGCTGAGAGTAAATGAAGTCATTAATGCCATTAGAGGACTCGACGAGAAAATCAAAGACCCTACAATCGTAAAAAAGGTATTAAGATCTCTTCCCAAAAGATTTGATTCTAAAGTATCAGCTATAGAAGAAGCCAAAGATCTAAATATGTTTAGTATGGATGAGATGCATGGTTCGTTGACTACGTATGAGATGAGAATAGGAAAGTCTGATCCCATAGATAGAGAAGCTACGTTTAAAGCCCACAAACATACGAAAGCAAAATAAGAATCCGAAGATGAAGAGACATCAGATGAGATGGAAGCAAACTTTGTCCGAAAACTAAAAAGGGGACAAGGAAAATACAAAGGAAAGCTACCATTTAAATGTTTCAGCTGTGGAGGCATTGGGCATGTTGCAACTAAATGTCCACGAAATATGGAGAATGAAAGTGATGAAGAATCACACCGAGAAAGAAGTGACTGGAAGAAAAAGACGAATTTCAGAAACAACCACTTCAAGAAGAAAAGTTTCATATCCAAGAATGTCAGCTCCTCTGAAGATAGATCCGATGAGGATTCTGAAGAAGAAACAGGTGAAACTCTGTTCATGGCATTCGAAGAAGAAAATACAGAAGAAGAATAGGAAAGTGATGGAAACCTTGAGGCTGAGGCTGAAGTAAATCTAAGAGGTGAGTTGATAGCTGCTCTTGAAGAATTGAGGATAGAAAAGAAAAATAACAAAAGACTATCCAAGAAATTGGAAGAATATGGGGATGAGATTGAAGATCTCTTCTTACAAGTTCAAAAGGCCAAGAAATCAGAAGAAGCCTTGAAGACACACCTGGATGATGAGAATTATGTTTGCAGCACAAGTGAAGAGGAATCTAACAAAGTTATTGTTGATCTAAAGTTGCAAGTAGAACAGTACAAAAGAATTGAAGATATTCTTAGGTCTCAAATCAATGAGAAAGAGACTGTTTGCTGCCAACAAGAAGAAGAGATTGTTTCATTGAAGAAACAACTAGTAGAGGCCAATGTAAATCTCAAATATGAGAAGAGCACAAAGTTGCTAGATAAAATGATAAAGCAACAAAGAATCCCCACAACTAAGCTTGGTCTTGGATATGAAGATGAACAACCATCATCTTCCAAAAATGCAGAGAAGAAGTTCACTGATGAAGGAAAGAAGAAAGAAAAGCCTAAAGCTGAATCTTCAAAAGGAAGAAAATCTCAAAGGAAATCTACAACAAAGCAACCACAGCAAAAGAGGTTCTCTCACTCTCACTCTTTTCATAATAATGCTTTTAATGGCTATTGTTTTAGATGCAGCCATTATGGTCACCGGGCAATTTATTGTGGATTGAATAATAATTCAAGGAGTTATGCTGGTAGAAATACATCTGCTCTTCTGAGTGAACATCATGTGCAATGTTTTAACTGTAATGGTCATGGGCACATAGCAAGGTTTTGTCCAAGCACCTCTGCAACTAATCTAAGACAAGACCGCAGATTCCATCAGACACAAAGAGTGCAACACAGATAGGAAAATAATTATCCATCAAGAATGCACAAGAGACAACCACCCAAGAGAAATGTTCAGGTTCACGAAAAGGTTCAAAATGTGGATGCAGGTGAAAATCCTCGACCTAAGTTCAAGAAAAACTGGAGAAAGAAAGAAGAGAGGAAATCGTGTCTCCTTGGATAGAAGGAGATTACTCCTCTATTGCACTAAGCCACTCCAGGTGGCACATCCTCAGGGGGAGCAATATTAAAGTTTTATTTTAATGCTCCTTTGTATTTGTTTGGGTATCTGAGGATGAAAGGCAAGTAGTCAAGATATTGTTGTTTCAGTTGTTAAAGTGTGTTTTTAGTTTTAGTAGTGGTTTGAGGAAGTGTTGTGTATGTGTGCGAAGTGAGTACAAAGAGAGAGCGGTGTGTGTAGAGAACGCAAAAGGCGAAGACAATCGCTAAGTTTGGATGGAATGGCACAGAGCATACTGCAGATGTATCTTTGGCTAGGTGGATTGAGGTAGCCTACTGGATTCTCACTGCAGAGGGAGACAAACAGCTGTCATTAGGTTCAAGCTTGTTGGGAATATCCAAGATGCATGGTGGAGATGTATGCAGATGCTACTGGCATTGCAGAACAAAAATTTGGCCGTGGAGTGTGTGACAAAATGTTGTCTCCTGAGTCGAACAGTTGAAAGTAAGGTGTGACCAGCCGTGACTGTAGAAAACATAGACCAAGTTGAAAATGTAAATAGTGATTGGTTGAGTTGTGTTGAGATTGGGAGTTGAGTATAGAACATATTGAGTCTCTAACAATTCTCTTTATGATTCTATAAGATTGGATAGATTCTGTGTGAGCCTACTGATAGGGTACAAAGGATAGAGTCTCAATGGATAGAGATCCAGCAGCCAACACAGTTGAAGATAGATCTGAGTGAGGGATCACATTCTCAGGGGGAGAATTTATATATTTAATTATCTTTGTGCTCATATTTGTAATTTTTTTCTAACTGTCATAATGTGTGCCTGAGAATGTTGTGCATGGACTCAGGGGGAGTCTGCAGCAGCCCTTTGGTATTATTGTCAAAGGGGGAGAAGAATTACAGGAGATTGCATAAGTGTTGCCAACAATTCCAAAGGGGGAGATTGTTGAGCAAGGTGCGAAACAGAGTATTGTCATTGTTGTCAACACAGACAGACAGATCAGTTGATGCAGTGGACAAGAGTTCAGAGGTCGGTGAGATCATGTACAGTAAATTTCCAGGAAGACAAAAGTGGCCCAGATTCTCAGAATCAAAGAAAAATACAAGTAAGAAAACTGTCGCGATATCGCGACATGTTTTCTGTCACTATTTCGTGACATGGCCGAGGAGAGAGAAGGCGCAAGAAAAATTGTCACGATTTCATGACATGGCCGAGGAGAGAGAAGGCACAAGAAAAATTGTCATGATTTCACGACATGGCCGAGGAGAGAGAAGGCACAAGCAAAATTGTCACGATTTTGCGACATGGCTGAGGAGAGAGAAGGCGCAAGCAAAATTGTCATGATTTCATGACATGGCCGAGGAGAGAGAAGGCGCAAGCAAAATTGTCATGATTTCATGACATGGCCGAGGAGAGAGAAGGCGCAAGAAAAATTGTCATGATTTCACGACATGTCGGAGGAGAGAGAGCCAAGATGGCAAAATTGTCACGATTTCACGACATGTTGGAAGCAAAGAAGGCAAGTAAGAAAATTGTCATGATTTTGTGACATGTTTTAGAAAGTGCAAGGAAGACTGTCGTGATTTCGTGACATGTTTTAGAAAGTGCAAGGAAGACTGTCACGATTTCACGACATGATGAAGAGAAAGACCTAGCAAGGAAAAGTGTCGTGATTTTGCGACAATTTGTAAGAAAAGCGCCAAGGAGAAAAAGTGTCACGATTTCACGACAGGTTCGAAGAGAAAGCGCCAAGGAGAAAAAGTGTCACGATTTCACGACAGGTTCGAAGAGGAAGCGCCAAGGAGAAAAAGTGTCATGATTTCATGACAGGTTCGAAGAAGAAAGCGCCAAGGAGAAAAAGTGTCACGATTTCACGACAGGTTTGAAGAGAATGCGCCAAGGAGAAAAAGTGTCACGATTTCGTGACATGTCGAGTTTTCGTGACCCGAAGAGGAGAGAGAGTGTACGGAGGCAAGTGTGTCACGATTTTGTGACATGTTGTGTTTTCACTGGCCAAAGACAGAAAAGGCATACGGAGAAAGTGTCAGACACGACATCTTTTTGCCGAAGCGAAGGCCAGGGAGAAATATGTCGTCGATTTCGTGACATGTTCTATTTTTGTAGGCCAAAGATAGAAAAGGCACAAGGCAGCGAAAGTGTCACGATTTCGCAACATGTTTCGTTTTCGTGGGCAAAAGGCAGAAGAATGCACAAGGCAGCGAATGTGTCACGATTTCGTGACATGTCAGGTTTTCGTTGGGGTTTGCGGAGAATAGTGTATGGAAGAGAAAGATGTCACGATTTCGCGACATGTTCCATTTTCATTGGTTGAAGCCAAGAAGAGTAGCGAGAAGGCGAAAGTGTCACGATTTCATGACATGTCTGGTTTTCGCTAGAGCAAGCCAAGTAGAGTGTACGAAAGCAAAAAGTGTCATGATTTTGTGACATGTCTGGTTTTCATGGGTGCAAGCGAAGAAGTGGACAAGGAGGCAAAAATTGTCATGATTTCATGACATGTATTTTCATGGGTAAAAGGCGAGAAGGGCAAAAAGATACAGAAGTGTCACGATTTCGCGACAGGTCGCAAAAGCATGATAATAGACAGTTAACTAGAACATAATAACAATTTAAGGGGCAGTTGTAGAGGAAAAGCATGCAGCCAAAATAAGAAGAATTAACTGGAGTCAGTGTGACAGTTACAGGTGCAGTTATAGGTAGAAAACATGCAAGCTATTTTTAGAACTGTCAAAAAAGGAGAAATCGAACAGTCGCATAAATAGAATCAGAAAATGCATGCATGCACAGAAAAGGATACGAACAGTCATAACCAAGAAGATGAACAGTCATGGTAGAGACATACATTGCATGTAACGTAATGCCCACACTATATATACAAAAGGAGTTACATATAGAAGGAGTTACAGTTGACAAGTGGCAGAAGAGAATATTAATAGAACAGATTACAAGCGGCAAGTGGCGCATGAGAAATAAAAGATGGAGTTACAACTGGAGTTACTGTTAGACAATTTGATTATAAAAGGGCAGTTGTGTGGAGAAATAAAGTTGCTGCTCATAGTGAAAAAGTGTCGTCGTATAGAGGTAAAGTGCTACAAAAAGAGGGCTATAAGAGCGTAGTAAGCAGAGTAGTAAGAGTGAGCCGTGAGACAGGGTTGTAAGAGTGCGGTAAGTAGAACCGTTGGAGTGGGTGTGTTTCATGAATTGAAACAGAGATTGGATGAGCAATAGACCAGTGAGGGTCTTGTAAAAGGGAAGGCATTTTTATGTCAAAAATATTCAAAATAGAATTCTGAGTTGGTGCTTGGAATCGGGGGTTGGTGCTCCTTTTGTTGGTGCAGATAAAATCAGGGTTGGTGCTCCTTCCAGTCGGTTTTGGTAAATTAGGGGTTGGTGCTCCTTTTTGTGGGTGCAGATAAATTAGGGGTTGGTGCTCCTTCTAGTGGGTGCTGGTAAATTGATTGTAAAGTTGGTGCTTTGCAAAGGCTAGATTTGGATGGGAGTCCAAGCAATCTATTTTTGAGGAGTAGCCAAAACTGGTGAACCTCGTTAAATCTTGTGTTGTGGTTAGCTCTCTTGTTATATTTGCTTTATCTATTTTAAGTTCTCCTTGCTTTAGCTTTAAGAGTTGCTCATTTAAGATTTAAATAGCTACACTGATTCACCCCCCCTCTCAGTGCCATTGTAAGACTAACACTTTGTCGAGCAAAGATTAGATAGGATGAAACTAATTAAATGTTTCATTAAAAGGAAATAACATGGATATGTATTAGAACATGCAAACTATACAATAAAATGCAAGATTGGTGAACATCGGGAATGCTAATAGCAAAATTATACACTATATGAAATGATAAATGATAATAATGAAACTAAAATGTAAATTTGATACTATGGAAATGTAAACAAGAGCTTAGAGTTTCCCCCAAGCAGTTTGCAGGTGATATCGCAACCAAAGAACAATATCAGATTCTAACTAGACGAGATGGTAACTACGATCATGGATCGTAACCTCACATGCCAGTGATCGTACTCTTGATACTATAGAAAAATAGAAAAATAATGAAGGCTAATGTAAAAATTAAGTGGCTAGAATACAAAATTTGATCAACGAGTTAGGAGAAATTTAGGATGGGAATGCTTGGTTAAATAGGTTGAGCAAACTGGTGAAATTGGGCTAAAAAAAAATGACTTATAACCTCTTCCAAGATAGGACTGATCAGAGGATCCGATCCCGTAACTGTCACATAGTTGGACAAATAGGGATAAAAATGTTGCAACTTGATTGTTATTTTGCTAAACTAGGTACTTTTTGTTTTTGGATGAGATCGTACTTACGATCTCGTACCTAAAATGACTATCAAAGATCATACTTATGATCTCGTCAAGCTTAGACCTGATCTTGCCAAGAGGGAACGAAAATCTAGGTAACTAGCTAGGAATCAATGTTTGCAAGATTTTGACTTAGTGTGGATTAATATGAGTCAATTTTAGGGTGTTACAATATTTTTGAGGTAGATTCATCTAAATCCCCACATCATCTAAAATTTGCTATTGTAAAAACTATACATAAAAAAGTCTCCTTAGGCTAGACCATAGTCACCACTACCATTATTAAACACTATTGTACATAGCCACAAAAAACTTATGCTAGGACTTTAAATGAGGAAGAAGTATCAAAATTTCCACCTCCTTTAAAGATAAAATCTTTCAATCTTCCATTGTTGCATAAGGTATGTCTTGAAAGTATACATTTTCTGTTCACAACATGCATTACCTTATTTGAAGACTTTCTCTTGCTTGTGGGCCACCAAATTTTAGTCACCAATAGAATCTTTACATGAACTTGCTTAAAATAAGAGTTGTAACAAACTTCCAAGAGTACCTAGAAAAATAATGGAAGAAGGAAGATATCATAAAAGATTATATCTTCATAAATAATCTGAGTCAATCATCCAAAGGAGGGAGATGGATTGGTTAAAGCACATCCTAAATCCTTTTCTTATAATCCACCAAAAAATGTAAAATCTATTACAACTATCACAAATCTATTTAAATCTCCTAGAAAACCATTTAAAAGATTTTGATAGCATGGAAAAGTGTAAATATTCCCTCTCAAACTAGGGCAATAGGGCTTGAGGACTATTCCACACAATCTAGCCCTAAACATAGAAATAGGTCTATAGACTGGTGTCACCAATGCATAGAGCTCAAATAAATATGCAACTTTATAAAAATGGGCTCAAAAATCTTTTGTATGCAAAAGTTATGGTCTTTAGAATTTTTTCCCTAATAACCCTCAAAAAATAAAAAATTAAACCCTCTAACCTTAGAAAAATTGTATGGAATCCCAATCTACCACTTGATGGCTTCTTATTCACTAGTGATAGCCACTGATTCTATTCCAGCTAATCATATTTGAATGGTTGTAATCTACCACATGTTTTTCATTGGGTGGTCCAAGGTATATAAATATATAAAAAATTTACATAGGTGGTTCTAATATTAGGCTAGAATTATGGAATGTTTGAAAGCACCAAAAGATCACTCCATGGGGTTTGGCCTTAAGCATTTACCTACCTAAGCACTTTGGTATAACCAATGTGTCCTTTGAAGGACCATGGGAAAAAATTCACTAATATCCCCTATCTCTAATAATGCCCCTTCAAAAAGGCACATAGTGAGACTTGAATACATGATAACCTTTCTTTAAATGTTCCACATGCCTACATATAACTAATTGATCATAGATAAAATGATGATATTTCTAGCTATGATTATGTAGAAGACACTCATTAAGTCATTCTTTGTGAGCATAGAAAATTTCTATCGGGAGTCAAACACAAGACCCCCATCATCATATGCCTAAAAACTTGCCATGTCATTTGTACCACACACATGGATGGGCATTAAAATACATATGTCCCTTAAGACCTATTTTGATCTACAAGGAGAAAAAAGGCTTACATGTGAATTCAAACCTGTGACCCACCTAAGACAAACTCCTTAATTCCATTCACATAATTTCTAGGGCATACCTTTTGTGTTAAAAAAATGATGTATTTTCTCCATAATAAAGTCATTCCAAGTAGCATAACTAGATGAAATCATAGAGGTATGCAAACCTTGACCACAGTGGCATAATTCAAGTTCATGCATATAAGTTGTAATTGAATTCAAATTTTGGTATATTACCCTATTTTTTTCCATAGAAAGAGGGACTCAAAAGATTTTGAGACTTGAAATTAGGTGGTTATCTAATAAAAAAAAATTAAAAGTTCCATAAAAAAAGAATGATAGAAGTTCTCCTCTTGGATATAAAATCCTTGAGGAGTAATTCACTCTATAATTCAAAATAAGAATTGGAGGCTCTAAAACATCTTTTTACCACTTCATAACCACTCTAATAACATGTTGGAATTCATAATATTTTCTAGAAATAGACAAAAGCAATCCATGTACTCAAATATTATATGGAAAGCATAAAAAAGGATAAAAGAGAGAAAGACATGGTGTGTGCCTATAGATACCATAAATAATCACCATCCATAAATAATATTACACAAGACTCTAACTAGAAATGAGGAGTGTGAGGGGGGTATTTATAGCAATGTCAAAACCCCTAATTATATCATACAGTTTGACCTAAACAATCATAACAAGTGGGATTTAGGTTAATTACAAATATTAAATAATGTTTAACCATAAAAAAGTTAACCATAGCCCATTCAGATTACATAATAAAATATTACAAAATAATAAATACATTGCACAATGAAATACCCTTGGGTCTATCTAGTACATTTCACAATAGTGGCTCTTCTCCATGAATGATATTGCAAATTCAATAGCTTTTACCTATGGTAAAAAGAAAATGTCTAGAAATTGGGCTTGTCAAAATTAAATTTGATGGTGCTTCCAAAGGAAATCTAAAAAAAGTTGGTGGAGGATGTGTTTTTTGAAATAATAAAGGCAAAATTCTCCTCACTTACTCAAAATCATACGACACATCTTATAGGGATTAAAATTGGAATTGAAAAAAAGGAAAATATATTTCAATTAAGGGGAGTTAGAAATTATTATTAATCAATAAAAATGGAGTAGGAATCTAATGAAAAATATAATTATTGCTTATAATCATCAATTATTATTGGAGGTATTATCTTAGAAAGTAAATCAATAAAGGTTTAAAATAAGCCTTTAATAGCCAATAGCAAAGTTCTTATTATAAATTGAGGATTTACAAATGCATTTTACTTCTTCTTACATAAGAATATACTTTAGAAGTGTTTATTTATTTTGGTAATTAAAATATATTTTGAATTTTAAAGAGGCTATGCAACTTATCCTCTAACTTTAGATGCATAATAAAATACACATTAAAATGATATATTATTTATTTTAAATATTTTTTAATTTTCTAATTACTTATATGGGATTGAAACGGGCCTTACTTATATATATATATATATATATATATATATATATATATATATATATAAAAAGCAAAAAACCCCTTGCGGGGCCACCTTGGTCCGAGAGACCACAAACAGGGGGGTTCTATTCCGTCAAACTCACCGGGAGTTGCACCCGACCTACTCGCACCAACATTATCAATTGGATTTTGGGTACCCAATTCAACTTTTTGGTAGGGTGGATATTCGAACATGGGACCTCCCTTGGAGGATTGCCCTCTCCTCTCCAACTCACCTACAACCCCTGGGTGGCCTTACTTATATTACTTTGTGATTACATAATGATATTATAATAATATTTTTTTCAATTACATATATATTGTTTGACAAAATTTGAATTTGGGTCTCCTCCATGAAAGTCAAGGAACATAACTAGTTAAGCTTATGTCATTTGATTATTTATTTAAACAATTAATTTAAAAGATCACATCATATTACAAAATTGAAACATTAATATTATAAAATTTATTTATTTATGATTTAGAATTAAGTGTTAGTCATGAGTGATTGCAAGCCAAAAGAAAATGTGAGCTAGGATTAACCCTCATATTTTATTGTTTTAAAAAGCAAGCAACTATTATGAATGCTAGTTAGAAGTAAGTGTAAGTAAGGAGCTAGCATCAACTTTCCTTGTTTCAAATATTTGAAAAAAATTTATAGGTAAAGGATTCTTATGAACAAAATATTAGTAATATGGTAGAAAATCCAATTTTAAAAGTCTTAACTAGACTTAAGGATGCCCTATATGAAATTATGGATTCCCTAGTTAGGGATAAGAGGAATATTGAATCTTTGGAAACCCTATCTAGATAGAAAATGTTACACTAGAAGTTATTATCAAGGATGAGATGATTGAACATCACTTAATGGTTCTTAAAAACAAAGAGTTGGTATGTAGGTTCCACAAATATTGGCTAGGATTTTCAAAGATTCAAAATGGATTAAGCGGAAGTGGGGATTGAATTCAATTTAATCCATGACTTTTCATTCAAAGGAATTTCTCCTCATCTTCTCCAATTTATAAATTAGGAATAATATAGAGGGTGTTGGACCATGGTTTAGGGAGAGATACATTATATTTAAGAGCACATGATGATAAGTTTCCTCTAGAGACAAAAACTATTAAAAGTCTTCTAGTGTGGATTAATATTTTTGGATTTCCATATCATCTTATCAATAAATAAGTATTGAAGAAAATTGGCAATGCTCTGGAAGAGTTCAACTAAGATGAAGTAACTAATGAATGAAGGCATGTTGTGTATACCCAAATATATCTTGACATAAATATTTTAAAACTATTGTCACAATGCGATAGGATTAATATGAATTATAATAATGAGATAAAAAAGTGGATAATGACAATATTATATTCTAATGCTAGAAATATTATGAGACTAGACACTTGGAAAGAGATTGTAAATTAAATTAATGGAGAAAGAGGTAAAAAAATTAAGCATGAGATAAAATTCAATATGAAGTAAAGAGGTCAGAACATACTCGAAGTTGAATCAAATCAAGGATTTTACATTACAAAGAAAGCGAAAAATAAAAATCCTTTGTCATTAAATGATGAAGGCTATTAGGGTTTTTTTGGTTCAATAATTAGAAGAAACAAAGGACATGAGGGATGATAAAGTAAAATATTCAATTTCAAATTCAAAAGATATCAATGATGCAAAGGAATTTGGATAGTTATATTTTTTATTAAAGAAGGAAAATTAGGTCAAGGTTAATCCAACTAAGTCATCATCACTTTCCTCAAGTAGTCCAAAATCATCTCCTTGTAATAAATTAAAAATAGTGTAGAGGGTATCACTTGCACTTTAGGTTTCACGAGTAGCATAATAAATAAAGGGGTATGGATAATATCGATAGAAATTTTAGGGTTTCCATGACAATATAAGAAATTAATTACTATGGAGGATCATCCTTGAAATTTAGGGTTTTGACAACAATATTTAAGGTTTTTTAGAGTAGCATAAGAAATAATCACTATAGAGGATCACCCTTGCACATCAATATTTATGGGGAAATATAAATAGGAAAGTGTTTGCAAGGCTATTCCTTACACTTCAAATTCTCTAGGGAAGAACATACCTTCAAAAGATAAGTATCATTATGAACATTATGGAAAAGGGACAAAAAAATAAAAATTGATAAAGATAAAATTATTAGTGGGAATGGAGGAAAGATAGGATCCTCAAAGCAAGAACAAAGAAAAAATAGAACATAGAAGGTTAACAATTTGGGATACAAAAGTTAAATGTTTCATTTGATAACAAGAAGTGGGCTAATCCCACAAATAAAATAAAAAATGATGATGCAAATGGTATTGTGGAAAGTTAGGAGTATGAATAAGACCGCTAAACAATGGGTTATTAAGGATTTAATAGGATTGTATAGTCTTGACCTTGTTTTGATATAATAAATAAAATTTAGTGGATAATATACGAATGCATTCATAAAAAAATTAGAAGATGAGGGATTTTTTGATAATTTATTCTATAAAATATATTAGAGGTATTGCAACAATATAAGACAAATGCAAACGGGATTAACAATTTCTAGATACAAAAATGATTGGCTTACTAGTCTATTTTATAGGGAAGAGTCAAATATAAAATTTGGGGTTATAAATGCATATGCTTCAACAATAGTCACTTCTCTTAGTACATTTCTAGGATGAGGGAATGATGATGATCAGGTGGACTAATAATGGATCATATGCAATTCATGCTACACTATATTGGATTTAGACGTCAGATGGATCAGATTTTTGAGTGCAAAGTTAGACATCAAGGTCTAGAATTCTGGTAAACATGTTTGGGAATTAGACGTCAAGGATGCTTCAAGGTAGACGTCTAAGGTGGATGTCTAGGATCAACTTCATCCACACGTCAGTTGGCTAGGGTAGATGTTAGGTCAGACATAAAGCTTCAAGGATTAGACATTTGAGATGCAAGGCTAGATGACTTAGGGGTCAGATGTTTGGTTTTAGGGTTTAGACATTTGGGTAGTTTGGCTCATCAGCTAAATGTATAGACTGGTCATTTTACAGATACGTCAAATGGTAAGGTGATACATATAAGGGTTTCCTTCTGTAATATTCTACATCTGCAATCACAAGGAAACATGATCTCTTATCTTACGATGAATACAACCTATAATATATTTAGTCAAGACAACCCTACAACACAACCAGCCAATGCAATCTTTGTAACACAACTTGCAACACATCTGGAAAATTCATAGCATCACACACCGATTAAGTAATTCACACAATAGTTTTGGCATTATGAGCAAGTAGATACAGATATCATACAAAATGAATGGGGGGTATATAGGAGGTCAAAGTAGGTATTGCAACTACTTGCTCCAACTGTCCAACCGTTTCCACTTAACTACTTACTTTAGACACCTAATTGAAATTATTAGACATCTAACTTAACCAGATGTCTGACCTAGACATCTAACTAATCAATATCTTTATTGAATAATGCCTTTTTTGTCTTCTAGTGCCTTTTCTATGTAATCAAGCCATTTTTTGATTGGCTGATTTTACAACATCAACATAGCAAAATAACATTCCAAAATTGTTATATACAATCAAAATCATAGGACATTATCATTAGTCAGTTCTTATGATTTGTCTTGCTTAGAACTGTTGTCTACATAAATAAGTCAATATCCTAAACAACTTTCTCTGTTTAGTTTGAGGAGTTCCAGCATCTGTGGGCACTATAGTTTATGGATTTGTAGCTTGAAATACTTTCTTGTACTCCTGTAGCTGATCCTGCATGCTCTCACGTTCCTCCTTAAGCCTCTTGGAATAATTAAAATATTTGACCCATTCCACTCCTAATGCATTAGCACATTCTTTAGTTTACATGAGACTGGATAACAGGTCAACCTTACTTTGTAGGAAAATTTCTTTCATGCACTGTTCTGACACTGATGGAGCAGGTGTAGCTTTTTGTGCTAACTGTAGTTATGATAGTCATAGTTCTTCCCTCAAGGCTACTTGTTCTTATTGCCAAATTTCATTTTCCTATTTTCAAGTGCATTCCTATTGACTCCTATGAGCTGCAAATGCTTATGTTTGTTTAATTAACAATTCCTTTGCATTTTTAAGCTATGAGACATTAGATTCCAACTAGGAAATTTGTTGGTTCTTTTTAGGGTTATGCATAAGGGGTCGGCCTTGAAATATATTTATAAATTGAAGGTGAATTGTCTTGAAATTCAAGTGAAATATGGAGAAGTATATATGGCGAATTCCAATTATTTTTCTCCAAAAATTTTCAAACCGTGGCAAATTGCAATTATTTTTCTCCAAAAATTTGTAACTCATGGTGATTTTTCCTGTGTTTTGGGCCATGAATATCGGTTTTGTAAAATTTAAAAATGTACAAAAAAATTAAAGGATTTAGGCCGTTAACAAAGGCTTTTAGCCTTTACGATTAATAATTACCGATCTGAGATATAAAATTCGATCAGTTGTAGGCATGTTGATCAGCTGCAGACATGTCGATTAGTTACAACTGTGGTGATCAGTTGCAGATATGTCGATCGGTTGTAGACATGTCGATCAGTTGCAACCATGGAAATAAATTACAGACATGTCAATCAGTTGCAACCATGTCGATTAGTTGCAGCCATGCTGATCGATTACAACCATGTCGATTGACTACAAACATATCGATCGATTTTAGCCAAATTGATCGACTTATGCCAACAAACATGGCTCTACAACCGATTGGTTTATACAAAAAAACATGACTCTATAACCATTCAGCTTATACCAATAGACATGGCTCCATGATCGATTAACAACTTTGCAACCAATCAACACCTCTACAACCGATCGACACCTCTGTAACTGATCGATACCTCTACAATCGATCGACACCTCTACAACCAATCGAAACACCTCTGCAATCGATCAATTTATGTCAATTGAAATTCCTCTTCAACCTTGGCAAGTTTTTCATTGTTTTAGAGTAATGTATGTTTATCGGTACCCACTACAGTATATATATGGGTAGTATATGAGGTGATTTGGGTGGGAAAAATAAAATCATTTATAATTTGAAGGCGAATTGGGTGGGAAAATCAATTTCATTTATAATTTGAGGTCGACGAATTAAAATAAAAATATTTTAATTATTTTCAACGGTAGGTGAATTTACCCCAAAAAAAATTTTGCTCCGTAATTTTCGGGCGAATGGGCCCCAATGAAATGATCCAAAATTAGCCTTTTCAAGATTTTAAAAATCCTAAATAGATCCAATTTATGATTTTTTGTGCTTATGCATAACCCTAGTCCTTTTCCTCCAATTGGGTGGTCAGGTTCTATAAATTATACGTTAGTCCCTGAATTTGCTATTTGAATTCATCCATATGTGCCATTACTTTCTCTAAGAGTTAACCCTTTCCCTCCAAGGCTTCATTGGCAACTTGTAATTCATTTTCAACTACCTTCTTTTTTGAATGCAAACGCTTAATCCCTTCTTCTAGCTAACTCAATAACTATACAAGGAAATTTAACTGAGTATATATGGTAGTAATTTTGGCACTAAATCCACTTATACACCTTGCTCCACAGGATGCTGAGGAGGATTAATACTATGGTTGCATACGTATACTTTCACTTTCTTCAGATAGAAATTAGGGTCTTTTCAGACAACCGTTCAATGCTTTCCATAGTCTTCAAATGGGTAGTGGTCAGTGATCAAGATTGAGCCATGTATATGCTGGAAATTGTTTTACACTAAGGACCTTGTACCTCCCACTTGACCAATCGATCCAGTTCATCCTCTATTATGCCTTGCCACTTCTTCAATTGCCCCATACATGCAATGTCAAACTACAAGCGCAAGTTATCCATAATTTCCCCTAATTTTATAAAACAAGTTACTATTTAATGATTCATAGAATCTGATGGATCAATAAAGTTGGGTACTTGTACAAGAAAGTCTTTGGACAATGTATCCTTTTATTTCTCCTCCTATTCTACTTCCATTTTTCTAAGCGATCAACAGTTGTCTTATCCACTTGCCCTATGGCTACTCCAAAATATACTAGAACCTGGCTGCTCTGGCCTTCCTGCTTCTCCAACTACTGAGAATCTATTATTTGTGGTGGATATTCCCCTTCACCTATGGAGATATCAATTTCACTTGACACCTCTACTTATTCTACAATAATGGATTTTTCTGCCTCATGTATCGTATATCCCATATCCGGGGATGGTATACCCTCCTCTACCATGGGGTTGGTACTTATTCCTAGATTACCTGTGTCGGATGATCCTTGAGCTCTTATTGCAAAAAATATTTCCTCAAGTGAGAATGTGCTTAAGGTTGTCACTAATGTGGTTGGTCTCACCAAAAATTCCCCAATTGGTTCGAGTGAACCTGTACAAGCCCAAAATTTAGCCTTTGCCAGATAATCATTGGGTCCAATCTATGCATCCATATTGGATGTGGCTATATGGTTATGGAGAACTGAGGGGTTAGAAAAATATACTTCCTCCCTATGTTTCATCAATTGTTGCTCTCAGTTTCAAGCTACCTCCAAGTTCTAGGCTATTTTCTATAATGCTTCTTGAGAAAATGCATGGGTGGTTCATCAATTCGCCCTTTCTTTTTCTTTCGTTTGGGCTCTTTGGGTGATTGGGAAACTTTCTATTTTTTGAATTCATTTTCATTGATTTGTACTAGCATAGTATCCTCCGCTTCTAAAGTAGCCACTAGTTCCTTCTGGTGTATCTTATGTGATATATGTTTTACTCAAGCCTTCTTGACTGGTGTTAGCTTCTTTACTGGTTGAGCATCCTTCCATCGACAGATGAAGGGTGCTAAATTCGGTAACTTCTTCAGAGAATCAAAGTCTGGGATATGTACTCCTGCCCTAGTGGCTAAATCCAAAAGTAGAACGATGGCATAAAATGCCATTGAGAAGTTCTTCATTGTTTGCATAATAAAAGTCTGAATACGAAGCGACAAGTGTGTTGTCCAGTCATAGGCTATTCCCTACTCCATCCCTTGTAATTATGAAATTAGTCAAATAAGGACATCTAAACTACGTTGTTCCCCTAAAAATCTAGCTATGATAACATTCATTATAACTTCCAATCCAATATTTCGTAGCTGCATCTTTTTGATCCCTCTTCTACCATGAATACTTAACATAGCCTCCACCTCTTCCTTCTTCAGAGTTGTGAAACTCCTGATTAGTTTTGGCATTTTCTTTGGATCCACTCTTTCATTAACCGTTGGTTTGCCTTTATTGGGAAGTACAAATGTGTGTTGAAATGTTGTTGGAGAGAAACCAACAACAAAAGTGGAATTCCCCACTCGCACTAGGCTGATGTTCCTCCCTTAATCATATATCTCCAACATCTGCAAAAAATACTCTTTGAAAAATTCCTTGTCAAAGTTAGAATCTTGCAAAATGAAATGCACTCCTGATTCTTTGATATTTGTTTTAATTGGATTGTCTAATGGTACCTCTACCCACTATTAATGGCAATAATCACCTATTGGGCATGTCTAGGTAATCTCGTCAAATGGAATTGATGCTTTGGTACTTTGTTGGCTTCCCTATTTTTGCGAGTGGTAATCTCAATTGCCTCCTGTCAACTCTGAGCTTGTCCTTTTTTGGGACTTCTAATCTATCCACACATCTCATGCTCCTGTTGATATCAAAATATTTTGGCTATTACTGACTTGGGTTCAGGTTCTGAATGGATTGGAGTTTTACCAAATTTTTGGTGTTCTATTTTACCTCACCAATTCTCCTTTATTTCTCTGCTTCACACTACACCCAATGTTCTTGGATGTTGGGTGTCTCTTCCTAGACGATAATTGTTTGTGCCCCCAACTAGATGTTAAGCCTGTTTAAGTCATCTAGCTAGATGTCCACCCTCTTGTCAGACATATTATCCTTCTACTAGAAATCAATATGCTACTAGCCATCTACTCCTCCTACTAGATGTCAGTCTACCATTAGACATCTACTCCTACTAGACATCAGTCTGCCATCAAACGTTTGGTCCTCCTGCTAGATGTCAGTCTACCATCAAAGGCCAGCTTCTCTAGCTTTATTTCAAATGGTCATCAGACATCGGATTCTCCCAAATAGACATCCACCCTCCATTAGATGTCCATTCATTTTATCCTAGAAACCTTCCTTGGATTACCTAACCCCTTGCAATCAATTGGTTTGGAGATTTTTTCTTGCACTTGCATAGAAAATTTTAATTTTCTTCATGAAGTCAATGACAACCAGGTCTTTATTCAATGTATGGCATCTTCCCTCAATCTTGCCTAAGAAATTTGGTGTGCGATGAATTGTTCTTCACTCTAGTCTTTGCACCTGTGCTTCCCTTCGCTCATCTTTGTCTCCTGCACAAATGAAACGTTTTGCACAATGCTCATCCATCCTTATCCTTTTATAGTTGCTCTGTAATCCATGGAACTATTTCCCAATCACCACCTAACAACTGTTTATTTGCATGTGTGTCACGTCACTCAAATGAGACATCTAGGGTTTTATTTTATCTTTTACATTTTTTTTACTTGTTTTTTATCTTTTTCTACTTTTTGTCTTTTTTCTACTTTTTATTTCATTTTTATTATTTTTCCAAAATTTCTTTTTCTCCTTGCACTTTTTCTTAACGTTTATGGGTAAAATGCATGGCCAAGCCAATATGTATCTCCAATGTATCCAACATGTTATTATATTTATGACGACCACTACTTCCAAAGCTACTGAAATCATCATCATCACCAATTTCTATTTCCTCTATTGGCTGACATCTTTGGTGACTATTTCATCTCTGGGGAGTTTCTGATTGTGACTTTTATATATGTATTATGGTGTTTCTTGGTATAATACACTAGTCTAGTCATTCTACTTCTTTTGTATGATGTCATGTTCCTAGCTCACATGTCTGGTGGTCATCTATTCATTGTTTGCTACTGTTAACAGTCTTCTGACTTCTCTCAGCTTCCAGACATGTTTGTTCCATCCATTCCTCTACCAAACAAATTTCTCCTTCTTTAGGGCTATCATTATTGTGATCCAAGTGTTTGGATAAATCCTCTAAGTGTCTTTTGGCCAGGTTTGGGTGTGTACCTTCATCCTTTAGATGGGTAGGATCTACCTCCCATGGAATTTGTTCTATACTTCCATCATATCGTCTTATGATTATGTAGTCATCTAAGTAGTGGAACATCTCCCCTTCCTATACTGATTGATCAAGTACATTATTATTGGATTTTTTATCTCTTCACTATCTCCTATTACATTGGGATCATCTTGCTCTTGGGCCCTTTCTTTATTCGTTTGTTCTGGATTAAAATTTTGTTCCAGGTTCCTCTTCTCCCATGGGTATGGTTACCTTGTCCTCAGCCTCTTTTCAATCGAATATCCCTAGTGTTAGACTGCCTTACTCCTAGCTACCTGAGATTTGGTTGGTCCCTTAGTCATTCCTAATGATATCTTCATTTCATATGAGCTCACTAAGGTGGATCTATTGGTCCATCCTTTAGAGCATGTAGTGATGGGTTAATTAAGACTATATCCACGGATGGGCCTTGCAGCTCAGCCAGTGGACTAGTCGGCCTAGAGGTACCTAGAGGTGAAATTCTCCGTCTCTGAGTACTAATATGGAGGTAAAACACACTCCTCATTTGGTCAAGTAAGTCTTGGTCACCAATTAGTTATAAAAAACCACTAGGATTTTGCAAAATACCTCTGTTTTATACTTCCTCTATGAGTTCTGCTCGAGAGCTCTATTCTACTTGTCTTTGGTTCTTAGGTATCATTTGATGTAGGATTCACAATATTATGTCAGCTCTTATTATCCTCCATCTCCATATTACCTCCTCAAAGCATCACTGATGTATGCATTGAGTTAAGACCAATTGGTACTGATCTTAGAAAGCTGAGTCTATACTCGAATCGTTCCCATTCCCTACTAGGATCATGGGCTAGTTGGATATTTTGTGAACCCTTCATTCCAGTCTTCTAAATTCTCTCCTATGTCATCTAAGGTTTGTTGTGGCCAATATATACATGGCTGCTACTTGGCATTTATTTGGATATTGCATAGCTCTTTCATATGGGGTTATGTATCGATGTGGTATTGATAGTCCTAATGCTTCATATGTACTTATCTCAAAATTATTCCCTCTCAGAATCTCTTCTTCTAAGGAATCCTTGTTACCCATTATCTAGAATACTTCCTCAAATCAAACCCTTTATTGTTGCTCACCACCTTGATTCAATGGTCTTATCCTAGGGCTTGCTTGAGGTATGTTAGGATTGAATGGTTGGTTCTCATCGCTACTTGATTTGTCTAGCCAAACTCCAATTTTTGTTTTTTCTTATGTTGTCCGAACATCCCTCCATATGATTACTACCATTTTCTCTCTTCTCTTTCGATTATTTGCAGTTGAACTCTATCCTGCTTCCCATACCCTAGGTCTTTCAGGCGATTCCATTGTATCTTGATGGTTCACAACTAGTGCTGAATTTGAGCTTGAGGATTATTTCAAATTAAGAATAATCCTTAATGTGGGTGATGATGAACTCTTAGAGTGTGCATCGATTGCTATTTATTTTACCCTTTCATATTTGACTTGGATTCCTGTTTCAAGGTTTCTCAGCTCTTCATTTGCTAAGGAATATAGATTACTTTCCAAATAATTACCTGTTGTACTTCCTATTAGTTCTCCTTGTTCTAGCTCATCCCATTCATCTTGGCATGCTTCATGTCATTCGTTCATTTGTTGCATTGTCATGTCCAATTTTTGAATCACTTGTTCTCATAGTTGGTTATTGTACCATCTCAAGGTTTCATATTCCTCTTGCAACTTCTCCATATCCAACTGTGTTTGCTATAGAATTCTAGCTCCTTGTCCTTCATGCTCTTCTTCTTATTCCAAAATTTCTTTTAGAGAGACCTCTATTAGAGCTCAAAGTTGATCTTCTTAATTGTTATTTGGAAATTAAACTTGTAGTTGCAATCGTCATTGCTCTCCCTATTGAGGTTCTAACTCTCTTTGTTCAATTATCGACTCTCCTTCAGTTCTAAATAACTAATCTATATTATGAGTTTCATCCTCTCAAACAACACTACTATGCTTGTCATTCTCATAGGATTGTATACCTGGAATTAATTCTTCCATTATATTTTTGGAAGTTCTTGATTATTCCAATTTGATCATGTGTACCCGAACATGCGGCTTGTATACTTTCAACTTAGAACCATTTATTACCTTGGGGTATAGTGTTCCATCTAAATTTCTTAGTCTCACTACCTCATTCTAGAGTACTTCCTCCACCTAGAAGGGTCCAATCCATAGAGTTTTCAATTTATTTGGCTTGATTTCTCTCTTGCCATTGTACTTGAGAACTAGTTCACCAGCTTTGAGATTCATCTTTTGGAGATCCTTGTCATGCCAGAATTTCCTTCTTTTATGTGCGATCTCCATTGCCCATTATGTCATTACCCCTTTTCATCCAACTGTACCAATATTTTTAGTCGTTCTTTGATTATATCTTCATCATCCAAATGATTATCAACTACCACCCTTAAACTTGGTACAAGGAACTCAACTAGTACTACTACCTCCTGTCCATACATCAGTTGAAAAGGTGTATGGTTCATGGTGGGCTTGAAGGCGGTTATGTATGCCCATCATATTACTGGTAACTTTTCCTATCAGTCAGCTCCTTCCACATTGCATGTCTTGTACATTATTGAAAATAGGACTTTATTTATCACTTATGCTTACCCATTTGCTCTGGGATAATATGGACTCGACAAAGAATGAAAAATCCTGAATTCCTTCATAAAATTATGAATAATTGTGTTTACGAAATGGATTTATTTATCACTTGTCAATTGTAGAGGTATTTTGAATCTTGTGATCACTTGCTCATACAAAACATGAGTCGTTCTTCTTGTAGAGTTATCCAATAAAGCTCTTGCTTCAATCTATTTTGTGAGATACTCCATGGCAACTATGATATATCGGTATTTTTTTCTCCGACTCATTTTTAAAGGACCTAAAAAATCCAAACCCCATATCTCAAAGAGTTCTTGAGGCTATGATGGATTTAGTGGCATGAAGTCTCTTTTCAACGACTTTCCCATTCTTTGACATGTATCACATGTTGTAACAAAATTATTTGCATCGTGAAAGAGGGTGGGCCACCATAGACCTACCAAAAACACTTTTTTGGTTATCACATCCGATCCCATGTGTCCTCATACAAATCCCTTATGTGTCTCCTTCAACATCTATTGTACTTCATCCTCCATTATGCATCTTCTTAATATGTGGTCCTCCCCCATCTTGTATAGCAATCCTGCAATCAAGGTGAAGGGTGTTGATTGCATAATTACCTTTATTTTTTTGGCTATTGTCATCTCCTTTGGTAGTTATCTTGTTGATAGGTATTCCCTTATGTATTTGTATCATCCTGGTATTACATTAATCATAAATAATTAGGCATCAAGTAATTCATATGGTATTGCTCCCTATGCAGATTCTCTTAAGAGAACCTTGATAGTTGATCCGCTATCACATGTTTCTTTCCTGGTCTTACTACCAACCTAAAAATGAACTCCTGTAGAGTGATGAGCCATTGACTCACTCATTCATAGATCATTGGTTTGTTGATCAAGTATAACAGAGCCTAATGATCCACATAAAAAGAAAATGGATTAGCTAATAAATAGTGCCTATATTTTTGTACTGCATACACCATTCCCAATGCTTCTCACTCTGCTGTACTATGATTTTTCTTGGCTCATGATAGTAGTCGACTTATAAATTATATGGTCTAATCTAGACCAAAATGGCCTTCTTGAGCTAATGTGCATCCAATGGCAAAGTTTGAGGCATCGACATTCACATGGAATTCCTTCTCCCAGTTTGAGTAAACTAGGATAGGTGATTTTACCAAGTGCCATTTCAATCCCTCAAAAGCTCCCTGGTGCTCGTCTATCCATTTAAATGGAACACCCTTACATGTGAGATCATCTAGTGTATGATATGTAAGCACATAGTTTTGGATAAATCTTCTATAATAATTGACTATCCCCAAAAAGGTTTTTATCGAGCTCACATCATGTGGCTCCTCCATTAGCAATATCACTCGAATCTTATCTTGGTCAGGTTTCAAACCCTATTGACATACAATATGGCCTAGAAGCTTCCCATATAGCAATAGAAAAATGCATTTATGTATATTCAAATATATTCATGCTTTCCTACACAATCCCATGCATTCTTCTAAGCCCTTTTAATGTTCTTGTGTCCTGCCATACAGTGACCAATAATCTAAGAAGGATTTGAAGTTCCCTATGGACATATTGTTAAAGTTGTATAATATTATCCTTTGGAAAGTAGTTTGTGCATTACACAATCCAAATGGCATGCAGTTATAAGCGTATATCCCATTTTCCACAACAAAGGTGGTCTTCAGCTTATCTTCCTTTGCTATGTTGATCTGGTTGTAGCCTGATAATCCATCCAAAAATGAATATATCTCATGGCCTGCTACTTCTTATAATATGGAGTCTGTGAAGGGGATCGAGAAGGGATCCTTTATGGTTACGAAATTTTAACTTCTAAAATCCATACATATTCAAATTTTACCTACTCTTTTTAAGGTAATCACAATAGGTGATACCCACTAACTTGTCGTAACCTTGAAGATAATGTCTACATCTAGCATTTTCTCAATTTTGGCATTCACTTGTTTTGTGTACTTGGGATTCATTCTGTATGGTCACCTTCTTATTGGTTCCACACATTCAATCAAAGGAATCTTGTGTACACAGAGTTATGGTGGAAATCCCTTCAAATCCTTGTATGTCCAAGAAAAAACATCCTTATATTCCAAATTTTTTTTTAATGTTGCTGCTTTCAGGACTGGATCCCAATCGTCTCCACATTTGATAATATTTTCTTTATTATTTTCTCCCAAATTTACCTGAATTATTTTAGGACCTTCATATTTGATATACTAAGGATCATTTACTACTTTTAGTACATCGATGGTATGATCTAGTTTATCTTCAATAACTACGTCTCCCATCATATATTCTACAAAATTATTGGGAAATATTCATTTCTCCCTCTCCTTATATTTCTTTGTTGTTTTCTATATTTTATTGTTGGCTTACTTTTTGGGTTCCTATTTCTCATACTGTTGAGTGGTGTTTTCACCCAGTTGTGAAAACACACTCTCCGGTAGGATCCGAGTCCCAAATCCTCTGCTTGCAAAGAAATTACACAAGTAACTTCTCCAAGGTTTCTGTTATGTTAGCTTTTTGCACCAATAATGCTGTTCAATTTGAATGCTGGGAATACCTTAGTGTTGCAAGTGAATGTTAACAAGGGGCACTATGGTTTATTCTATTCTGAAATTACAATGGACTCAAAGTGAATTAATCTTTATGACAAATCTATTTTTGATTTCGAGCTTTGGTAGATCTTTCAAATTTGTTTATTTGAATGAAGGTAATTAAAATGCATAAAATAAAGAATTGAAAAGAAAAGAAAATAATACAAAGAGAATGAACTAAACTACGTTCAGAGTGCTACGATCTTAATTTGGCAAAACCGAAGATAATGAGGTTCTTGCACACAACCTAACCTATTGAACCTGCAAACTCGCACAATCCAGATAAGCTAGGTGCTGGTTTCTGGGGTCTTAACTATAGTTTTCAGATTTAGGCATTCGCATGAAGCAACCAAGAGAACTCGCATTAAACTTCACCTATAAACCTAAAAATCTGAAAGAGGAAAGATAAACATTCAATATTTGCATGCAGAAAATAACTCCTCCTTTCTTGCCAATGAGATGCAACTCTCTGTAATTCTGTATTAAAATAAATGTATCAATTACAATGACAGAATGTTCCAGTTTTGACAAAACCAGAACAAGTGGAGGAAAATGCTCCAAAAGCAGGCCCAGAATGGCTTGTTGCCTTTGGCTCTGCAACTCTGCTAGCAGCAATTTCCGACCCCTGTATCAATCTGTGCCTCTGATTTTATACTTTTTGGTGCGGCTCTCTGTTTCGCTCTGCGACGCTTCGTTTCACCTCCCAGAATGCATCGTTTCGTATTCCCCGCCTTTTCGTTGCTTTTGACTTTATGTTCGATGCCGAAACGTTCGATATTCTCTGTGAACATGTAACGCTTCTGTAACCCTGACACCTGTATGCCACGTGTTTCGTGCTTCCTCTGCATGCTTCGTAACTGCCCCCTTGTAAATCATGACAAAAATAGCATGTCGCGATATCGCGATGTTTTTCTACATGCAACTCTGCTCTTCTACCTGCATCGCGAAAACAAGACGTGTCACGAAATCATGACATTTTTTGACCAACAGCCTTGTCCGCCACCATGCACAACGAAAATGATACATGTCACGAAATCATGACATTTTATGCTATCGGGCCATGTGGGTGCAACCTGTCGCGAAATCGCGACGCTTTTCATCTCCGTACGCCTTGGCTACAACCTATCGCAAAATCATGACGCTTTTCATCTCCGTATGCCTTCTCCTGTCATGAAATCATGATGCTTTTCATCTCTGTACGCCTTGGCTGCTTCCTGTCATGAAATCGTGATGCTTTTCATCTTCGTATGCTTTGGCTACTTCCTATCGTGAAATCACAATGCTTTTCATCTTCGTACGCCTTGGATGCTTCCTGTTGCAAAATTGTGATGTTTTTCATCTCCATACGCCTTGGCTGCTTCCTGTCACAAAATCGTGACACTTTTCATCTTCGTATGCCATGGCTGCTTCCTATCGTGAAATCGTGACACTTTTTCATTCCTTTCACTCTGGTAGTTTTCTATCGTGAAATCATGATGCCTTTTTATTTGGAGTTGTCTTGCGGCTTTCTGTCGTGAAATTGCGACACTTTTCTATTTCGTACCATCTCACTGCTTGGATCCGCAAAAATATGACATGTCGCGATATCGCGACAACTTTTGCATTGACTCTTCTCTTGCTGTCTTCGACCGTGATTTCATGACATGTCGCGATATCGTGACAATTTCTCTTCATGAGGCATTCTGTTGCTCCTTAGCCGTGAAAACGTGACATGTCATGAAATCGTGACATTTTTTTCTTTCTATGCATTTTGCTTGTCTGAGCTGCCTGACATTTTCATTTTTTCATTTCTGAAACTTTATTCTTAGCGAGAAGCAACATGTCACGAAATCGCGACAACTTTCATTTCTTGGCAGCGACGGAGCAACATGTCGCGATATCGTGACACTTTTCATTTTTGTGCAATTTTGCCCTTTTTTTCTTGATTTTTAGCATCTGGGTCACTGAGATCTTCTTTGAAAGCATGCAAAAAGGTGGGTCCCCAATTTTGGGGTGTGTTGTGGATCAGCCACAACAAATGGTGACTCTGCTGTCAAATGCTCCTGAGCATTTTAGTGAGAACCCTACCTGGAAGTATACAAACTCGAAAACATGTGTTAGCACATAAGAAATATAAACAAATGCCCAAAGATCAAAAATACATGAATCATCAAGTATTAGCTCGGTGTGTGCAATGTATTTCATTCCCTATCGTTTGAAATTGATCAACATTCCATTGTCAGTTTTACATGAATGCATATGTGAGATTGTGAATGATTTGTGTAACCTGATAACTATGCTTAGAGATTTTGCTCTTGTAAAGGCCTAAACCTTCTAGTATCATGCACAAACATTTAAGATTACCAAACCCTCTTAGGATCAACTAATGAATTGCTTTATTATATCCCAAAGTTGGTTATGAGTCCCTACTATCTTGAACCCATGTGCAAGTGAACGTGAAATCAGAACTTTGGGGAATCGGACTCCCAACCTAACCGAGATGGGAGTTTAACCCTATCCTTACTATTCTGATTTGGAATTCATTACCTCACTTTGAGCAAAATAATTTAACCAATTATGGAAGAAATGGTCATGCTAGTCTAACCCTTTGAACAATCAGTGGTCTTGTTTTTTAGACAAGACATGCTGCCATGCATGGGCATACTTAACCCCATAATCCATGACTTAGCTTCATTTCTTTGGACCTTGGGGATGACTACCCATCCTTTGCAGAGGACAAGTAGTACGATCCTTCCAATCCAATATAAATATGAGATGGGAAAAATTAATTTTTTACTTCTTGGACCTTGGGGATGACTACCCATCCTTGCTAGGGACATGTAGTACGATCCTTCCAATCCAAGATTTAGATGAAAATGGAGAATATTAATTTTATTGCTTGGACCTTGGGGATGACTACCCATCCTTTGCAGAGGACAAGTAGTACGATCCTTCCAATCCAAGATTTATCATGAAATGAGACATAGGAGCTTTGGGGAATCAGATTCTCAACCTAGGCGAGATGAGAATTATGCCCTATCCTTACTACTCCATGTAGGTCAAATCAAAGTTTTGGGGAGTTGGATCCTCAACCTAAGTCCGATGAGGATTTAACCCTATCCTTACTACTCTAATTTTAGGCTTTAAGTTTTATGGAAGTGGTCAAAACCACTGTTTAAGGATCATGTTGCATAATAGGATAGACATGAAATACTTCTTTCACTTGACCTTTTCTTCCAAGCTAGGTTTTGATCATTTTGCTCAAGATCCTTTTTAATGTGTATAAGATGTGCTTGGTTCTAGATATCATGAGGCTCAGTTTCCAACCTTAGGATTTTCTTCACATTTATGTTATAGCATAACCCTAAGAGGATTTGACACACTTTAATGATTTGTACCTGAAATGCATATGCAACTAAGATGGAATGTATATGTAAAGTGAGATGTAATATGAATGCATTGTCTTTTGAATTGCAGATGAAATATTTGCCATACAAAACTGACTACTTCATGCATCACAAGTTTCAAACGATATAACTTAAAATGTTTGTGTTACTTGTGGAGCTTTTACAAGACAATTCCAATGTTTCATATTCTCCTAGTCTTAGGCATAAGTTGACATCTCAATTTTCTTTTTTCTCTTTTTTTTTTTTTAATAAAAACAAACAAAGCATGTCAACTGAAATCAAACCCACAACTTAAATCCTAACTAGACTAACAATCCTAAAACAGGGAAAACAAAATTTGAAAATCCCTACCAAAACCGAAAAGAATAACATCAATCTCTTACGACTTAGGGGCTAAAATAATGCTTTAAAACATGCCCATTAACCGGTAACATCAAATCCTTCCCTTCTAAAGTTTTTAGCCTGAAGGTATTTTTCCCGAGAATTTCTGAAATCTGATAAGGGCCTAACCAAAGACAATCAAATTTTTGATGATTCCCTTTTTCTTCATGTCTTTTATCCCACAGTAAGACCAAATCTGAAATTCTGAAGGACTTAATTTTAGCCCTTCTATCAAACCATATTTTGATAACTTCTTGGTGTTTATTCATGTGACTCATGGCTTCCTCCCTTTTTTCATCAAGGTGCAACAAATGACTTAACTTGGCTTCAACTTGATTATCTCGTCCCCAAGTACTCTTGTATGAAATGCAAGGTTTGCAACTTCAAGTTTGCAGGAAATATCGGGTCTTGTCCATAGACCAAATGATAGGGAGTATTCCCTATGGATTCTTTTACTCTGGTCCTATCTGCCCAAAGGGCAAACTTTAATTGGTCGTGCCAATCCCGAGGGTTCTTTTCCAGTAATTTCTTAATGATATTCAACAAATTTTTGTTTGAAGATTCGGCCAAACCATTTCCTTGAGGGTAATAATTAGATGCAAATTTTAAACTCACTTTATTGTCATATGCCCAATCTGCAAATTGCATAGAAATAAAAGCTTTACCATTGTCACTGACAATAGAATCGGGCATTCCGAATCTTGTTATAATGTGGTCCTCAAGGAATCTTATTACAACGTCTGTAGTGGCATGTTTTGTAGGAACTGCTTCTGTCCACCTTGTACAATAATCTGTAGCTGTTAGTATGAATTTATGGGAATCAGAAGAATTTGGGTTAATAACCCCAATGAAATCTAGTCCCCATTGTGCAAATGGTCTCATCTCAACTACAGGTTGTAATGGCATGGCTGCATTTCTTTCTCTGTTGGCAGCTACTTGACAAATGTGGCAAGATCGTACATGAGCATGTGCATCTTTGAAAATGTGGGGCCAGTAGTATCCTGCTCTCAGGATTTGATGCGTTGTAGCATTTGCCGCACCATGACCAGTTCCATATTTCCCATGAAATTCCTGTAGCACCTTGGCAGCTTCTTCTTTATTCAGGCATCTCAAGTAGATCCCCTCATGATTTTTCCTGTAAAGAACACCAGATTTCATCAGATAATTGATAGACTTAAGTCTTAAAGCTCTTCTTTGAGTTGAATTCAAATTGGAAGGACACTTACCATTCAATAGAAATTGCACAATGTCAACATACCAATCATCCTTAGAAATGTATTCTGCATTTGAATATTGGCATGTCATTTGCGGATTATTCTCAGTGATCGCCTTCACCAGTCCCTGTCCTCGAACTAGTTTCATAGGTTGGATTTCAAGATCAAACTCTTGGATAGTGGAAATCCATTTCCCTCTTTTCTCACCTAGCTCGTTCTGTAAAAACATGGTCTTGACAGCAGGGTCAGGCACGATGGCAATAACTCTGCTGTGCACAATGTAATGTCTAAATTTTTTTACCATTTTAAAAAGTGCGTACATCTGCTTATCAAGGATGGAATACCTTAATTGAGCATCTTTTAAAGGAGCACTTAAAAATGCTATGGGATTTTCTGCACTATCCTCACCTTTCTGGGTCAAGACACTCGCAAAAGAGTGTTCCGATGCGAAAGCATAAATATAGAAAGGTTTAGAATAGTCTGGACTTATGAGGGCAGGGGCTCTGGAAATGGCATCCTTGATGTTCTGAAAGGCCACCCTACTTTCCTCGTTCCATCTGACATCTACATCCTTCTTGAGCATCTTGTTCAGAGGTTTGGCTATCTCAGCAAAGCTTGAGATAAACTTCCTCACAAAATTAACCTGCCCAAAGAAAGATCTCAACTCTTTTTTACTACCCGGGAGAGGCAAGTTTTGGATAGCTTGTATCCTTTCTGGGTCAATGGATATGCCTTCTTTTGAAATGATGTGACCAAGTAGTCTTCCTTCTGTTACTCCAAAAATGCACTTTTTGGGATTTAAGGAAATTCCATGTTCTCTCGCATCTTTGAAGAACTTTCTTCAAATCCTTGACATGGTCTTCTCTTTTCTTTGAAAATACTGGAATATCATCCACATACACAATGATACATTTGCCTATAAGCCCTTTGAATGCATAGTCCATGGCACGTTGAAATGTTGCACCAGCATTTAACAGTCCAAACGACATTCTCTTGTAGGCAAATGTCCCCCACTTGGTGGTGAAGGCTGTTTTCATCCTGTCATTTGGATGTATAAGAATTTGGTTGTATCCAGAATACCCATCAAGAAAAGACATCATTTCAGATCCATTTACCATTTGTAAAATTTCATCAATGGATGGCAATGGATAGTTATCCTTTTGAGAGGCTTTGTTAAGATTTCAAAAATCTATACACAACCTAATCTCTCCACTCTTCTTTCTTACTGGAACGAGGTTAGCAACCCAGGTTGAGTGCCTAACAGGAAAAATGATCTTCGCTTCCAATAATATTTTGACCTCCTTTTCTATTAAGGGCTCCAATAGCGGGTTAACAACTCGCTGTCTTTGTCTAAAAGGCTTGGAGTCCGGCTTTAGAGGGATGGTATGTGTGATGATGTCTTGGTTGTATGTTTTCAGCTCATTGTAATTCCAAGCAATGCAATCCACGTAATGCTTTAGTGCATGTATTATGTTGTTCCTTTCTTCAGCTGTACATGCCTTTGCAATGTACACTTCCCGTGGATTGTCTGCACTCCCTAGATTAATTAGATCACATGCATCTTTGGGGAGTGGGACCTTTTTTCCTTTTCTGGTCTTGTATCCCATATCGAACATTTTCTCCAATGAAACTACGTCTTTAGGTATTTTGTTGGATTGACACGCAGTTTCACTCTCGTTTTCTGCTTCTTCTTGCCATCTTTGCTCCTCATCAATCACCTGATTTTCAAAAATACCCGAGTTCGTGACAAATTTGAATATGTGTCTGTCATTTTCAAAAACTTGGAAATTCTTGACATTATCAGGTATTGATGGACAAGGAACTAATTCAATGGAGAACTTTTTACACCTTTTTATGTCCACTGGATTTAACATGCCCACGGCGACTGCAAGAGAGTCTGCTATTCGGTTTCCTTTTCTAGAAATAAGGGCTATATTGAACGCATCGAATTCCTCAATGAGGTCCATAACCCTAGTTCTATAAAGGCTCAGTCTCCTATCACGGCATGTATATTGTCCTTTAATCTGCTTGACTACTAGTTCAGAATCTCCCAATACTTTCAAGCATTTAACTTGCTTGCTCAATGCTAGACATAAACCAAAGATCAGTGCTTCATATTCTGCCATATTGTTCGTGCAAGGAAATTGCAATCTATAAGCAGCCAATAACGATTTACCTCCTGGACCAGTGAGCTCGACTCCAGCTCCTGCTCCCTGTCTGGATTTGGATCCATCAAACCTAAGCAACCATGTGAAATCATTTTCCTCAAAAGAGCTACCATGACATGTTTCCTTTTTAGGCTCTTCAGTAGCTTCTTCAACATCAAGTGCATAGACCCCCAGCTCTGGCTCAGAAAACTGAACTTCATTTGGCTTGTTAAATTCTGTTATGATTTCTTTAAGCCTCGGTTCATTTTCCACTCTGATTTGATTTGCAATTCCTTTCCAGGGTAGCCACATATGTGAGCAATCTGTTGAAAAATAACCGTTCAAAGTTTTCATCCAATCCCTTGCAAGTAGCATTCCATATCTACTTGGGATATTAACAACCAGAATGTCGACAACCTGTTGGACCCTGGGTTCAGAATTTAATTGAATTTTGACATCATATAGGGTCCCTACCACATTTACCTCTGATCGGTCCAATTGCAAAACCTTGCATTTGGATGAAACAGGTTGTAGACCTAGCATTTGACATATCTCCGAAGGCATGAGGTTGCTCGTGGCACCCGTGTCCACCAAATAGTTATGCAAATTCTTACCCGCAATTCTTAGAGTCAATAAGAATGGCGGGACATCCCGTCTCTCCTTTCGTAAAATCAGATGGGACTCAACTTCTTTTCCCTTCCACACTTGATCAGGTGAGTTCAGAGCCTTTATCAACGCTTCCTTTTGGCCAGGCAATCTAGCCGCGTCTAAGAACGAAAGGCTTGATTTGGACTTCTTTAGATCCTCCACTATGTCATAGTTTGGTTTTTCGAATTTGACTGTCTTCTGCGCGTCATTAGACATTTCTCTTCCAAGTGGAGGAGGAGGATTATTATCTGCCTTAGTATCCGGAGGGAGGATAGAGTTATTTGGTGGTGTTGATGAGGTTTTAGGGGCTTTAGATTTACTTCTCAAATGATATCCGTGATTCCCCTTTCTAAACTCTCGAAAAGCTTGCACCTCCTGTTCCAAAATTTCATCTTCTTCTTCCTCACTCTCACCTTCTTGACGATATAAAGTTTCCACCACCATAATGTTATCATCCTGATGTTGAGATGGACCCTCATTTGACACCAGTTCCAAGTCATCTACTTGGGCTTGGAGACAATGAGTGTATCTAGCAATTTCAGGACAATTCCTCTCATTGTGCTCTTTTGTGTTGTGCAACCTACACCCCTTTTCCCATGCCAAATCGAAAATATTCAAAAGGGAACTGGATTGACTAGGTCCTATAGAAGTATCTAGTTGATTGGCAATAGGGGCAGGTACTCCCCCATTGTTTGGCTTTGTGTTCCAATGTCTCCCTCTATTGTTAAAATTTTGATTTGAGTGAGGGGCATGGGATTCATACTTCTATTTTTGAACCATGTCATTGCTCAGTTTATGAACTATCTTCTTGAGCTCTTCGACCTCCGAATAAATCTCCTTCGGTGGAGCTACATTGTTGTTAACTCCCGTTGGGTTTGCATAATTGGTGGGGTCTTGATTCAACATTTGGGTCAGATTTTGAGGAATTTGATTCACGTATGGATTGAAACTTTGAATCGGAGTTGGATTTGGGAAAGGAACTATAGCCTAAGAATTAACTTGGTCGGTTCCTTGCATAGTCGATTGACTATTTTGCAAAAATGCGAGAACGGGTGGAATGGATGTGATTGGTTGGATTGGAATGGGTGCATAAGCAGGTGCTGGTGGATACGGTTGTTGATATGGGAAGGCATTCATGCTTGGCATTTGCGGTGCCATGATCTGATTTGCCATGGGAGCTTGACCATATGGAGCATATTGTCCCATCATAGGCATCTGGGGAAACCCATAGCCCTGTGGTGTCATTTGCTTGCTCGATGGTCATGGCTTCATTGTAGGCTAGAGCGAGCATGGTGACTTGAGGATTTCATCTTGCAAACATGGCTGTCATGGGATCCAATGCCCCAAAATATATTTGCAAGGCCACTGCGGGATCTATGGCAAAATGCCGAACTGCTCTATTATAGCATTTTTGGAATTTCTGATTAAAGGTTCTGATTGGTTCACCCTGGCCCCTTTTGCATGTAATAAATTGATTGTAGATGGTTGCGGGATCCAAAGGTGACCTAAACTGATTAACAAAGGCATTCTCCATTTGCGTCCATGAAGTGATTGAACCAGTAGGCAAGCATATATACCATTCATAGGCTACTGGATCTAGGCTCATGGGAAAAATTCTGCAAGCCACATCCTCATGTTGGACTTGCAACCTTATTAAAACATCCCTATAGGCTTGGATATGCTCTTCTGTAGTTCTTGGGCCATCTCGGTTTATATTTGGGCAAGAATCTTTCTATGTTCTTAGGGATTTCATGGATATCCCCTGCAATATTCAAGGGGATATTATTAGCTCCATACCAAGGAGCTACTGGAGGTTGAGCCATTTGACTCAAAATTGATGAGGACAACCCTACAAGAGTGGTGGAAATGGTACTGACGATAGGTACACTAGTGGCAATTGATACCACTGGTGTAGGTCCGCTCGAGGTTCCTGAAGAAAAAAGATCTTTTGTGACTGGTAGGTTTACAACTTGCTTGGTTTTGTTCTTGGGAGTACCAGTGAGTGTAAGGTCATGGAATATGGTTTCCCTAGTTGTTTGGGACCTAGTCGCAATACGGCGCGGTGGGTCCAGCCTGCCTGACGAAACTCTCGATTATCTCCAAGAAAACCTGCAACACAAAAACGAATGCTGCAGTTTAGCCGTTTGTGAGATTTAAGAGATAATTTCAAAATCGAATCAAAAACATATTACTTCTGTATGAAAATCAAAATAAAGTAAACCAATCAGGCCCTCCTTCTAGCGCCAATCTGTTGAGTGGTGTTTTCACCCAGTTGTGAAAACACACTCTCCGATAGGATCCGAGTCCCAAATCCTCTGCTTGCAAAGAAATTACACAAGTAACTTCTCCAAGGTTTCTGTTATGTTAGCTTTTTGCACCAATAATGCTGTTCAATTTGAATGCTGGGAATACCTTAGTGTTGCAAGTGAATGTTAACAAGGGGCACTATGGTTTATTCTATTCTGAAATTACAATGGACTCAAAGTGAATTAATCTTTATGACAAATCTATTTTTGATTTCGAGCTTTGGTAGATCTTCAAAATTTGTTTATTTGAATGAAGGTAATTAAAATGCAGAAACAAAATAAAGAATTGAAAAGAAAAAATAATGCAAAGAGAATGAACTAAACTACGTTCAGAGTGCTACGATCTCAATTTGGAAAAACCGAAGATAATGAGGTTTCTGCACACAACCTAACCTATTGAACCTGCAAACTCGCACAATCCAGATAAGCTAGGTATTGGTTTCTGGGGTCTTAACTATAGTTTTCAGATTTAGGCATTCGCATGAAGCAACCAAGAGAACTCGCATTAAACTTCACCTATAAACCTAAAAATCTGAAAGAGGAAAGATAAACATTCAATCTTTGCATGCAAAAAATAACTCCTCCTTTCTTGCCAATGAGATGCAACTCTCTATAATTCTGTATTAAAATAAATGTATCAATTACAATGACAGAATGTTCCAGTTTTGATAAAACCAGAACAAGTGGAGGAAAATGCTCCAAAAGCAGGCCCATAATGGCTTGTTGCCTTTGGCTCTGCAACTCTGCTAGCAGCAATTTTTGACCCCTGTATCAATCTGTGCCTCTGATTTTATACTTTCTGGTGCGGTTCTCTGTTTCGCTCTGCGGCGCTTCGTTTCACCTCCCAGAATGCATCGTTTCGTATTCCCCGCCTTTTCGTTGCTTTTGACTTTATGTTCGATGCCGAAACGTTTGATATTCTCTATGAACTGTAACGCTTCTGTAACCCTGACACCTGTATGCCACGTGTTTCGCGCTCCTCTACATGCTTCGTAACTGCCCCCTTGTAAATCGTGACAAAAATAGCATGTCGCGATATCGCGACATTTTTTTGCATGCAACTCTGCTCTTCTACCTGCATCGCAAAAACAAGACGTGTCGCGAAATCATGACATTTTTCGACCAACAGCCTTGTCCGCCACCATGCACAACGAAAATGATACATGTCATGAAATCATGACATTTTTATGCTATCGGGCCATGTGGGTGCAACCTGTCATGAAATCATGACGCTTTTCATCTCCGTACACCTTGGCTGCAACCTGTCGTGAAATCGTGACGCTTTTCATCTCTCGTACGCCTTGGCTGCCTCTTGTCGCTGAAATCATGACGCTTTTCATCTCCGTACGCCTTGGCTGCTTCCTATCGTGAAATCATGACGCTTTTCATCTCCGTATGCCTTGGCTGCTTCCTATCACGAAATCATGACGCTTTTCATCTCCGTACGCCTTGGCTGCTTCCTGTCATGAAATCGCGACGCTTTTCATCTCCGTACGCCTTGGCTGCTTCCTGTCATGAAATCGTGATGCTTTTCATCTCCGTATGCCTTCTGCTTCCTGTCGTGAAATCGCGACATTTTTTCATTCCTTTCACTCAGGCAATTTTTTGTCACAAAATCGTGATGCCTTTTCGTTTGGAGCTATCTTGCGGCTTTCTGTCATGAAATCATGACACTTTTCTATTTCGTACCATCTCGTTGCTTGGAGCCACGAAAATGCGACATGTCGCGATATCGCGACAACTTTTGCATTGACTCTTCTCTTGCTGCCTTCGACCGCGATTTCATGACATGTCGTGATATCACGACAATTTCTCTTCATGAGGCATTCTGCTGCTCCTTAGCCGCGAAAATGTGACATGTCACGAAATCACGACATTTTTTATCCTTCGCTGCATTTTGCTTGTCTGAGCCACGAAAACGTGACCTGTCGCGAAATCGCGACACCTTCCAGTTTCACTGCAGCAACACGTCAAAATCACGACACCTAGTTTTACTGTAGCAACACGTCGCGAAATCGTGACACCTTCCAGTTTTACTGCAGCAACACATCACAAAATCGTGACACCTTCCAGTTTCACTACAACAACACGTCACGAAATCGTGACACTTTTCATTTCTGAGCAGCGACAGCGCAATACGTCGCGAAATCGTGACAACTTTCATTTCTGAGCAGTGACGGAGCGACATGTCGTGAAATCATGACACTTTTAATTTATGACAACTTTTCTTGCCCTTAACCGTGAAAACGCGACATGTCACGAAATCATGACACCTTTTCACTTTCGGTCGTGACGGAGCAACATGTCGCGATATCGCGACACTTTTTCATTTTTTGCCACGATGGAGCAACATGTCGCGATATCGTGACACTTTTTCATTTTTGTGCAATTTTGCTTTTTTTCTTGATTTTTAGCATCTGGGTCACTGAGATCTTCTTTGAAAGCATGCAAAAAAGGTGGGTCCCTAATTTTGGGGTGTGTTGTGGATCAGCCACAACATCATCCTTTTGAATCTCATTTTTTGCACCAATGCAGAAACATTGGGGAGAAAATATCTCATAATCTTCCAACTACCAATGAAGTAGACGTTTGTCTTGGTCATACTCATCTTCCATGCAATATTCTAGGTGCAACAAACCTTCCTCATCTGGTTCATATCCTACTTCATCATCGGATGAAGAAGATTATAAATCATATGAAGTTTCTATATCTTGACTTACTGTTTGATTTTTCAGATTGATTATATACTTGTGTTGTCCCTCCTTAAAAGATAGACGTTCTTTCTCCCAATTATGGTTGAATTTTATAGTTATCAACCATCCTCATCCTAGAAATGCATCGTATATGGGTTTCTACATAACAATGAAAACAAAATCCAAGATTAAATCATGTTCTACTATGCGTATTTTTTGATTCATTAAGATATCTATTGTTTCAATGCCATATTAATCAGTGCTATATAGTTTGAAATTTGGAGATCTTAAGGTAGGATACCCAATAATTTGCCATGTCTTCTCTGGCATCATGTTCACGCTTGATCCACCATCCATAATCACCTGATTCAATCTATGGTCCTAAACCTCCATCTGAACTATAGTTGGCCTCCTCCTAGCTTCAATCATCAGGATTGTAGGATCGATGAATTGCCCTTGCTTACTAGTTGCTACCTATAGAGTTTCATCCTTATTCTTGATAACTTCTTTGATTGTGGCATGCAACTTAGGTACTATATTAAATAGATTTGCAACTTTTACTTCCACTATCATATTTAGTACCTCTGTTACCAAGCCTTCTACCGATGCCTTTCTACTGATCTATGATATTTTTGATACTTTCTCTAGAACTAGTCGATATTGCTTTTCCTTTGCTAGTTCTATTTTGATTAAATCTTGGGATCCTACCACCACTATTTCTTCTTGAAATAATTTGGATATTATTCTATATTCTTGGTCTGTGCTCTTGTTACAACCAAGACTTCATTCTCTACTTCCGTCATTTATCTAATGCCAATGAGGTTGATATTCTGGGTTTCGCTCAAACTTGCCTTGTTCAAACAATTGGCTTATTTGTGGTTTTCTAGACCACACCATATACATATTTGAGTGGAATTATTACCACCATTATTGCATGCATTTTGGGGTTTAGAGCATTTTTTTCTCAAAATGGCCCCATTCCTGATAATTTCGACATTGAATAAACGGTCGACCATCAGAGTCATACTATAGTCAACTTTGTCTTCCTTGTCTTCCTCTTCGGTGACTATTCCTATATCCTCCACTAGTGGCTCCTTGTATACTCCTTTACATATTTGGCTACTCCTATTTTATAGCAAGGGTCTAATACATTTTGCTCTTTAGAATGAATGGACAATATGTTACAGGATGTCCTGCTATCTCACATATGTTACGATATGTGTTCTTTGGAAAATTGACATTTGAATATCCTTCTATCTTACAATATGAGCACCACATATATTTTTGGTATTTGCAGCTTTCTCCTTTTGCTTCCTTTAGGATTTTGTTGAATTCTCTTTGAAAAGAGTGAATTGTGATTTAAACTTTATCTTTTGCATCATTGTCTGAATCTTTATTATACTTTAGGTATCCTCCAATACCTACGGTCATTTTTTTACCTTCACTTTCAAATATCTTCACCTTTTCAAGTGCATTCGCATACATTGAGGATGGTACTACCTTCATATTTTTCTTATATTTTGGTAGTAGTCCATCCAAAAACCACCACTTCACCATACCATTGATAGGTGTCATCTCCATTTTGTCTATTAATTGATTTAATCTTCTTTTGTAATTCTTGACATCCTTTTGTAGTCTTTGTTTTGTGACACAAATTTTTGTGATGATAGAGGTGTTATCTCTAAGTGGTCAGAATTATTCTATAAATACAGTATTAAAATCATACCATTGTGTAAAGGTTTGTGTACTTTGTCGTTTCAAGTACTAGTCTATTATCATACCTCACAATGTAGCTAGGAATAATTGCAACCATTGTGTGTCTTGTGTGACCCCATTTGCTCCCTAGATGGTTATGCAAGTTCCCACATATTGTGACAGATCCTCCTTTCCCTCACCTTAAAAAGGTAGGTATTTTTTTTTTACTATTCTATTGTCAATATTTGCCATTGTGTTTGTTCTTTTGGGTGAACTACCTGGTGTTGGTGGTTGTAGAGTTTGATTTGATTGTCTATACATTGTTTATGGTGTAAAATTATATCCAAATAGCCTTCTTCCCAAATTCAATTGATTTCTACTTTGTGATCTTCTTCATGAATACACCAAATGTGGCTCCAATATTCCTCCCCATGAACCCCCACGTAGTTGCCCTGATACAAGATTTCCTACTTCGGTATCATCTGGACAACTCTTTCTCACTAGTTTTGGTGTTACCATCTAGTTTTCAATGGTGGGCGCTTCCTCGGCTATTTGCTCATCATTTTTTGTAGTCACCAACAATGTTTTAATACTTGGATTATCTTCATCTTCAAGGTTCTAGACTCTCTCCATTTTCATGTGAGAGATTTATACTGACTCTTGTGTTCTTAAGTTCACCAGTCGTGCACTTCTTCTTACAAGTTTTTGACTCCTTTGCAACCTAAAATCAATCATTCACCTTTTGGTCCTATCAGTTGCATCTCTTGACTTTGAGTTAAATTTAGGCAATGATGGAAAATGTAGATAGGGTTGAGTACCTTCCCAGGATGAGGGAATGATGATGATCAAGATGGACTAACAGTGGATCATATGCAATTCATGCTACATTATGTTGGGTTTATATGTCATATGGATCAAAAATTTGAGTGCACAAGTTAGACATCAAGGTCTAGACTTTTGGTAAACATATATGGGAATTAGACATCAAGGACACTTCAAGGTAGACATCTAAGGTGGATTTATAGGATCAAATTCATCCACAAATCATTCAACTAGGTTAGACATCAGGTCAGACATCAAACTTTAGGGATTAGATGTCTGAGATGTAGGGCTAGATGACTTAGGGGTCAAACATCCAGTTTCCAGGTTTAGATGTCTGGGCAGTTTGGCTCATTAGCTAGATGTATAGATTAGTTTTTTGATGGATAGATCAGACAGCAAGAATAGATATATAAATGTTTCCTGATCCAGTATTATACACCTAAAATCACAAGGAAACATGATCTCGTCTCTTACGATGAACACAACCTGCAAGACAATCAGTCAAGACAATCCTACAACACAACCAGTCAATGCAATCCTTGTAACACAACCTGCAACATGTCTAGAAAATTTAGAACATCACACACAAAACAAGTAATTCACATAATAGTTTTGGAATATTGAGCAAGTAGGTACAAATATCATACAAAATGAATGGGGGGTATATATAGGATGTTAAAGTAGTTATTGCAACTACTTTCTCCAATCGTCCAACTATTTTCCCTTAACTACTTGCTTTAGAGACCTAATTACAATTGTTAGATGTCTAACTTAACTAGACGTTTGACTAATCAGCCTCTTAACACAATGATGGTTGTTTTATCTTCTAGTGCCTTTTCTATGTAATCAAGCCATTTTTTGATTGGCTCAATATAGAAAAATAACATTCCAAAATTGTTATATACAATCAAAATCATAGGACATTATCATTAGTCAGTTCTTATGATTTGTCTTGCTTATAACTATTGTCTACACTTAACATATTTATGCCAAATACAATGATGATTCATAATTTGGATGTATGGACTTTTGGAGAAACTTCAACATAATTCTATATCCTTAAAAAAAGTGGTACTCTCAGATGCTCTAAATCAAATTCAATCTCCTTTAAAATGTTATACCTTCAAGAATTTACCATACATAAGATAATATACACATTGGGCAAACTCATATAGTAGAAATATTGAATAGATTTGTGTTATGCTTTATTTTTATTACAAATAGAGTATGCAATCTATTTAGATATTTTATTACAAGCAAGAATAAACCATAAAACGATTCTCTTGAGAGGTTATTTACTCAATAATGGTCATCCAAAGTCATCTAAATCTTAGTATTTTTGGCTCCAAGACATTTCTTCTAGATGATTATGTTATGGTGGGATGCAGCAAATTTTGAAGGATCATGTATGTCAAAGTTTGTTCAAATAAGAAATATCTAAAGGTGTAAATGAATATTTGGAATGCCAAATCTTCTTCTAACATATTTAAAGCAAAGGAAAAATTGAATCCAAGTACAAAAAGTTATAAGAGATAGTAGATATCAATGAAATGGACTAGGATACTTACATGTAATAAAATAATTACCTTATGATTATCATAATGCCCTTTAAAATGAGTCATATTAGTCCCAAAAATCTAGGGAGAGATAGACTAAAAAGGGGATAGAAATGCCAAATTATTTTATGCTATATCCAAAATATATGTCTCTTATTGTATTTTATGCTATAGCCGAAATAGATTTATCTTTTTGTTGCATAAAAGTATTTTAACCATAGTTGGAAGAAATATTGAGGAAGAAGAAGATATTAGGAAGGAACCAATTAATTATTTTAAATGCATTTTGTAATATGTTAGGTAATATAAGGAGGATCAAGGTAAGATTTTGCAAAATATTTATTGATTATTATATAAAATAAAATCAAATTTTGACGAGGAATATCTATATGAAGGTGTTACAAGAGGTAGTTTTCTCTTTCCATCCTTACAAGGCACTAGACTTGATGGGTTTCTTGTAATTTTCTTTTAAACTTGTTGAAGAGTGATATGTAGGATATGGTTGAAGGGACTAGGAAAAAAAAACCAATAATTCATATTAATACCACCTTTATTGCATCGGTTCCCAAGAAAGACAAAATTTATTTTTTAATTTTTCTAATAAGCCTTTACAATATTATTTATAAAATAAATTTAAAAATTATGGAAAATAGATTGAAAATCATTCTAGATTATGTTAACTTGGATAAGCAAGGTGGTTTTTTTTTTATGGTAAAAAAATTCTTGATGGTGTAATCATTACATGGAAGGCTTTACATTCTCTTCATTCCATGAAAAAACTATGTATGGTTATAAACTAGATATGAATAAAGAATGTGATAAGGATTATTGGATATTTATCTATGATATTTGTAAAAAAAATTGTTTTGATCAAGGTTGGTGTGAGTGGATTAAATGTTTTTATGGTATTGAAAATATATTTTGATCAATGACTCCCTTGTTGTATACTTTGAATCATCCTGTGATCTCCACCAAGGTGACCCACTATCTCATTATCTATTTACTATTCTTGTAGTCACATTGAAGAGAGATTTATTAAAGGAAAACAATGAAGGAAAAGTCAAAGGTATTCAGGTTGCAACAAAATATCCTTTTGAATTTCATATTTAATTTCTTGATGACACTTTTATTTTGGGTCATCTCTATGTTAGTGAGATCATGGAGTTTAAATAAATATTATCATGGTATGAGAAGGTTGTTCGGAAATTGGTTAATACTTTAAAATCTAGGATATTTTTCATTGACATTGCCTAGATTTACAATAGTTTATTAAGGATATTTTATGATTTAAAGTTGGAAAAATTCTATCAATATATTTAGGTATTATTTTACATGATAAAGAAACGAAGAAGGATCTCTGTGACTCAAATTTGGATAGAAAAAATATTGTTTGAAAAGTAAAAAATAATAAGTTCTTAAACATGAATAAAATGCTACAACTTGTAAATACTACATTACAATCCATCCTTATATATGATGTAACTCTCAAGATTAATGGGTATAGAAACCAAATTTGATAAAATTCAAAGATATTTTGTTTGGATATGATGTGAGAAAACAATTTAGGTTTCCTCTTTGTAAGTGGGATAGGTTTTACAAAGGAAAGAAATTGGAGGACATGCTTGCAAAATTGTTACTTTTGAGTTTGGCATTAGGGGTAAAATTTGACTAGAGATTATCAAAGATGAAGGAATTATTTAGGAAAAATATGATACTCAATCAAGTTGGTATATGAATATTTAGAGCAATTATAATTTCCTACTTCCAATAATTTCCCTTAGAAGAGTGTTTGGTCATTTGAGGACCTCCCTAAGGCCTCAACATTCCTTTGGTTAGTAGTCCAAAGCAAGATTATTATAGGAGAGAGTTTGCAAATAAGAGGATATAATGGACCTTTTAGGTGTGCCTTGTATGAGAAGGATCTAAAAACATAAAATAATTTACTTCATTGTTCATTTGCTTATACCATTTTGGGATAATTTACCAAAAATATGAGAATATATTGGATAGCTACATCAACATTGAAATATTTGATGAAATATTATATTAATTGTTTTAAATCTAAATCATTATGTATTTTGTGAAGGATTAGTCCTACCACTATTTGTTAAAATTTATGGCTTAAAAGGAATAATAAAATTATTATTTTCTCTCTTATAGAATGTTTATAGAAATGGTGCTCATTATGGGAAGTATCAAGTGTGAAAAAAATAGATTCTTGTCTCTTAGTTACAAGATTTGAATATATAAGAAGGGTCATCTATAACAATGGACTTAATGCAAATGATCTGATTTGATCTATGGAAATATAAAAATATCCATATATTGGGTTTATCAAAAATAATTTTAATGGTAGTTCTAAAGGAATCCCAAGAAAATCTAGTGGAGGTGGTGTTTTCCAAAGTAATGAAGGCAATATTCTCTTCACTTACTTAGGATCATATGGAACTTTAATTAACCACTCTATAAAGGCTAGGTAACTTCTTATAGGGATCAAAATTATAACTAAAAAAGAATGAAAATATATTTTAATAGATGGGGATTCATAAATTATCATTATACTATAAAAAAATGGATGTGGATATTGGATTAAAAGTAAAATTGATGTTGTTTTCATCAACTATTGTTGGAGGAATTCTATTGGAAATATGAGCATATCTATAGAGAAAGCAAAAAACTAGAAGATAGTTTAGCCAATTGTAGTGTTGATCTTTGTCTTGGTGAAATTTAAATTTTGAAAGTCATTTGTCCTAGTGAGATTTTATCTCTTAATGAAAATGATGTCAAGGAGATAATTGTAAAAACATAGTTATTTGAGGAAGATGAAAAATATATTTAATAGAAAATAAAATGAAAATTATATTTTATAAAATAACAAGTTGGATCATGACCAATCTTGGCAAGACTTTCTACTCAATTTGGATTATGTATAAGCGAATGATGTTTAATGCTTAGCTTTATTACTTTTTATGGAGATATGCTTCTAATTTTGTGTCCATTTTATATAAGAATATGGTATTATTTATGCTCTACATGGTTGTAGGATAAAGTACTCTCATGTATGGACAAGAGAATTGGCCACAAGGAATGAGAGACCATATTGAAGGGAAAATAATGAAGAACACAAGCTTATACAGAGAGGGGGGTGAACAGTATAAGACCATTTTTTCCTTTTTCTTCCAATTCAATATTATGTTGTGTATAGATAGCAGTATCAATAGCAGTAATTAAAGCAATGCATAAAATACCATCCATAATAGAGAAACCACAATTTACATGGTTCACCCAATGTGGGCTACTCCACGAAGAAAATATTTTACTAAAAATTTCTCAATCAATCTCTTTGGGAATCACTCCCAATTACAATGTTTATGGATCTCTATCCAAAGGAGATGCTAATACCCTAATCTCAATTTCATGGATCTCTTCCATCTGAGAACTCTTTCCCATTCTGCTCTGGCTATGTGATCTTCTAGAAGACTTTGTCTCTCTACTAGACTGACTGGTGGACCTTTCTCCACTTGAAGACTCTTCACTCATATCTATCTTCTACTATACTAGCTATTGGATCTCTATCCACTGAGAATCTATCCTCTATACTTTATCACCTCCAAAGCTCTATCAATAGGATCACTAAGATCCTGCTCAATAGGCTCACATAGAACCTGCTTAACAAGCTCACACAAAACTTGTCAAATCTTCTCAAGCAAGCTCATAAAGAACTTGCCCAAATTTGCTCTAGCAAGCTCACCAAGAACTTGCCCAATTCTGCTCTAGCAAGCTCACCAAGAACTTGCCCAAATATGCTCTAACAAGCTCACTAAGAACTTGTCCAAATCTACTCTAGCAAGCTCACCAAGAACTTGCCCAAAATTTGTCCAACAAGCTCACCAAGAACTTGTCCCAAATATATCCATAAATATGTCACAAATGTATCCACAATTTTTTTCCAAAACTGTCCACAAGGGCCTTCCCAAAGTCTCAATCAATCATACACAAACTACCATAAATATGTCCAAAATTCTATCCCAAAGATCTTATCAAAGACTCAACCAATCATGCTCAAGTATCACTCAAAAATCATCCACAACTCTATCAAGGCAAAGCTCAAATATGAACTCAACAATGAATGGCAATGTACTCTTCAATGAATAACAACAATGATCCACAATGATCTCAACTCAAATCAACTCATAGAAGCATAAAGATAATTTTTAGAGACTCAATATGTTCTAATCTCACTCTCAACTCAACTCAAATCAAATCAATATCAAATAAACTCTAGTCAACTCATAGAAGCATAAAGAGAATTGTTAGAGACTCAATATGTTCTAATATCAATATCAACTCAAATCAGAATAATGGAATAGTTTGTTTCATAGGACTTGAACAATCACTTCACACATCACTTGACTAGGCTCAATCAACTCAACTCAACCAATTATCACAAGGGACAACTCTCTCTTACAAAACCCTAGTCCAAGTATGTATCAACCAACTCAAATGTTTCCAACAATGCTCAACCATAAATCTCACATAACAATGATACTCATGTTATTTGTTAGTTCTTTCACAACCAATGGGCTTTAACAAGTATGCTTATAAAACAAGGTTTAAACACAAATCTCAATTCAAAATACCTTGAAGCATTCAACCAACCACTTTCGAAAAGGAAACCACAAACAATCCTTTTCCCTCCAATGATATTTCAGAAATCAACCACCATAAACAATCAATATGAGAATGTGCCCATACCTTTTATGAAGATGAAGAAACACCTTTGGAAATCTGCCACACTCAACACACTTTGAAAAGAACAAAACAACCTTCACTTGAACCCATTTAAAAAAATAAAAATATCTCTTTATGTACACCTTATTTCTCCTTCTAAGTAAGATAATCAAATATCCCTCGAAATAAGCTTTCCAACGATATATAACATGATATACTTTTATAAAAGGAAAAACCAGAAATATCTCCTTTTCTAAAAGTGCACTATAACTCTTAAACTTGCCTTCTGATTAAATAAAAATATTTAATCAAACATTTTCCTCAACCACACCTTATTCCTCCAACATTAGGCAATAATAAAAATTTGTTTTAATAAAATGTTTACTTACCTCTAGAGGGAATCGAACCCTTGTCGCTGCCCACACAACACCTCAACCGTGGTGCCAAAGACCACGTGAGCTACTCGCTCGCATAATATGGAGAGCAAAGACTCTCCCCTTATCTCGTTGCCCTCTTGCTCATGTCAAAATGTGGGCCAAGACTTTCCTTCCTTACTCCTCGTAATTCATAGCCGGTGGGAATCAAACACATGCACATCCGCTAGCAAAAACCTTAACACTCCCAAGCTCACCGTTGGACCACGCTGTCATGTCGAGGAAATTCGGTGCCTACGAATAAATGTTCTCTTCGAATCTTGCCTACGAACTTTTAAAACAAAAATCCCTTTGCATATATATATATATATATATATATATATATATATATATATATATATATATATATATATATATATATATATATATATATATATATATATATATATATATATATATATATATTATATGTAATCTCCTTTGTAATATAATAAACATTGGCGCTTTTAACTTTTAATAATTACCTTTGATAGTGCATGAACTTTATGACGTCGGCAATAATTTTAATTTAAATTTAAATTTTAAATAATTAAAATTTAAAATAAATATTTAAAATCAAATATCTCCATCACCGGGGTACCTTTTTCAATAAAAAAAAATCCTAACTTGGGTTTCAAGAAAAATCCAGTTCAAATATGCCATCCATAGTTTTAAATAAAACCTTTTATTTTGCCTGCCTTGGTTCTCACAAAAACCCTATATATATCCATGCTCTCTAAAATATGAATGCTTTGGTCATCAAAACTCAATGTGTTCCTTGGGACATTAATGTGGCATCAATAAAAACATAAAATAACTCAAATTGCCAACAATATCCCCCTTTGTCATTGATGGCAACACCTCTAAAGCAAAAACCACCATCTCTACGAATCAAAGCTGCTCTCCCTGACTCAATAATCTCTTTGGAGGTTGCTCCCCCTAACTCAATGCTCTCTTTGGAGGTTGCTTCCCCTAACTCAAATATCTCCTTGGAGGCTGCTCCTTCCAACTCAATACTCTTTTTGGAGGCTGCTTCCCCTAACTCAAATCTCTCCCCCTTTGACATCAATGGCAAAAGGGACACCTATGGTGCTAAAAGATATGACTCTTAAGCATAGCCCCCTCACCACATTCTCTATTGAGGTGATTAATTTTGGTGTGGAAGTACCTTTACTCCCATATTACATTGATTCTTTCCTTTATCAACTTTCTTCCATGTTTTTTTGATATCCTTCTCTTGATGAATTAATTGATATTCTTGTCTTGAACCTGTTTGACCTTCTTGCTTTGAACCTATTTGACCTTCTTGCCTTGAACCTGTTTGGAATTGAGTCCTACACCATTTTACAATATGCCCAAAGTTATTGCAAATAAAATACTTGATATTGTAGCCTTTGGATGGTGCCCATGTCCTAAATTCTTTCTTGAAGTAATTTCCATATCCATTCCTTTCTTGAACCCTATATTGTGAAGCTTTGTTTTCATGACCATTATGACCATGACTTCTGAATTGTGTAGCTCTAAAACCAAAACCATGTTGCTCATTTTCTTTGCAATGAAAATCTTTATGACCAATCCTGTTACATGAGAAGCAATGTCCCTGAAAATCATACCTTCTTCCTTTGGAGTTTCTTCTTGCAAAATCAAACTTCTTTGATCCATAGACCCTTTCTTGACCATGATCATCTTCAACTTGTGCATTGCATTCTTGTACCTTCTTTGTAGTATCTAAATATTCTTCCTTAGTTTCTTTCTTATTTTCCTCTTCAAGTATATCTCTTTCTTTTGAACTTGATTCACCTTTTTCTGCTTCCTGTTCCCCTTGTTCTTCCTTAGAACTAAATCCTATTATAGTGATTGATGAATTTTGTGCATTGATAGTGCTTTCCAAGGTCTTTGAACTTTCCTCAAACTTGTATAGCTTTTCTTTAGAATATTTTACTTCCAACCTTAGTAAAACTATCTCATGCTCTAATATTTCACACTCTAGATATTTTGTTTTTAATTTTTTGACCATACCTTCTTCAATTTTTCTTGTCTCTTCAACTTTGATTTTGAAGTTAGTGAGTTCCTATAGAAACCTTACTTTTTCTTTCTCATCTTCTTGAGCTTGATACCTTAATCGTGAGTTCTCCCTTTTTAGTTCTTCAAGATTAATCATAAGCCTTTCATATTCTATCTCTTTTACCTTTGATTGTTTAATCATACCTTCTTCAACTCTTCTTGCTTTTTCAAACTTATCTCTCAAGTCAGATATATCTTCTAGAAGCTTTATCTTACATTTCTCATCTTCTTGTATTTGAGCCTTCAATTATAAATTCTCTCTTTTCAATTCAATAAACTCCTTAAGAGTGGTTTTATCCTTTTATTTATCTGAATCTTCCTCTTCTTCAACATCATTGCTGTTGGAATTATCACTGGAACTGCTGCTAGAACTATTAATAGAACTGATGCTTTCTTTTTCCACAAATAAAATTTTCTTGTTGCAATTGTTGTAGTACATGCAATCATCATCTAAATGCCCAAAGAATCTGCATATGAAGCATTTTAGTATTCTTAGACCCTTCTTATACCTTTTTGCTTACTCAATTGATATAGCAAGCTCTTCATGTCGTTCTTCGATAGATGTATCCTCTTCTTTAACTTCGATACCTATGAATATGTGTTCTATTTGGAGTGGAAGTTCTTCTACTTCTTTTATCCCATAGAAAAATCCTTCTTCATCTTCATTGTCACTAAGATCATTATAATCTTCTATAGCAAACAAACTCTCAATATTTCTTTGACCATGCTTGTTTCCTTGATGTGTCATCTCATATTCACTATCACTGAAACCATTGCAATATCCTGATCTGTGATCTCTTTGACCACACACAAAGCACTGTTCTCTTTCACTTTCTATTCCTAGGAATATATGTTCTTCCTTTTCATCATCTGACTTGTCTCTATCACTATAATCTGAGCTATCACTTGCTTCTACAATGTAGTAAGATTTCTTTACCTTACAAATTTTTTTCTTCATTTCATACCTGTTTTGTTTGTATCTATCATCTTTTGCATGCTTATGTTTTCCATATTCTTTTCTTCTGTGACCCTAATTTTCATCATCATTTTTTTATTCATGTGGAAACATGTATGCATAGTGACCAAGATCACTACACTTGTAGCATATGACTTTCCTTATATCTCTAAAATTCCTTGAGTCCTTATTCCTTTTTATGAAGTTAGCTTCCTCATCATTTTCTAAAACTCTATCTATTTTTGAAACTTTTCCTTCTCTTTTTCTAAAGCCTTGAATGCAATCTCTGTTATTGGAGCTTGATTCTTACTTACCCTCATCTCATAAGCTGTAAGAGTACCTTGCAATTCTTCTATTGTTAGCTTGTTGATATTCATTATTTCTTCTATTTCTAAAACCTTAGACTCATATTTCATGGGAAATGATCTCAAAACCTTTTGAGTAACTTCTAATTATTTCATCTCAAAACCTAGGCCTCTCATGGTGTTAGTAATCTCATCAACTCAAAGTAAAAACTTTTCAATATCTTCAAATTCTTCCATTTTCAATTCCTCAAATATTTTTCTGAGTTTGTAGTTTTTACAACTTTACCTTGGAATCTCCTTCATAAGTATTTCGCAACTTGGTCCACATCTCATTAGCTGAATTACATACCATGACCTTTGCAAAATCTATCTCACATAGCCCACTCAAAATACAATTCATTTCTCTTGCATTGATCTCAACCAATTTCTTGAGTCTTATCTACCTCGAGATCATCTTCAACCCTATACTCTTTTTCAACTATTTTCCATACCTCATATCCTTGTGATATCAAGTAGTTCTTCATCCTCATGCTCTAGAAAGAATAATTGTTACCATAAAATAGTGGAACCTTATTTTTATATGATCCATTCTGTGAAGCCATCTGTGTTATTGTAGAATTTTCCCTCAAGTTGTTAGCCTTTCTAAAGGAACCCGCTCTGATACCAATTGAAAAACATAAGCTTATAATGAGAAGGGGGGTGAATAGTATAAGACCACTTTTTACTTTTTCTTCCAATTCAATATTATGTTGTGTATAGATATCAGTATCAATAGCAGTAATCAAAGTAATGCATAAAATACCATACACAATAGAGACACCATAATTTATGTGGTTCACCCAATGTGAGCTAATACATGGAGAAACTAGTTTACTAAAACTTTCTCAATCAATATCTTTGAGAATCACTCCCAATTACAATGTTTATGGATCTCTGTCCAAAGGAGATGTTGATCCCCTAATATCAAGTTCGTGGATCTCTTCCACAAGAGAACTCTTTCCCCTTCTGCTCTGGCTATGTGATATTCTAGAAGAATTTGTCTCTCTGTTGCATTGACTGGTGGACCTTTCTCCACTTGAATACTCCTCACTCAGATTTGTCTTGAACTGTGTTGGATGCTGGATATCTATCCACTGATACTTTTTCCTCTGTACTCTATCACCTCTAAATCTATGTTAATAGGATCACTAATAACCTTCTCAATAGGCTTCAAATCTACTCAAGAAATCTCACTAAGAACTTATCCAAATTTACTCTAGCAAGCTCACCAAGAACTTGACCAATTCTGCTCTAGCAAGCTCACCAAGAACTTACCCAAATATGCTCTAACAAGCTCACTAAGAACTTGTTCAAATCTACTCTAGCAAGATCACCAAGAACTTGCCCAAAATTTGTCCATCAAGCTCACCAAGAACTTGTCCCAAATATGGCCATAAATATATCCATAAATCTATCCACAAATCTATCCACAAAGTTGTCCATAAAGTTGTCTACAAAGCTATCCCAAAACTATCCAAAAGGGCCTTCCCAAAGGCTCAATCAATCATACACAAATTACCACAAATCTGTCCAGAATTCTATCCCAAAGATATTCTCAAATACTCAACCAATCATGCTCAAGTAGCACTCAAAACTCATCCACAACTCTATCAAGGTAAAGCTCAAAGATGAACTCAAAAATGAATGGCAATGTACTCTTCAATGGATTGCAACAATGATCCACAATGATATCAACTCAAATCAACTCATAGAAGCATAAAGAGAATTGTTAGAGACTCAATATGTTCTAATCTCACTCTCAACTCAACTCAACTCAAATCAATATCAACTCAACTCTAGTCAACTCATAGAAGCATAAAGAGAATTTTTAGAGACTCAATATGTTCTAATATCAATCTCAACTCAAATCATAATAATGGAATAGTTTGTTTCATAGGACTTGAACAATAAATTCACACATCACTTGACTAGGCTCAATCAAATCAACCCAACCAATCATCACAAAGGACAACCCTCTCTTACAAAACCCTAGTCCAAGTATGTATCAACCAACTCAAATGTTTCCAACAATGCTCAACCACAAATATCACATAAAAATGATACTCATGTTATTTTCTAGTTATTTCACAACCAATGGGCTTCAACAACTATGCTTATAAAACAAGGTTTAAACACAACTCTCAATTCAGAATACCTTGAAGAATTCAGCCAACCACTTTTGAAAAGGAAACCACAAACAATCCTTTTCCATCCAATGATATTTTAGAAATCAACCACCATAAAAAATCAATAGGAGAATGTGCCCATACCTTTTATGAATATGAAGAAACCCCTTTGGAAATCTGTCACACTCAACACACTTTGAAAAGAACAAAACAACATTCACTTGAATCCCTTTACAAAAATAGAAATATCTCTTTATGTACACCTTATTTCTCCTTCTAAGAAATATAATCAAATATTCCTCGAAATAAGCTTTCCAACTATATATAACATGATATAATTTTATAAAAGGAAAAACTAGAAATATCTCCTTTTTCTAAAAGTGCACTATAACTCTTAAACTTGCCTTCCGATTAAATAAAAATATTTAATCAGACATTTTCCTCAACCACACCTTATTCCTATGGCATTAGGCAATAATAAATATATTTTTTAATAAAATGTTTACTTACCTCTAGAGGGAATCGAACCCTCGTCGCTGCCCATATAACACCTCAACCACGGTGCCAAAGACCATGCGAGCTACTCACTTGTATAATATGGAGAGCGAAGACTCTCCCCTTATCTCGTTGCCCTCTTGCTCATGTTAAAACGTGGGCCAAGTCTTTCCTTTCTTACTCCTTGTAATTTATAGCCGGTGGGAATCGAACACATGCACATCCAAAAATCTTAACACTCCCAAGCTCACCATTGGAGAATGCTGTCACGTCGAGGAAATTCAATGCCTACGAATAAATGTTCTCTTCGAATCTTGCCTAGGGACTTCTAAAAAAAAAAGCCCTTTGCATATATATATGCAATCTCCTTTGTAAGATAATAAACATCAACACTTTTAAATTTTAATAATTACCTTTGATAGCGCATGAACTTTATGACATCGGCAATAATTTTAATTTTAATTTTAAAATTTAAATTTAAACTAAATATTTAAAATCAAATATCTCCATCATCGGGGTACCTTTTTGGATGAAACAAAATTCTAACTTGGGTTTCAAGAAAAACCCAGTTCAAATATGCCATCCATGGTTTTAAATAAAACCTTTTATTTTGCCTGCCTTGGTTCTCACAAAAACCTTGTATATATCCATGCTCTCCGAAATATGAATGCTTTGGTCATCAAAACTCAATGTGTTCCTTGGGAAATTAATGTGACATCAATGACAACATAAAACAACTCAAATTGCCAACAAAAAAGGACAATGAATTTTTCATAAAACAACTCAAGGTAACATGGATAAATACCCTGCATGTAGGTGCATCACATTTTTGTTGTTTTATTGTGACTCATGTTCACACCATTGTACTAATAATTTGCTTGCAATGAGTCTCCTTTAAGTTAGTTTGTGATAGCTTAGTCTATCTTAAAATATAGGTCACCTAATTTAGGAGAAAACAATGGTGTAAAATTTTGAGAAAAAGAACATTGCATTTGTGTTTGGTATGTTGGCATGAAATGATTCCTTCCTTATTTGTTAAGGGTAATTGATGCTAGATCTATGGTTAATATTGTTGCATGATTTATCTATGTTAAGGTTATCTCCCCCACACTTGGTAATTAATTTATTTTGTTAGCAATTGTGGAGCCACCTTAAATTTAATGAAAATGCTTTTATTCTCCTTCCTTCTTTCTACATGAGTGACGCTTGATTAAGGTTGCAATGGGCATTGGAAAATGCTTCTAGCATTACCTTGCAGCTCCTTGCACAAAAAGGCTTTATCTTCTCCTTTCCTTGGGCCTTTTAAGAGGTTTTTTTTTGGAAATAAAGGGACATGCCATGAGGATCAAGAGTAAAGAGGAGAGAATGATTGTTGATGCACAAGGTAGGGGTAACCATAGTATGGATTGAAAGGAACAATGGAAGAAAAACCACCCAGCCATTTTCCTTGTGGATTATTAGGTAATAACCTTAGCTCTTGGTGATTGATATGCTTGGTATGTTTTTTTTATACTTTTCTATATTTTTCTTTCTGTTCTGACTTACTAAGAGGCCATTATTTTTTTGGTTGACTATGCCTACCTCTTGATGCTTACATATTCCTTTTAACCCTACTGTGTTACATGTTGGTTTATTTCATACATAGGTTTTGATTAATAATTAAGCCTAGGTTCATGTGATCGATTCTACCAGCTTAGAACCCATTCTCCTTACCTGGTGAAGAGCACAGTGGAGTGACTAAGTTTGGTCCTAAACATGCCTTCATTGTTGACCATCGCATTGCTACAACATACATTGATTTTAAGATTAAAAATCCCCCCTCCCTATTAGCTTAAAGTTATGTTGTTGTGTGTTGCTAGCACCTGGGTTATAGTGGGTATGGTGTTCTTAGATCATCTAAACCAAATATTATATTAGATGGTTTATTTTGTCGTATGTGTATGCAAGTTTAGGTTTTGGTTAAGTATTAATTTTTGGGTTGACAATGCTAAGGTTTGTTTTAAAAGGGTATTTCCTTCTGTTGTATTATATACCTTAGGTTGAGTTTAAGTGCTAATATTTCAAGAGTGCTTTAAGCTTGATATAATTTAAAGGTTTATTTCTTTCTAATGTTGCTTTGTTTTTTGGGTTTAATGGAATTTATCCTTTATAAATCAATGGATAGATTAAAGTAATATAATATTTAGATTTTAATAGATTAATACAATTTAATCTTCAGCTTTTCAAATGAACAAATGATATATTAAATAAATTTAATCTTTAGATTTGGTATTAATCTAATGATAGATTAATATAATTTATTTTTAGTTTTGCAAATAATCAAATGACATATTTTTTTTTTGAAAAAATTAAAAAACTTGTATTAAAACATTGATCAGTTACAATTGGGATAAGATACATCCCAGCTGAAAAAAATGAAAGCACATGATTACAAGAGAAGAGGAAGATTTGCACTGGATCCAAATCTCTTGAACCAATACCAAGCTAGCTGAGAGAGCTGATAGGTTAGTTACAACAACTTATCACGAAAACACGTAGCAAACGCCAACTTCACCTCTGTCTATGAAAAAGCTACAAGTCGTGAAATCACAATACAAGACACCTCCGACCGCAAAAAAAGTCAACCTGGTGCGAAATCGCGACGTCACAAAATCACGACAAAAATCTAGCAGCAGCCACAACGATGCAACACGTCGCGAAATCGTGACAACTTTCATCCAGCGACCGCGACGGCATAACATGTCATGAAATTGTGACAAATTTCCTCCCTTGGCTACGACGGTGCAACATGTCACGAAATCGTGACAATTTTCGTACCTTGGCCGCACCGGCGCAACATGTCGCAAAATCGCAACAACTTTCCCTCGACAGTAGCAACGGTGCAACATGTCACGAAATCATGACAACTTTCCATCCTTGGCCATGATGGTGCAACATGTCACAAAATCATGACAACTTCCCCTCGGCGGTAGCGACGGCGCAACATGTCATGAAATCACGACAGTTTTCCTCCAATGGTCGCGATGGCGCAACAGGTCACAAAATCACAACAAAAATCGTACTTAGCTTTTTCATTGATCATTTGTCTTGAGGATCTTTCAATGACAACTTCCCCTCGACGACAGCGATGGTGCAACATGTCGCAATATCACGACAACTTTCCCACATCGGCCGCAACAGTGCAACATGTCGTGATATCGTGACAACTTTCCCTCGACGGCAACGAAGGTGCAACATGTCGCGATATCGCAACCACTTTCCTCCCTTGGCAGCGACGGCGCAACATGTCACGATATCGTGACAATTTTCCTCCAATGGCCGCGATGGCGCAACAGGTCACGAAATCATGACAAAAATTATACTTAGCTTTTTCATTGATCATTTGTCTTGAGGATCTTTCAACGACAACTTCCCCTTGACGGCAGCAACGGTGCAACATGTCGCAAAATCACAACTTTCCCACATCGGCCGCAACAGTGCAACATGTCGTGATATCGCGACAACTTTCCCTCGATGGCATCGACGGTGCAACATGTCGCGATATTGCGACCACTTTCCTCCCTTGGCCGCTATGGCACATGTCACGAAATCACGACATATTTCCTCCAATGGCCGCAATGGCGCAACAGGTCATGAAATCATGACAAAAATCATACTTAGCTTTTTCATTAATCATTTGTCTTGAGGATCTTTCAACGATAACTTCCCCTCGGTGGCAGTGACGGCGCAACATGTCGCAATATCACAACTTTCTCACATCGGCCGCAACAGCACAACATGTCATGATATCGCGACAACTTTCCTTCGATGGCAGCGACGGTGCAACATGTCGCGATATCGCGACAACATTTCTCCAGCAACCGCGATGACACAACATGTCGTGAAATCGCGATAGCTTTTTGCCAATGGTCGCGATGGCGCAACAGGTCACGAAATCATGACAAAAACCATACTTAGCTTTTTCATTGATCATTGTCTCAAGGATCTTTCAAGGCCCTGCCTAATCACCTCATCTGCAATAGGCATGTCACTGTGCGTACTGCACCCCTACCTCTTTCGTAGCACCCATCTTAGCCAAGAAATCAGCCGCTTTGTTGAAATCTTTGCTTACATATACGGGAATCACATCATCTAATTCCCTCCATAATTTCTTGATTTGAGAGACCAGAATCCTCAACCTCCAAGTGTTCAATGAAAAGTTCCTCATGCAGTCTAGAGCTCCAACCAGAATTTGAGAATTAGATTCAAGAATTATCCTCATGTGACCCTGAGTAACTGCCCAAATAGAGGCAGATTTGATAGCAATGGCTTCTGCTTTATTATTTGTGGCTCTACCCAAACCCTACAATTCCCAATAAAGCACTGATCCCTCATGATTCTGGCAGACAACGCCAATACCAGCTCTACCCAGATTGCCCTCTGTAGCTCCATCAGTATTGATTTTAATCCAGCCTTCTGGGGGTGATTTCCAACTGATTCTATTTTGTCCCTCTCTTTAGTCAACTCCCTCTGCCATTGGTCCAGGAACAACCTGAGTTTCCTCTTTAGCGTAGACGGCAACAGTTTCGGTGACTTTTCTCCAGATGACCTGCCAAACTCCATCTAACGAGGAAAAGGTTTCTCAAAAAATTCTAGCGTTTCTCTCCAACCACACTTGCCACCAAATGAAGTTTAAACCAAGCTCCCACCCAATTTGAAGAGCGTTGGATGTAAATCTACCCCGCTTCCATCTTTCCCAAATATTAGTCCGATTCATGTCACCATGAACCTGGATTTTATAATGATAGAACCAGCGCTTCCAAATATGACATGTGAAAGGGCACTCAAACATCAGGTGATCAACTGTTTCTTTGTTCTTATGGCATAAAACACATTGAGAAGCGTCGATGATTCCTCTACATCTGAGATTATCAAAAGTGAGAATACCATTGTGCATAAACTACCAAGCAAAAAAGTTTACTTTCAACCAGCCCTTAGAGTGCCAAATCTTTCACCAATCCTCAACCAGAAAGAAATGGGTGGGAGGGTCTAGGAGGATCTTGTCATACCCGTCCTTCACTGTATAAACACCAAGGCTCCCATAGCCCCAAGCTAATTCATCCTCCTCGTATCTCCCAGTGAGAAACCTTTCTGTCAATATTTTGGATAAGATGGGTGCCAACTCCGGGGGGATAGGAATTGGCCACTCCTCCAACCTCTTAAACTTCTTAAACCTATACTCTCCTAGCTGAGAAGTGTTGAAATAACTTTCAATATGGACCCAACCCATGATTTTTATGACATATTTTATTGGAAGTAACTCATGGAACTCAACAATGATGGGTGGATACTGATCCCAAGAATCAGTCCAGAAACGGGCCTTCTCCCCTCTCCCCACTTTCCAAAATAGCTGATCTTTAATAACCTGAGATCCTAGCTTGAGAGCCTTCCACACTAAGGATCCAGTACCACCCAGATGGAAACGAACCACCTCATTGGGGTTAACTTGACCCAAATATTTACTCATGAGAATTCTACTAAATAAGGAAGTTGGTTGGGAAATCCACCTCCAGTACAACTTTCCAGCCAAGGCTTGATTATTTAACTTGGATCCTCTCAGTCCCAGCCCACCTTTTACCTTAGGCTGAGTGATTTTATCCCAACCCACTAAGGCCCACTTTATTTTTCCGTTAGCTCCTTCCCACAAAAACTTCCTAGCCATCTTGTCCAACTCTTTCCAAATTGTAAGCGGGGCAGCCAGGATAGAAAATTTGTAGATTGGCATGGCTTGAATGACAGACTGTAAGAACATTAATCTGCCACCATAACTTAACCACTTATGAGACCAGTGATTAATTCTATCCTTGATACACTCCAGCATATTCCTCCAAGTGTCTAATTTCAGCCTTTTGAAATATAATATTCCTTGATACGTTAATCAAATGACATATTAATGCAATATAATATTTAGATTTGCTATTAATCTAATGATAGATTAATTTAATCTAATCTATAGTTTTTCAAATATTCAAATGATAGATTAATGCAATATAATCTTTAGATTTGCAATTATGCTAATGATAGATTAATTTACTGCAATATTAAGTTTGGAATTAATCTATTGATGGATTAATTTAATGGAATCTTAAGGTTTGGGATTAATCTAATGATGGACTAATTTAATATAGTCTTAGATTTGAAATTAATCTAATGATAGATTAATGAAATATTATATTTGGTGATAATCTAATGTTAGATTTAATTGATCTAATATTTTTTAAGTAATCCAATGATGGATTTAAGGGTTTACTCATGAGACCAATCTAAGTTGGTTATAATGGAGTTAACCTTTCAAGATTGGATATTATGCTAATGATAGATTTCATGGTTAAAATCTTCAGTGTTACATTCTTTATATTGTTGTTAATATTTTGAAGGATAACTAATGTTGCATTAGTGGAAGATAATATTTAGATGGTTTACTTACCATTTAAATTTTAAATATATGTGGGAAATATTTTGAAAGTATGGGCTTCTTTTGCTTGTGTTGTTGTATTGAATTGATTCATATAGAAATGCATGGCTTGGGAAATGGAAAAGGAATTTAAAATAATTGTGAAAAATATTTTGGAAAGAAGTATGGGCTTCTTTTCTTATGGTTATTATGCAAATAATAATTTAGAAATGCATTCAAACTTACATATGAGCTGTTTTGACCCCCACCATCCTATCAATTTACTATAGAGGTCAAGGGAAGAATATGTTAGATCATGCTAGTTGATTCTTCAATTATTCTTGGAATCCTATGAAGAATTAAGTTGGAAATCACTCTTGGTGAAAGAGGATTTATTGTAATAGAAGCAAAGACTATTCATATGTATAATCTAAATCTTTAATTGAATATTTTCATGGTGCCATATTGATTATTGATTTTATGGTTTTATTTATGTTGTTGGAACTAATGATTTGATATAAAGGTTTTATTATATTTATTTGTAAGTTTAAGATAGGATAGCATTTTGCTTCCATTATAGAATTTGCTCTTATTTTATTGCTTGCAGAGAGTGAGAGAGAGAGAGAGTTATCTTTGGGCTTAGGGGTTTCTTTGGAAAGGGTTCTAAAGGTAACCTTATCTAAAACTCTCCTTTTTAACTTGGGTTGTTGTGGGGTAGCAACACCTAGTTCCTGTGTCCATGAGAAGACAATCACATAGAGTGATTGATTCTTAGACACCCATCATAGAGATGGAGAAGACAAGAATGATGTTTAAGGGATCACTGTAAAGGCATAGTTAAACTAGACCAAGGCATTACACCTAAAATATCTAACATAGACTAAATTATGGTTGGTGGAAAGAATTATCATCTCCCTCTCTAAGGATTGAGAAGGGATAATCCTAATTCTAAGTTCAAGAAGTATGCATCTGTGGAGAATGCTAGAAATGTGGGGTGACCTTTTTAAAAGTGGCTTCTATACCATGGAGATATACGAGGTAAATACCAGTACCTATGGGAGCTTGGCCCCTCCTATCCACTCGAGTAACATCTACAACATCATAGAATCGAAATATGGGTATGTCTAGTCAATGTATAAACTCCATGGATGCTCCTATGAACCTTATTAAGTTCTTTAAAACCAAAATCTCTCTCGGGTTGGTTAACTTTTGGGGTTGTTACAGTTGGTATTAGAGCTCTAGGTCATAGGACTAGAAGTTTTCTTGGAAATGACTTATAGATGTTTTGATTTGATGGATTATTTGCAAGGAGAAGGATCTTCTCTTGGGAGATGGAATTTTATGTGGAGATAGAATGTCCATCAATAGTCTCAGGGGATGATAGTATTTAGTTATTAGTACATTTGGAAGATGTAACTAGCTAGTAGGTAGGAGGCAATGTGAATGAGGATTGCAACCCAACCTAGGAACTTTTGTGTAGCTAGGAAGATATGGAACCAAATTAAGGAGAAGAAGAAGAGGATATTTTATACCACCAAGACATACTAGGTAGGATGGTGCCGAGGCTAGACCCCCAAGGGAAAGTTTAGATAATTTTAACAAAGAGGTGGAGAACCTCACTGCTATTGTCTCACTATTGCAAGAGAAAATAGAGCAGTAGAGGTAAAAAATGGATTAGTTGAAATAGTTCCTAGAAACTATGGTGAGTTAGAATATAAATCCTAAGGTTAGACCAAAATAAAACCCTACCTCATATGAGCAAGCAGTTAGAGCTCTTATAGAGTTAAAATTAGCTAAGGATTTGAATAATGTTAAGAACTCCAATTTCATAAAAATAGATGGGGGTGATTTAGCTAAAGCTTGGCTGAATGAGTTGGAGACCTACTTCTCCATGAAGAACTATTATTCAATGACTCAAATGGTTTGGATAACTTTGCACTTGCAAGAGATAGGGTTAGAATAGTGGAATACTTTTAGATCTGGGTAGAAAATTTAAGCAATAAATATATCATGGGAAGGGTTTGTGAAGGACTTTAATAAAATATTACTCATCAAACAACATTGTGTGGAAAAATTCAAGGAATTTTCCATATTTCTCCAAGGAAAAATGATAATAGAGGTTTATTACCAAATATTTCTAAAATTGCTTTAGTATGTACCCCTTTATGAATAGGATGAGTCTATAAAAGTGTATAAGTTTATCTTGGGATTGGATCCTAAGATAGGATCAGTGGTAACCATGCATAATCCTAAAACCTTGCAAAATATTTATGACCTAGATTGTCAGGCTAAGTCCAACTTGCAGTTGAACAAGACTCACTTCAACTATGTAATATTGTCAAAAGAGGACCAACAATCCCTTAAAAAAAGGAAAAGTGTTGAGTTTATGAAATGGAAACAAGAACAAAGCAAGAAAAACAAGCGTAACACAAATTTTGAAAGAAAAAAGATTAATAGCAAGGGAATTCCAAGAATAAATTCTAAAAGAAGGATAATGATACACCTCAGGCACAAAGTTGACCAGAACCATCTCAGACTCAAAAAATAGGGGATAAGAAATAGGAAAGACACTCAGGCACCAAAGGAGATTATTATGATTGTGGGGGACCTCACTATGCAAACAAATATTCAAATCGATTTGGACCCAACAAAAAGATAGAGGAACACAACCATAGAATCTATACAGTAATAAAAAAATAGGAATCTAGAAAACCAAGCCACACCTATGATTTTTTGAGCAAGGTGCAGAAATAGTATTGTCATTGTTGTCAACACAGACAGATAGATCAGTTGATGCAGTGGATAGGAGTTCAAAGGTCAGTCAAAGCATGTACAATGAATTTCCAAGAAGACAGAAGAGGCCAACATTCAAAAGATCAAAGAAAAAGACAAGTAAGAAAACTATCGCGATATCGCGACATGTTTGGCCAGAAAGAAAAACTGTCGCGATATCGCGACATGTTTGGTCGAAAAGAAAAACTGTCGCGATATCGCGACATGTTGAGCAAGAAGGAAAAACTGTCATGATTTCGTGACATGTTCGAAGAGAGAGAAAGCGCAAGGAAAATTGTCGCAATTTCGCGACATGTTGGAAGAGAGAGAAAGAGCAAAGAAAACTATCATGATTTCGCGACATGTTCGAAGAGAAAGAGCTTGCAAAGAAAAGTATCACGATTTCGCGACATGTTGCAAGAAAGATTATACGAACAAAAAAGTGTCACGATTTCACGACAGGTTCGAGAGAAAGAGCTCACAAAGAAAAGTGTCACGATTTCGTGACAATTTGCAAGAAAGATTGTATGGATGAAAAAGTGTCACGATTTCATGACAGGTTTGAGAGAAAGAGCTCGCAAAGAAAAGTGTCACGATTTCATGACAATTTGCAAGAAGGATTGTACGGATGAAAAAGTGTCACGATTTCACGACAGGTTCGAGAGAAAGAGCTCGCAGAGAAAAAGTGTCGTGATATCATGACATGTCGGGTTTTCATGACCCGATGAGAAGAAAAGCGCCAAGGAGAAAAAGTGTCACGATATCATGACAAAAGGAAAGAAGGAGAGTACGAAAGCGAAAGTGTCACGATTTCATGACATGTTCTATTTTCGCGAGGTCAAGGCAAGAAAAGAGCACAAGGCAGCAAATGTGTCACGATTTCGTGACATGTTGTTTTCCGGGAAAGAGAAGAGCAAAGGAAGGGAAACAGAGAAGAGCACAAGGGAAAGTGTCACGATTTCGTGACATGTCATGTTTTCGCAGGTGCAAGCCGAGAAAAGGACAAAGAGGCAAAAAGTGTCACGATATCGCGACATGTCATGTTTTCACGGTCAACAGCCAAGAAAAGGTCAAAGGGGCAAAAATGTCACGATATCGCGACATGTCATGTTTTCACGGGTAAAAGGTGAGAAGAGTACAAAGAGATAGAAGTGTCACGATTTTATGATAGGTCGCAATAGCACGATTACGGACAGTTAACTGAAGTAGAACGACAGTTACAGGGGCAGTTGTAGAGGAAAATCATGCAGCCAATATAAGAAGAGTCAACTGAAGTTAGTGCGATAGTTACAGGGGCAGTTATAGATAGAAATCATGCAAGCTAAAATAAGCACAGTGCATTAAAGATAGAACGATAGTTACAGGGCCCGTAAGCGAGTGTAACCATCGAGCGACGAGTTATACTGAAAGTCCCACACAAGAAATAGAGCTATTAATAGAATGCATGTACAAATTATTGTGTGATAAAGGAGTTACTTTCAGAAGTGTCTATTAATAGGGTGCATGCGAGGATTATGGAAGTCACAGAAGAACGAGTGTTTCAAGATGAAAATATTGTTATAAAAGGGCAGTTGCATGGAGAATTAGGTTGTCTTTGAATGTGTGAAAGTGCTACCGAAAGAGGGTTAGAAGAGTGTTGTAAGAGAGCGACAAGCAGAGCCGTAAGTGTTTATTGTGTTTTGATAAATTGTAGACCAGTCAAGGTCTTGTAAAAGCGAAGGCATTTTTATGTCATTAATATAGTTTTCAAAACTGTAATCCAAGTTGGTGCTTGGATAGGGGTTGGTGCTCCTTTCTGTTGGTGCAGATAAATCAGGGGTTGGTGCTCCTTCCAGTGGGTGCTGGTAAATGGATTGTAAAATTGGTGTTTTGCAAAGGTTGGATTTGGACCGTAGTCCAAGCAGTCATTCTTGAGGAGTAGCCAAATTGGTGAACCTCGTTACATTGTGTGTTGTGGTGTGCTCTCTTGTGATAATTGCTTTATCTGCTTTTAAGTTCTCTTTGCTTCAGCTTTAAGAGTTGTAGATTTGAATTTAAATAGCTACACTGATTCACCCCCCCTCTCAGTGTCATTGTGAGAATATCAATTGGTATCAGAGCAAGGTTCTTGAACAAGCTTAATCAGCTAAGGTGATCTGGGAAGGAACACAATGGCAGGTGGTGAAGGATTCTCATCAAATAAAGCTCCATTGTTCGATGGAACTAATTATTCATTTTGGAAAATTAGGATGCAGACATATCTTTGTGCTCTAGGATACGACATCCGGGAGTCGGTAGAAAGTGGATACACAATACCCGCCACACCTCCAACCGATGCTGTCGGTAAGAAACCATTTGAGAATAACTCTAAAGCAAAGAATGCTATAATGTGCGGTTTAGTGGACAGTGAACTAATAAGGATCATGAGCTATAAAACGGCAAAAGACATGTGGGACAAACTGAAGAGCATTCATGAAGGAGACGACAAGATCAAGGAAGCCAAGCTACAAACGCATCGAGCTCAGTTCGAAGCATTAAGAATGAATGACGATGAGAACATAGAGGCCTATATGCTGAGAGTCAATGGAATCATTAATGCGATTAGAGGACTCGACGAGGAAATGGAAGATGCGGTCGTCATGAAAAAGGTACTAAGAACTCTTCACAAAAGATTTAATTCTAAAGTTTCTGCTATAGAAGAAGCTAAAGATCTCAATACTTTTAGCATGGATGAGATGCATGGTTCTTTGACTGCATACGAAATGAGAATAGGACAAGCTAAGCCCATAGACAGAGAAGCTGCTTTTAAAGCACACAAAAATATAAAAACTAAACAAGAATCTGAGGATGAAGAGACATCGGATGAAATGGAAGCTAACTTTGTTCGGAAACTTATAAAGGGAAAAGGAAAATACAGAGGAAAGTTACCGTTTAAGTGCTTCAACTGTGGAGGCATCGGGCACTTTGCAGCTAAATGTCCAATGAATGAGAAAACCAAAAATGATGAAGGGTCACACCAAGAAAAAGGTGACTGGAAGAAGAAACCAAATTTTAGAAAAAGCAACTTCAAGAAGAAAAGTTTCATATCCAAGAATGTCAGCTCTTCTGAAGAAAGCTCAGGTGAGGATTCTGAAGAAGAAACAGGTGAAGCTCTGTTCATGGCATTTGAAGAAGAAAAAATAGAAGAAAAATAGGAAGGTGATAAAAACCTTAAGGATGAGGTTGAAGTATATCTGGAAGGTGAGTTGGTTGCTGCACTTAAAGAGTTGAGTACAGAAAGGAAAAAGAATAAAAAGGTTTCAAGAAAGCTAGAGGATGCCAATGACATAATAAACAGTTTGAAAGTATAGACAGGACGAATTTAAGAAAATGTCTGAAGAACTCGAAGTACAATTAACCATGAAAATAGATGAATGCAGCAAACTGGAAGAAGAAATTGTTGGTTTAAGGATTCAGCTAGAAGAGATGAATCAAAAATTGAGTTGTTATCACAAACTTGAAGGAAGCTCTATGAAGTTGGAAAAGATTATAAATAGCCAAAGGAGTACAGGCATCAAATTTGGCTTGGGCTTCATCGAAGGAGAATCATCAAATGGATCAAAGGCCTTAACTATAGAACCCATAAAGAAAGAAGATAAGATCAGGGTTGATCAAGGAAAAACAAATCATGCAAAAGAAAGCAATAATGCCAGGCACGAAAAGAGCACTGACAATGATGGATTCACAAACGTCTCACATCAAAGGAGAAGAAGATTTGTGGCTCCTACTACAAAATGGCAAAAACCAACTCCCAGGTTCAATCAATCCTTTTCTGGTTATTGTTTTAAATGCAATGCTTACGGTCATAAGATTTCAGACTGCATTTATAATATAGGACAAAGAAATTTCACCGATAGAAATGTCTTTTCACCCTTGATGGATTATGCAGTAGAATGCTATAACTGTCATAACTTTGGACACATTGCAAGAAATTGTAGAAGTACATATGCAGCAAATAAATATCAGGGAAGAAAATCTCAACCAAATGGTTTAAGACAAAACAAAAAATTCCCAAAAAAACATGCACAGGCCACTGACAAAGAAAAGTCTAAACAAGTGACCAAAACTATAGTCAAACCAGAGTGGAAAGAAAAGGAGCGACCCAAGGAAGAAAAGGAATCCTTGATTGTACAGACAACATTCAAAGCACAGAACAAATCTGCACCATGGATCTTGGATAGTGGATGCTCCAGTCACATGACGAGCGATAAACAAAAGTTTGAAAAGTTACGGAAATATGAAGGTGGCTCGGTTAAATTTGGAAATAATGATGGAGCCAAGATAGTTGGCAAAGGATCGGTCAAGATAAGTGATGGAAAAATCAATTCCAAAGAAGTCTTGTTTGTGATTGGTTTGAAGCACAACCTCATCGAGCGTAAGCCAAATCTATGACGAGAGGTCATGAAGTCATTTTTAAGAAGCAGGGCTATGAAGTCAAAAAAGCACACAGTGGGAAGGCGATAGCTACTTAGATCGAGGACTTCTAGAAACTCTGTATACTCTCTCGAGAGACTTCAGAAGGAGCATGTTTGATTGGACAGGAAGATGAAAATTGGCTGTGGCACAAGAGGCTCGGTCATATTAGCTTTGACAATCTGGTAAAAATAAGTTCAAAAAGGGCAATAAGAGATATACCCACCATTGGCAAACCATTAAATAGCATCTATGCTTCATGCCAAAAAGGGAAGCAAACTAGATCCACATTTAAATCAAAGGAATACTTCACCAACAAACCTTTAGAGCTAATACATACTGATTTATGTGGACCCATGAGAACACAAAGCATAAATGGTGACAAATACTTTATGTTGTGCATAGATGACTATTCCAGGATGACATGGGTACTATTTTTAAAGCTTAAATCAGATGCCTTTGAAATGTTCAAGACTTTCAAAAACCAGGTTGAGAATCAAACAGGAAAAATAATTAAATGCTTAAGATCGAGATAGAGGAGGAGAGTTTATCTCAGAGGAGTTTACAGAGTACTATCAAAAATATGGGATTGGAAGACAGTTTTCAGCAGCAAGGACACCTCAGTAGAATGGTGTTGTTGAAAGAAAGAACAGGACAGTGCAAGAAATGGCACGGACAATGTTGACAGAGAACAAAATAGCAGATAGATTCTAGAAAGAGGCAGTTCATACTACGGTTTACATCCAAAACAGGTGCATGTTGAGGACACATGAAAGCAAAACTCCTTATGAGCTATGGTTCGGCAAAAAGGCAACAACAAGATACTTCAAAGTCTTTGGCAACAAGTGCTACATCAAAAGAACTGAAGATAATCTTGGTAAGTTTGAAGATAGAGCTGATGAAGGAATTTTTCTTGGCTATTCGACAAAAAGCAAAGCCTACACATGCTATAACAAAAGGCTAAAGAAAATTGTGGAGAGTGCCGATGTTAAGGTTGATGAAGGTAGGGAACGAGAAATTAGCTATGAAGAAAACTACCCTATTTATGAAGAAGTTATTGAAGGAGATGAAGAAAAGGAAACAAAAGAGAATAAGGAAATTGACCCAGATGATTTAAGTATTGACTCAAAAGTAGAAGAAAACAAGAAATTCAAAACAGGCAGCTGGCAGAAAAATCATCCCAGAGAGCAAATTATTGGGGACCCCATAGTTGGTATTCAGACAAGGAGAACAGTAGTAAGGAACTACTCTCTATTATCCAGCATTGAGCCCAAAAATGTTGTTGAAGCAAGCACAGATGAAAGTTGGATGAAGGCAATAAATGAAGAACTAGATCAGATTGAGAAAAACAAAACCTGGGAGTTAGTACCAAGGCCTGCAAATAAAAACATAATCGGTACTAAATGGATTTTTTGAAACAAATTGAACGAAGATGGACAGGTTGTCAGAAATAAGGCAAGATTGGTCTATAAAGGCTATGCTCAAGTTGAAGGTATTGATTTTGAGGAAACCTTTGCACCAATGGCTAGACTCGAGGCAATCAAAATGTTTCTGGCTTTAGCTGTACACAAGAATTTCAAAGTTTATCAGATGGACATGAAATCAGCATTTTTGAATGGCAAACTTGAAGAAGAAGTTTATATTGAGCAGCCAGATGGTTTCCAACTCGGTGACAATCCCAATTTTGTTTGCAAGTTAAAGAAAGCTTTGTATGGTCTAAAATAGGCACCCAGAGCATGGTATGCAAGGCTGGATAACTATCTTATTCAACAGGGGTTCAAGAAAGGTATGGTGGACAACAATTTGTATGTCAAAACAGAGAATGGCCATCTTATTGTACTTGTTGTTTATGTAGATGATATCATATTTGGCAGCAACATGGATGAGTCTTGTAGAGACATAGCAAATAAAATGAAGAAAGAATTTGAGATGTCTATGATTGGTGAACTTTCGTATTTCCTCGGACTGCAAGTTAATCAAAATGAAAAGGGCATTTTTATCTCTCAAGTTAAATATGTGAAAGAAATGCTGAAAAAATTCACAATGGAGGATTGTAAACCTGTTAGCACTCCCATGACAACAGGTTGCAAGTTGAGCAAGGATGACAAATCTCCAGATGTTGATCAAACCATGTACAGATCTATGATTGGGAGCCTACTGTATTTAACAGCTACAAGACCAGATATCTTACAGGCAGTATGCATGGTAGCACGATTTCAAGCTAGTCCCAAAGAGACTCATGTGACAGTTGTGAAGAGGATTCTTCGGTACCTCAAGGGTACTATGGAGTATGGGTTATGGTATCCAAAAGGTAAGGACTTCACTCTTATTGCATATTCAGATGCAGATTGGGCAGGATGTATAGATGACAGAAAGAGTACCAGTGGAGGAGCATTTTATCTTGGAGACAGGCTGGTAGCATGGCACAACAAGAAACAAGAATCAGTCTCTCTATCCACAACAGAGGCAGAATACATTACAGCGACAACGTGTTGTACGCAGATATTATGGATGAGACAAACCCTGAAAGATCTTGGTATTCACTTCAAAGAGCCAATTTCAGTTAAATGTGATAACACTAGTGCTATTAACATCTCAAAGAATCCGGTTATGCATTCTCGAACCAAACATATTGCAATCCGGTATCACTTTTTGAAGGATAAAGTTGCGAAAGGTGAGGTTAAATTGGATTTTGTTCCAACTACAGAGCAAGTAGCGGATATCTTCACAAAATCATTGCCCAAAGAAGTTTTTGAGTACCTACGGAGTAAGTTGGGAGTGGTCACGTTTCCCAAGAATTGACTAGCAATCGGGACCACATTCTCAGGGGGAGCATTTATGCCTATGTTTATAGTTTTGCTCATATTCATGATTTTTGCTAACTATAACAATGTTTGTCTGAGAATGTTGTGCATAGACTCGGGGAGTCTGCAGCAACCCTTTGGTATTATTGTCAAAGGGGGAGAAGAATTACAGGAAATTGCACATGTGTTGCCAACAATTCCAAAGGGGGAGATTGTTGAGCAAGGTGCAGAAACAGTATTGTCATTGTTGTCAACACAGACAGATAGATCAGTTGATGCAGTGGACAGGAGTTCAGAGGTCAGTCAAAGCATGTACAATGAATTTCCAAGAAGACAGAAGAGGCCAACATTCAAAAGATCAAAGAAAAAGACAAGTAAGAAAATTGTCGCGATATCGCGACATGTTTGGCTAGAAAGAAAAACTATCACGATATCGCGACATGTTTGGTCAAAAAGAAAAACTATCACGATATCACGACATGTTGAGCAAGAAGGAAAAAGAAGGAAAATATCACGATTTCGTGACATGTTGGAAGAGAGAGAAAGCGCAAGGAAAACTGTCATGATTTCGTGACATGTTGGAAGAGAGAGAAAGAGCAAAGAAAATTGTCACGATTTCACGACATGTTTGAGAGAAAGAGCTTGGAAAGAAAAGTGTCACGATTTCGCGACATGTGAAGAAAGAGGAGAGAAAAAGTGTCACGATTTAGTGACAGTTAAGAAAGGAAGAAAAGTGTCACGATTTAAATGAAGAAAGAGAGAGAAAAAGTGTCAGGATTTCGACGACATGGTTGAGAGAAAGAGCTCGCAAAGAAAAGTGTCATGATTTCATGTACAATTTGCAAGAAGGATTGTACGAATGAAAAAGTGTCACGATTTCAGAGTGAGAAAGAGCTCGAGAGAAAAGTGTCGCGATATCGCGACATGTTAGGTTTTTGCGACCCGATGAGAAGAAAAGCGCCAAGGAGAAAAAGTGTCACGATATCATGACAAAAGGAAAGAAGGAGAGTAGAAAGTGAAAGTGTCACGATTTCACGACATGTGTTATTTCAAGGAAGAAAAGACATGTGTTTTCGTGGGCAAAAGAAGAAGAGCACAAGGCAGCGAAAGTGTCACGATTTCGTGACATGTCATGTTTTCACGGGTGCAAGCTGAGAAAAGGACAAAGAGGCAAAAAGTGTCGCGATATCGCGACATGTCATGTTTTCATGGTCAACAGCCAAGAAAAGGTCAAAGGGGCAAAAATGTCATGATATCGCGACATGTCATGTTTTCACGGGTAAAAGGCGAGAAGAGTACAAAGAGACAAAAGTGTCACGATTTCATGACAGGTCGCAACAACACGATTACGGACAGTTAACTGAAGTAGAACGACAGTTACAGAGGCGAGTTGTGAGAGGAAAATCATGCAGCCAATATAAGAAGAGTCAACTGAAGTTAGTGCGACAGTTACGAGGGCAGTTACAAATAGAAATCATGCAAGCTAAAATAAGCACGGTGCATTAAAGACAGAACGACAGTTACAGGGCCCGTAAAGCAGTGTAACCGTCGAGCGACAATTATACTGAAAGTCCCACACAAGAAACAGAGCTATTAATAGAATGCATGTACAAATTACTGTGTGATAAAGGAGTTACTTTCAGAAGTGTCTATTAATAGGGTGCATGCAGGATTATGGAAGTCACAGAAGAACAGGTGTTTCAAGATGAAAATATTGTTATAAAAGGGCAGTTGCGTGGAGAATTAGGTTGCTATTGAATGTGTGAAAGTGCTACCGAAAGAGGGTTAGAAGAGTGCTGTAAGAGAGCGACAAGCAGAGCCGTAAGTGTTTACTGTGTTTTGATAAATTGTAGACCAGTCAGGGTCTTGTAAAAGCGAAGGCATTTTTATGTCATTAATATAGTTTTCAAAACTGTAATCCAAGTTGGTGCTTGGATAGGGGTTGGTGCTCCTTTCTGTTGGTGCAGATAAATCAGGGGTTGGTGCTCCTTCCAGTGGGTGCTTGGTAAACGGATTGTAAAATTGGTGTTTTGCAAAGACTGGATTTGGACCGTAGTCCAAGCGAGTCATTCTTGAGGAGTAGCCAAATTGGTGAACCTCGTTACATTGTGTGTTGTGGTGTGCTCTCTTGTGATAATTGCTTTATCTGCTTTTAAGTTCTCTTTGCTTCAGCTTTAAGAGTTGTAGATTTGAATTTAAATAGCTACACTGATTCACCCCCCCTCTCAGTGTCATTATCAGGCACAAAGTTGACCAAAACCATCTCAGACCCAACAAATAGGGGATAAGAAATAGGAAAGACACTTAGGTACCCAAGGAGATTATTATGATTGTGGGGGACCTCACTATGCAAACAAATATCCAAAACGATTTGGACCCAACAAAAATATAGAGGAACACAACCATAGAATCTATACAGTAATAAAAAAACAGGAATCTAGAAAACCAAGCCACACCTATGATTCTGAATGGTAAGTTGTTAGATAAGAAAATTAAGATTTTGATAGATAGTGGAGCGGTGTACAGTTTTATTTCTTCTAGTATAGTCAAGTATTTTCCAGAAAGACCAGGATTTTTGGCACAAGGATGGAAAGTTGAGTATGGGTCTAGGTAGAACTACTCAATGGAATAATGTTTTCCCACAATCGATATCACCCTACCTAACGACTCTACCCTTTGGAAATTATATGTAGCACCTCTACATGCCTTCGACATCATCTTGGTAATAGAATGGTTAAGGGCTCATGAAGCCATAATTAATTTTCAAGATAAATGGATAGACTATATGGATAAATACAAGCAGAGAGTGAAAATACATAGTGACCAAGGGTCTTTTCACCCTCATATGATCTCAATAAGGTAACTAAATAAAATTTATAGGAAAGGTGGTATGGTATTTGCCATTAAGTTGAACCATAACATTGGAGATGATAAGAAGGGGGGATTATTTAAGGAGCACCCAATATTGTAAAATTTTGGATATGTTTTTCCTGAAGACCTTCTGAAGATACCACCTAAGTGTGATTTTGACTTCACCATTGAACTATTTCTAGGTTTAGAACCCATTCATATAACTCCTTATAATATGAATCCTATTGATATGTAGGAGTTAAAAGTGCAACTTTAAGGGTTTTTGGAAAGGAGTTCGATTAAACCCAGTGTGTCACCATGGGGTGCCCTTATTCTTTTAATCAAAAATAAGGATGGGTCATTGAAATTATGCATAGATTACAAAATATTGAATAAGGAAACTATTAATAATAGGTGCCCTTTACCCAATATTGAGGATTTGTTTGATCAGCTCAAGGGTGCCACCATATTTTCAAATATTGACTTGAAATAAAATATACCATCAATTGAGAATCCATGAGCATACTCATAACACCACTTTTAAGAATAGGTATGGTCATGATGAGTTTACAATATTACCTTTTGGACTGACTAGTACCTCGATAGTATTCATGAATTTGATGAACAATGTGTTCAGGGAGCATATAGATTAGTTTGTATTAGTATTCTTGGATGATATTATGATATATTCTCAAAATAAGAAAGAGCATGATAAGCATTTAAGGATTGTGCTTGGGTTGTTGAGAAGGAACCAACTCTATGGAAATCTATCAAAATGTGATTTTTATGTTCTAGAGGTACAATATCTGGGACATATCATATGTAAAGAGGTAATATTAGTTGATCCCAAAAATATAGAGGCCATTTTGAGCTGGCCAATGCCTACTAATGTATACGAAGTGTGGAGCTTCATGGGATTGATCGGGTATTATAGGCGGTTTGTAAAGGATTTTTTAAAAATAACCTGCTCCATAACTAACATTCAGATGAAGGGAAAGGAATATAAATGGATGAACAAGTGAGAAACCACATTTGAGTTGATTAAGTAGAAGCTTACTACTGTAACTGTTCTCAAGATTCTAGACCCACACAAGAATTTTTTAGTCTATATTGATGCTTCTTTAGAAGGTTTGGAAGGATTTCCATCTCAGGAATATTTTGTCATAGCATAGGAGTCAAGGAAAATTAAGAAACATGAGGTCAAATAAGATATGCATGATCTAGAACTAGAGGCTATTATGCATACCCTTAATATTTGGTGATATTATCTACTAGGAAAGCATTTTTATTTGAGAACTAATGATCAAAGCTTGAGGTATATATTTATCCAACCAATGCTCAATGTACAGTAGAGAATATATATAGAGTTCTTATTAGAATATGAATTTGGTATAGAGTATGTCAATGGAAAGGAAAACAAGGTTGTTTATACCTTGAATAGTAGAAGACATAGTTTCTTTGATTTGTAGTCATGTGGACTTAATGGACCAAGTCAAATGAATGTTAGAAATAGATTATATTACATCATTTGGGTCATGTAAATGTACCTTCCTTGGTACATACTTAGGACATTAGATTACTTTAGGGGGAAGTTATCTAGTTACTTCATGCAATGTAATAAATGCACAAGTGTCAATGTGCAAGTTGTATATGTGCAAGATGTCCCTTGCACAACTAGGTAGAGTGTTGGCCAAGGAACCTATCTTCCTATATAAAGGGCCATACATAGATAGAGTGAGAGATATAGAGAGTGTGTGAGTGATAAGCTCAGAGCTCATTCGTGAGTAGTAGCTTTGATCATGGAGTGTTCATTTCCTCCATAGCTACTTTGTATTCATTTCCATCATTTCTATTTATAGCATATTTCAGTCATCTCGTAGATTTACTTTCTTTCATATTATTCTGCATCTTGTGATTGCTATCTCCCATTACATGTGTATCAAAATCTAATAGTGGTATCAGAGCTACGGTAGATCAAGCTACAGTAGATCAATAGGAAAACCACCATTATCATTGACCCTAAGTTTTTTGTCAACCTGACGCGTTGTTGGACCAACCACTATCAAAAAATCTCAGAAGAGTCTAGGTGGTAGAATTAGGGAGAGCCACGAGTGAGGACTAAAATAAATATTAGTTTTAGAAATACTGAGATTGCATATGGCTAGAGTCTTTCCACAAAGTTACAAGAAAAACTCGTGAAGACTAGGACTCAACATTTGATCCACTAGTTTGATGAATCAACTAGTGAAGCTCATCTAAGAGATCTGGAAAAGTTTACCTAAAGTTTCTTTTATTGTAGGGAATTAATTCTTAGATGATTGGGACACCTCCTACAATAGAAATCTAGGAGATTTCAACTTCGTTGCCCGAAGGTTGGAGTGCCTTCATAGTGCAGATATTAGTTGTTGCAAGAGAAGAATACTACAGAAGAGACTTCTGGAGAAGAATCATGGTGAAGTTAGGAGACAGGAGATCTCCATTGCTAGATTGAGAACTTCACAAAAGAAAAAAGGCCATAGAAGCCTTGATCCAGAAGAAAAGGCCATAGAAGCCTTGATCTAGAAGAAAAGGCCACAAAAGCCTTGATATTGAAGAAAAGACCACAAAAGCCTTGATATTGAAGAAAAAGAAAAGCTTTGATATTGAAGAAAAGGCCACATAAGCCTTGATATTGAAAAAAGGCCATAGAAGCCTTGATATTGAAAAAGGCCACAGAAGCCTTGATCTTGAAGAAGACTCTAGAAGAGAGTATCTAATTCAGAAGCAGATTTTAGTACTAATACTTTGTTGCAGGAAAAGGAGATTCAGTGAGTTGGGAAAGCTTCCTACAAGAAATTTAGGAAGAGTATCTTCTTCAGAATCAATCCAGCACCTGAAGCAAAAGAGATCAGGAGAAGATCTCATTGAAGAACTTCTAGACTTGGAAGAAGAAGAAGGACTAGGAGAGTCTTGCTCGAATCCAAAAGTAGCAGAATCAGAGATCTAGAAGAAGATCTCACCACCAACACTTCCAGAAGTAGAAGGTTGAAGAAAAGGTCTCAAGGAAGACTAGAAGAAGCTGCAAGATCAAAGGCCTTGGGGAGGTCTCTATGAGCATCTAGTAAAAGGCTTGGAGAGCCTTACTAAAGAAATCATCAAAGGAGTTCTGAGGAGAACTCATTGGAGAAATTCACTATAGGAGATAGTGAAAGATTTGGGACAATTATCACCATCCGACAACAAGCCCAAAAGAAGAAGAAGAATTTGGCAAGGAGTGCCAAATCTCAGAAGACCTCAAGACATTCAAAATCTTGAGAAGAAGATCCTGTTTGAAGTCAGAATTCGACAAGAATCTTGAAGGAAGATTCAGATAGAAGAAGCCTACCAAATCTAGGAGATTTGGAGATTACCTCTCACAGCAAGAAGGCACCACTTCATAAATAAAGACTTCTTCAAATCTATAGCAAAATGAGGAGACTACAAGAGGAGAACAAGCCACCAAAATCCTAGGCTCGTGAAAGAAAGTTCAAGACCATATTTTGGTGAAGACGAAGTTGTTCAGGATAGCCTACAAAGAGTTGCAAGATCTTACTCAAGGCAACAACTTGGTGATCTTAGACACCAAGATCTACATCCTCTACAGAAGTGGCAAAAGAGCTACAAAAGCTTTCAGAAAAAGGTAAGCAACTATTGGTGCAAGTAGATTCATTAATTGGATTACTTATCAGATTTGTTAAAGCACCTTAATTTGGATTAAAGTTGCAAAAAGGAGAATTGAATTACAGTCTTCAAAAGTGCAAAAAGAGAAAGGTTATTTTTAAGGTTCATTTGCACATTAGGAGTTGATTAGATTTCAGAATTACAACTATCTATCAACTACCTATCATCTACTTTGGAAAGCAAAAGAAGACTAGCTCCTACTACCTTGCTTATAAGGAAATTGCAGAATAATTCTTGAAGATTCATTTCAGATTATTCTTGATTAGTTGTAGTAAATTGATTAAGTGCATTATTTTGAGAGTTGATTGGAGTGATAAGGTGAAATTGTTAGTGCATTAAAAGTGAAATATTATTAGATTCATTTGCACTATTCTATTGCTCTCAAAAATATTATTGTTTGTGTTCGTGAGAAGGGCACAAAATCAGAATTTGTCAAAGTGTCTAAAGACATTGTTAGTGCACAAAAATCTGCAACATTCAGTGGCCAAGAGAAGCCACCAAATCATCTCAATCCTCCAAGCATTGGAGAAGAAAGTAGCCACCGAAGATCAGCAAAGGAAGCCTCAAATCGAGACTTGGTGAGTCTCAAATTCAAAGCACAATAAGGTTTCTGTTACAAAGAAATAGTGCAGGAATATACAGAAAAAAAGGAGCTTCTATCAAGTGGTTACAAGCTTGGGTTCATTTGTAAAATATCCAAGCAAAAAGGGGAAGGTGTCTAATCAAAGAGACAACCTCAAAACCCCTACATTGCATTCAAAATTCTGCCACAAAACCAAAAATTCAGACCTGAAAGAAGGAGTGCAAAAGAAGGTGCAATAAAGGATATTTTATATATAAATACATTACATTGCGTTGCACTATCCTAATCTGGTTTATACAGGGAAAGAAGGCAGATTTGAAGGTGCCTCAAAGGCACAATATTCACTGGAAAAACCAGTCGAAGGTGGCCGAATGCTAGCATCTATCCAAGCATAGCAAAAGGAGCCACTCTAAGGGCTCATTCTCCTCACATCTTGGATGATCGAACCTACAAAATACAAGGAGCAAAAGCAAAGGGAGAAACAACATTATTCGAGAGCAACATTATCTACAAAAGGAGGATGTATAATAGGTGAGAAAAGAAGAATATTAAAGCACCATTGGAGTGTTTCAAACTCCACATCCGCATTGCTCAAAATCGGTGCTCAAGCCTCCAAATCGTTGCTCCACATCCCAGCTAAAAATATTGCAATTGAACGAAAGAGGAGTTGGGGATTTTACAGGGTTAAAGAACCTCCAAAGGGCCCTTTGAAGCAGCGATAGAGAAGACGTCCATGCACAAGGAGGAAGTGACATTTGTCACTTGAGGTAAAACCCTAACGCTCCTCACACAAATTCTCATCTTCATCAAGAAAACGATTACAAGCAATAGGCTGGTGCATTGAGTGTATGAGATACACTTGTCCATAAAGAGACCAAGCACTCTACTGAAGAACGTAACGTCCATACGTTACTCAAAGGAAGAAATGAGCATTTTTTAGCACCTTCTACTCCTCAAGCGCTCAAGAAGAAAATGGATGTGCCACTTGGCACTTAATACAAGATTCTCCTCCATTTTAAGGGCATCAACGACCAAGCATTCAAACAATATTTACATCTCTCATTCAACACTTTGGGGTCTGCGCACACAAGGCCGAGTTGCAGCATGTAAGGAAGGTGGTAGAGCCTTCAATGCTCTGGTCAAGCAAGGTCAAAGGTAGAGACTAAAGGGTACCATATTTGGAACATTAAATACAAGGAAAGTTCCAAGCAGTTCTATTGGAGGGTACAGTCAAAGCAACGATGTCAATATTGCAGCCCTTGCACATCTGAAATCAACGTCGATTATTGCTTGATATAAGGTAAGGTTTATTCCCATTTTTATGTGCTTTCATTTCTTGGGAGTTATAAGGTTAAACTTAGAGGAATTTAATCATATTGAAAGCCATACCTCAAAGGGAATAATTTATCAAATTAATATAATATTTGCAATATAAAACCTAGGAGTAATAAGGGTTTCTACTGGAAATTAATCTTAAATATTTGCAAATATTATTGTGGTCTAATTTTTCCAAAATTAGGGAGTTATAAGGGTTACTACATCAAATTAATTTATTGGAAATTAGATACACTTAAATTAAATCCTAAAGGGATATTAAAAAGAGAGGTTTATCAAAGCATTTCAAAGGTTGGAAATTTATAATATTATTGTCTCAAAATTTCTCAAAAAGAGACAAAAGAAATCCAACATTAAAACCTCTTTAAATTTGGGAAAAGTGCTTAGTTCAATAGGAGCAATAAGGGATAATAGAAGTTGATTTTGGTATTTACAAAAACTTTACAAAATCAACCAAAATTGAACTACAATTTACAAAAGCACTATATCTTATCTAAAACATACTAGGGAGTCATAAGGCATTCTACAAAACTTGGTAATATCAACATTTATCAAATATTATCAAGTTGCAAATCCATTAGCAAAATATAAGCTTTCTACAAAACCTAAAATTCCTTAAGAGTATATACTCTCATTACTAGGGAGACATAAGGAAGCCTACAAAACCTAAGGATTAATAAAGGTTTTATCAAATCAAGCTTATATACTTCAATTAGGGATCATATATCCTAATAGGGAGCCATAAGGATGTCTACTTCCCAAAATACTACAAACATCAATAAGGATAATTACTTTAGTAAGGAAAAATCTAGTGCTATAAAACTTGGGATCATGAATCTACTCATGAAATCTGAAAGAATGTTAGATCTAACTTCAAAAGTAATCCATAGTGAAGCCTTAGAATATAATTTTGATACTATGGAATGCTATCTTCAAGCCCATCTCAATGAAGCTATTGATAATGGAAAAAGTGACATTACACTTTCCTTAGACCTTGTGAGCATATTATACATGGCATTGCTCACATATAAACACTACAAGAATGAAAATGTAGAACAAAAAGGATTGATAGAACTACTCAAAAAGAAGGTAAAACTTAATGAGTCATATCTAGAAAATCTCTTTCAATCCTCATGCAGCATTGGCACTTCAGGTTCTACTAACTCAAGATCTTATCATGATGCCCTAAGTGGTTGTTCAGAAGATTTTGTATAGATTGAAGACAAGAAAGGAGAACCTTCTCTACAAGAACCAAGTAGCAGCACAACCACCTATGAAAGCACAGATATTGGATTCAAAGGCAAAGCTAAAGAAGAAGAAGATGAATCCAATGAAGGAGGAATACAGTGCAAGGTCAATTGAAAGAAGAACCTACAACTTCAGCCTATTTTGCATCATCTAAAGACTGAAGCAACTACAGAAGAAACAAGTACAAAGCTCAAGATGGAAGAAGATCCACATTGAAGACTAAAGTCTTCAATACCCAAATAATGTAATACAGGGGGATGTTAGAAATAGATTATATTACATCATTTGGGTCATGTAAATGTACCTTCCTTGGTACATACTTAGGACATTAGATTACTTTAGGGGGAATTTATCTAGTTACTTCATGCAATGTAATAAATGCACAAGTGTCAATGTGCAAGCTGTATATGTGCAAGATGTCCCTTGCACATCTAGGTAGAGTGTTGGCCAAGGAACCTATCTTCCTATATAAAGGGCCATACATAGATATAGTGAGATATATAGAGAGTGTGTGATAGAGTGTGTGAGTGATAAGCTCAGTGCTCATTTGTGAGTAGTAGATTTGATCATGGAGTGTTCATTTCCTCCATAGCTACTTTGTATTCATTTCCATCATTTCTATTTATAGCATATTTTAGTCATCTCGTAGATTTACTTTCTTTCATATTATTTTGCATCTTGTGATTGCTATCTCCCATTACATGTGTATCAAAATCTAACAAAAAATGCAAGCACAAGACCAGTATTACAGTGATATTCGGGTAAATATGGAAGGGAATTTTGAAGAGAATAAGAATTTTGGAATAAAATATGGTATTTTATGTTTTAAGGGTAGGGTAATGATCCCTAAGACTTGTGATTTAAGGATATTTATCATGAAAGAGGTACATATATCTCCTTACTCTACTCACCTAGGAGGGACAAATATGAAGGAGAACATGAAGAAAACCTTATGGTTGGGCATGAAGAAAGATATAACTGACTTTGTGACTTGATGTTTGGAATGTTAGAAAGTGAAATTTGAGCTTAGACATCCAACTAGACAATTATACCCACATAATATACCAATATGAAAGTGGAAGGTTATATTTATGGACCTCATAGTGGTTCTACCTAAGACCACATACCAACATGATGCAATCCTAGTAGTGGTCGATAGATTGACCAAGGTCGCACATTTTATTCTAGGAAACACCAAGGATGATTTCCTAATAGTGGCCAATAGATTTTCCAAAAAAAATTTAGGTTGCATGGTTACCCTGAGGTAATCATCTTAGACAGGGACTCCAAATTTATATTTGAGTTTTGTTAGGCCCTTCATCATGCAGTTGGCATGATGTTGAATATTATCTCTACATATCATCCATAAAAAAATGGACAAACAGAAAGGATAAACCAAATATTAGAATACATGCACTGCATGTATTGCATGGATCGAAAGTCTTGATGGGAAGAATTTTTGTATCTTGTTGAGTTTACAGATAACAATAGGTATCATGTTTTCTTAAAAATGGTCCTATTTGAAGCCTTGTATGGTCAGAGGTGTAAGCTTTTCTATCTTGGTATAACTTAGAGGCTCAGATTGTCATTAGACCAAACATGGTTAGGGATATGGAGGAGCAACTTAGGATGATCAAGAAAAGGCTTAAGAAAGCCATAAATCCTCAGAAGAGCTACACTGATTTAAAGCATCCACCTAGAGAATTCTCTATGGGGAACAAATTTTTCCTAAGAGTCAAACTCATGAAGAGTGTCATCAAGTCTTCTAAGTTGGATTCCCATTTTTTGGGCCCTTTGAAATCACTGCAAAGATAAGTCCAGTAGCTTATAGACTTGTCTTACCACCAAAGTTGTCAAAGATCCATGACTCCTTCCACATATCCCTACTTAGGAAGTGCATTGTTGATTCTAATAATGTGTTGGATGTCTCAAAATTGTAGGTGAAAGATCTATCAGTCATTGAAGTGATGCTAGTAAATATTCTAGAGTTTCATTCCAAATCAATGAGGAAATAAACTCTAGAACAATGTAGGGTCCAATGGGACCAATATTCTGAGAAAAATACCACTTGGAAAAAAGTGGATGAAATGGATAGTTTCCTTATTTTTTTGAATAAATTTAAAGTGTAATATTTTGTAGGAAACACATCAGACTGTGTTTAGTCCAAGGAGGGTAGTATGTCATGATCCACCTTGGTAGGTTTTGCTACTCAAGTTGGACTATGTATTAGAGAATGATGTTTAATGCTTAGCTTTGTTGCTTTTGATGGATATATGCTTCTAATATTGTGTCTATTTTATATAAGAATATGGTACTATTGATGCTTTACATGGTTGTAGGATTAGGTACTCTCATGGGTGGACAAGAGAATTGGCCACAAGGAATGAGAGACCATATTGAAGGGGAAATGATGATGATGACTTGTTCATCAAACAACTTAGGGTAACATGGATAAATACCCTACATGTAGGTGTACTAGCATATTTTTGTTGTTTGATTGTGACTCATGTCAAGAAGTTGCTTGTAATGAGTCTCCTTTAAGTTAGTTGGTGATAGATTATTCTATATTAAAATATAGGCCACCTACTTAATGATAAAACAATGGTGTGAAACTTGGAGGAAAAGAGCATTGCATTTACATTTGACATGTTGGCATGGAATGATTCCTTCCTTGTTTGTTAAAGGTAAATTTTGATGCTAGATCTATGGTTAGTCTTGTTGTATACTTTATCCACGTTGAGGTTATCTCCCCCACACTTGGTTATTAATATATTTTCTTAGTGATGGTGGAGTCACCTTAAGTTTGATAAAGATGCTTTTATTCTCCTTCCTTCTTGTTGCATGAGTAGCGCTTGATTAAGGTGGTAATGGACATTAGGAAATGCTTCTAGAATTACCTTACAAATCCTTCCATGAAGAGGATTTATCCTATCCTTTCCTTGGGCATTTTAAGAGAACTTTAATTGGAAAGAAATGGGGACACATCATGAGTATCAAGAGCAAAGAGGAGAGAACAATTTTTGATGTGCAACACAGGGGTAAACAGAGTATGGAGTGAAAGGAATGAAGGAATGAATACCACCCAACCATTTTCATTGATGTGGAATTTTAGGTAATAAATGTGGCTCTTGGTGATTGATATGCTTGGGATGTTTTCGTTATGTTTGTCTACATTTTTCTTTCTATTCTAACTTACTAAGAGGCCATTGTTTTGTTGGTTGACTATGTTTACCTCTTGATGCTTATGTATTCATTTTGGACCTGCTATGCTATGTGTTGGTTTTTTTGTACTTAGGTTTTGATTAATGTTTGAGCTTGGATTCATGTGCTTGATTTTTCTAGCTTGGAACCCATTCTCATTGTGTGGTGAAGAGCACAATGGAGTGACTAAGTTTGGTCCTAAATGTTTGTTATTGTATGCCTTATTTATTGACCATTGTATCGTTGCAACATATACCTGGTTGTAATATTCAAAACTCCCTCTCTGTTAGCTTGAAGTCATGTTGTTGTGTGTTTCTAGTGCCTAGGTTATAGTGCATATGGTGCTTTTAGATCATAATAAAAAATTAGATTAGATGGTTTATTTTTCAATATGTGTATGCAACTTTAGGGTTTGGTTAAGTATTATTTAGGTTGATAATGCTAAGGTTGGTATTAAAAGGATATTTTCTTCAGTTGTATTATATAGCTTAGGTTCAGTTTAAGTACTAAGCTTTCAAGGGTACTTTAATCTTGATAGAATTAAAAGATTTATTTATTTCTAATTTTGCTTTGCTTTTGGGTTTAATGGAATTGACCCTTAATTAATAAAAGGATAGATTAAAGCAATATAATATTTATATTTTTGTAGATTAATATAATTTAATATTTAGTTTTGCAAATAATCAAATGATACCATATGGGAACATCCCCACAAAGACTGGGTAAAAATTAACTTCAATGGAGTTGCAAAAGGTAACCCGAGTCATGCTGGTGGTGGGGGTCTTATTAGGAATGAAAGAGGTTAGGTAGTGGCTGCATATGCTAAGGATCTAGGGATTACCACAAATCACCAAGCTGAAGCAAGGACAATGTTGACAGGCCTCCAAATTGCAATGAATTTGGGTTTTAGGAGAATTGTTCTTGATGGGGATTCCAAGAATATTTTAACTTCCCTTAAAAAAGGGGAGTTAAATAATTCTAGTAGTTTCCAAATAGTTACAGATGTGAGGAGTATTTTTGGAAACCTAGAAAAAATTCAATTTAAATATATTTATAGAGAGGGAAACAAAGTTGCAGATAAAATGGTGAATATGACAGTTAAATCTAAGAATTTCAAGGTCTGGTCATATGCCCCCATGGAGTTTGAAGATATTATAAGAATTGATAATGAAGCTAGCGAATTAAGAAAGCAGAGCAAAGCAGAATACATATTGGTATCATGTGATGAAGGATTTGAGCACACTAAATTACATTATTGTTAGCAATTTCTTTATTAGTTATGTAAAGCATTGAGCACTACATCAACTACGTTAAATAGAAGGATAACAAGAGGAATATTATTTCAGCTTCTCCATCAACAAGTTTATCCCAGGTTTGTTTGTTTTACTAAGATAGGGCTATCTTGCATTTTTATGATCTTATCTTATTTTTTTCTTGTATATCTTTTGAGCTATGTGTAAAGGTTTGGGGTCCTTCAACCCCTTTTTTATCAATACCAAAGAAAAATTGATATATTAATGCAATATAATCTTTAGATTTGCTATTAATCTAATGATAGATTAATTTAATGTAATCTCTAGTTTTGCAAATATTCAAATGATAGATTAATGCAATATAATCTTTAGATTTGCAATTATGCTAATGATAGATTAATTTACTGCAATCTTAAGTTTTGAATTAATCTATTGATGCATTAATTTAATGTAAACTTAAGGTTTGGGATTAATATAATGATGGACTAATTTAATATAGTCTTAGATTTAAAATTAATCTAATGATAGATTAATTTAATGCCTGAGTTTTAAATTAATCTAATGATAGATTAATGGAATCTTATATTTGGTGCTAGTCTAATGTTAGATTTAATTGATCTAATCTTTTGGAAGTAATCCAATGATGGATTTAAGGGTTTACTCATGAGACTAAACTAAGTTGGTTCTAATGGAGTTAACTTTTCAAGATTGGATATTATGCTAATGATATATTTCATGGTTAAAATCTTCAGTGTAACATTCTTTATATCATTATTAATATTTTGAAGGATAACTAACACTGCATTAGTGGAAGATAATATTTAGATGGTTTGCTTACCTTTGAATTTTAAAATATTTGTGGAAAATATTTTGGAAAGAAGTATGGGCTTCTTTTGCTTGTGTTGTTGTATTAAATTGATTCATATAAAAATGCATGGCTTGAGAAATGGAAAAAGAATTTAAAATATTTGTGGAAAATATTTTGGAAAGAAGTATGGACTTCTTTGTTTGTGGTTATTATGCAATGAATCATTTATAAATTCATTAAAACTTGCATATGAGTTGTTTTGACCCTCACCATCCTATCAATAAACTATAGAGGTCAAGGGAAGAAGATGTCAGATCATGCTAGTTGATTCTTCAATTATTCTTGGAATCTTGTGAAGGATTAAATTGGAAATCACTCTTGGTGAAAGAGGATTTATTGTAATAGAAGAAAAGACTATTCATATGTATAATCTAAACCTTTAATTGAATGTTTTCATGGTGCCATATTGATTATTGATTTTATGGTTTTATCCATGTTGTTGGAGCTAATGCTTTGATCTAAAGGTTTTATTAGATTTATTTTCAAGCTTAAGATAAGATAGCATTTTGCTTCCATTATAGAAGTTTCTCTTTTATTATTGCTTGCAAAGAGTGAGAGAGAGAGAGAGAGTTATCTTTGGGCTTAGGGGTTTCTTTGGGAAGGGCTCTAAAGGTAACCTTGTCTAAAACTCTCCTTTTCAACTTGGGTTGTTGTGGGGTAGAAACACCTAGTTCCTATGTCCATGAGAAGACAATCATGTGGAGTGATTGATGCTTAGAAACCCATCATGAATATGGGTGTAAATAAAAAATGTGCAACACCAATACACAGATAAAAGCAAATGCACCAAAAAGCATAGTACAACTCCACAAAAATGCACAAAAATGAATAATATTTATTATTATCAACAAATATCCAAGTTATACAAATGAATATACCCCAATATGGGGTTTTACAATGCTTTTTGATACGAATAATACAAATGGTAGGGTTTTTGAAGCCCTAGTTCATTGAAATAGTTGGTGTCTTCTTTGCTCATCTTTGATCCAAACAAGGTTGTAGGTGGGCTTGTGTATCCTAAAAGGGCCATCCTAGCTTCAAAAACTTCTAGATATATGATCTTATACCTACAAATAGAGAAAAAAACAAAAATGAGATTAGCAGCACCTACGAGGGCTCCACTGTGTGAGGCCCTCAAAAATATAAATAACTAAAAACCATGTGGTTTGAGAGAAATTAGGAAAAAAAAATAGGAAATTAATATTGTATTCAACCTTGGGAATAATAGGTTACATTGGTATTTATACTCGTAAAAATAAATGAACTTAAGGAATATAGGGAAGTTAGGGAAATAGAAGAAATAGGGAGGAAAAAAGAAAGGGAAAATGAGTTGGTTCTCCTTGCTGCCCTTGTCATCCAATCCTACCCAGTTATATGTCGTCCAAGTCAAACTTACATGCCCAGTTATCTATCGTCCAAGTCAAACTTACATGCCTCGTCCATGTAAGTGGTCATGTCAACCTTTGATGCTCCATCATACTTGCTCAATTGGATCCCATGTCCAATAGGAGTTGCAACTGATTTGCACTGCTCCATGGAAAATTTCTTGATCATGTATCGAGTATACTTGTGTTGATATATGAAGATCCCTTTATTTTATTGATACACTACCATCCCTAGGAAGTATCACATTAAACCAAGATCTTTCATATCGAACTGTTTCATCATGGAGTTTTTGAACTCCATATTCATTTTATTGTTACTACCCATAAATATTAGATCATCCACATACAAACAAACTATGATAATGTCTACTCCATGCTTTAGGTAGTATAGATTTGGTTCACTTTTGCTTCTTGTGAATTCATACTCACTAAAATAGCCATCAATGAGTGAGGACCAAGCTCTTGGTGCTTGCTTGAGGCCATAAAGTGCTTTCTTCAATTTGTAAACAAGGTTCTATTTTCCTTGTTCTTGGAAACCTTGAGGTTGTTGAACATAAACCTCTTATGTCAAGTATCCGTTCAAAAAAATACTCTTTACATCCATGTGTTGAACATTCCATCATTTATGGGCTGCTAAGGAAAGAACTGATCTGATTGTCTCTTGTCTTGCAATAGGAGCAAAATTTTCCTCATAGTCAATGCCATATTTTTAAGTAAAACCTTTTTCTACTAGTCTCGCCTTATGCCTCTCAATGCTTCCATCAGTATTGTACTTGGTCTTGTAGACCCATTTACATCCAACATATTTTTTACCTTTTGGTAGCTTGTCTAGCTCCCATGTATCATTATTTTTTATAGATGTTATTTCCTCTTTCATGGATTCTTGCCATACATTTTGAGTACATGCCTTCTCATAGCTAGCTGGTTCTAGCTGTGAACTAGCCAATAAAGCATAATTGACTGCATCTCCTCTAGGTTCTTGGGAGTTATCATTCCCATACAATTGTAAATTCTCAAGTTGCTACATAACTGAATTCATTTAACTAGCTTGGATTCTAGTGAATCTTCTTTGGAAATTTTGATCCAGCATCTGAAAGAAAGGATGATGTAAATTTATTTTACCTCTTGATGGAGAGTCAATGTCCATCGATGAAGAATTTACTAATATCTGTGGAGAAGGACTTGGACTGGTGGTTGATGTAATTGATGTAGTACTCCTACTTGGCCTTGGAGGGGGTGGTGTGTCTTTCTTGGGAGACACTTGTTGTACCTGCTGTATTTGTGAAGAATTTACATCTTGGGACTCATCATCAACAAAAAGACCCCATTCTCCTCCTTCATCAAAAATTACATCCCTGGAGAGTATAACCTTATGAGTCTTGGGATTGTAGAGTCTATATGCCTTTGTAGACTCACAATACCCTACAAAAATACAAGCTTGAATTTTTGGATCAAGCTTCTTCCTTTTATCATCAAGAATGTGTGCATATGCTAAAGAACCAAACACTTTGAAGTGCTTTACATTAGGTTTCTTTTTGTACCATGCCTCATAAGGAGTGACACCATCTAAAAAAGAAGTAGGACTTCTATTTAGAATATATACATTGGTTCTTATAGCCTCTACCCAGTACATATGAGTTAGATGCTTAGACTGTAGCATCGATCTTGCCATCTCAACTATGGTGCAGTTTTTTTGCTCTACCACACCGTTCTATTGTGGGTTATAGGCAGTGGTAAATTACCTTTTGATCCCACTTGCTTTACAATATTTCAAGAATGCTTTTGAGGAGTATTCACCTCCTTGATTTGTCCTAAGACATTTTACATAATTCCCACTTTGATTCTCTACATTGTTTCCAAAATATATGAAGCAATCAAAAGCTTCATCTTTATGTTTCAAAAAATAAATCCAGCACATTCTAGAGAAGTCATCTATGAAAGTGAGAAAATAAGAATAGTTTTCGAGACTCTGTATTTGCATTGGTCCACAGATGTTTGAATGTACTAACTAAAGTGGATAGTTGGCTCTCCATGCTTGTACTTTCAAAAAATTTGACCTTGAGTGCTTTCCCAAAGCACATCCTTCATAGACCTCCTTTTTTTCATTTATTTTGGGAATTCTTGTCACCATAGCTTGAGAATTTAGAAGTTTCAAGCTAGCATTATTAAGGTGACCATATCGCAAGTGCCAAAGCACACTTGGATTTTTTATAGCTACATTTGCAATTTGAGATCCTCTTGGCTCATCAAATTTGAGAGGGAATAACCTGTTCTTGGTCATGGGGACCTGTGTGATGACACGATTACAATTATTTTTATCAAAAATGATACATTGTCCTTCATCAAATACAAGTTTGTAATTGTTCTCCATCATTTACCCAATGCTTAGCAGATTGTGTTGGAGTTGTGGAGTGTAATAGATGTCATGCACTTTCTTTAGTCCTTATTTGGTTGGAACCTCCATGGCTCCAATACCATCTACTTGCAATGTCTTATCATCCCCTAATTTGATTTGGGATTTATAAGTGGAATATAAAGTAGAAAATAAATGTTCTTTTCCACTCATATGGTTTGAACAACTAGTATCCAGAATACATGTGTTATTTAGATTTTGTTCTGATTGTCCATATGATAGAAAAAGATTAGAGGTATCATATTCTTCTTCATAATTACCATATTGACTACTGCTGCCTTGTGAATATTTTGACCAGCAGTCGTGAGCGAAGTGACCTGGCTTGCCACAGTTGAAACAAGTTGATTTGGACTTGTCACTTCCTCGCCCTTGATTTCCACTTTGTCCTGGATTTCCTCCTCAATTTTTATTTCCACCTCTTTGTTGATTGCCTCCTTTGTATGAGTTTCCTCCTCTATTGGAATTGCCTCCTATGTTCTGATTGCCTCCTCTATAGTTGCTTTTTCCTCTACCTCTTTGCTTACCTCTGCCTTGACCTCTTCCCCATCCTCTTCCATTGTTTTCATTGGAAGTGAAGGCCTTATCATCGCCTTCGTAGCTGGTTTAAGGAGTTTCAGTAAACCTCTCTTCATGTGACATTAACTATCCGATTAATGCATCAAATGTTAAAAGGGAAATATCTTTGGATTCTTCTATAATTATGGCAATATGGTTCCATTTTTGTGTAAGTGTTCACAATAATTTTTTTACAATTGTATAAGGCTTGATTTATTTGCCTAGTGTAACCATTTTATCTACTATTCCTTTTACTCTAACACAATAATCATCGACTTTTGCATCATCTTTAATTCAAATATTTTCAAAATCTCTCTTTAGTGTTTGAAGCCTTACTTGCTTCACTTGATTTCTACCTTGGAATCCATCACTCAATGCTTTCCATGTGGGTTTTGTATAGCCTTCCTCTATGATATCCCATAAACCTCTTCCTATGAGTAGGGTCTTCATATTTATAGACCAGTACTCATAGTCATAACCGTTAAATTCTGGGATAGGTAAGCTATTGTGTGAGGCCATAGTTACCAAAAAACTCTCTTTATTTCATGGTTACAAAAGTACTTTGCTGAATGAAAGAAAGAAGAAGAAGGAAGAAGGAAGAGATTACAAATTTAAGTCAAATCTGACTTGTTCTACTCTATCATTGACTACTTGCTCCTCTTGATGTGGGGATGTGATCTCTTGATCTGCAAAGTTATCTGCCACTTCTTCATTGTCACTTATTGGTATGATTTTTGATGATGGTGGTTCTAGGATTTACACTGAAATGTTGTAGTGTGTGTACTTTGATTCTTGTGGTGCAGCTTGGATGGATTATGATTGTTCAAATTGACTTCTAAATGGATTATCTTCAAAATCCGCTTTGTAACCTGAGTCAGGATGCCTTTGATGTGCGATTACTATGTTTTGAAGTTGACTAAACATAATTTTGAGTCCATAACCTCTTACCTTTTCATAAAACCTTTATGCATCTTCTCTTGCTGGAATTGCACATAAGACATGATAACACCCATTAGGTCTGATCATCAAATGCCTTTTATAAAATACTAAGCCTCTTAGACTCATTACACACTCTTTCCTCTTAAGAAAGTTATCAATTTCTCTTTCAATCTATGAGTATTTCACAAAAAAGTGAAATGTACAATCTCTTTGTGGATGACAATATTAAGCCTTCAAGGCTTTTACAACTAAATTTTAAAATTTAAACTTATTAAAAAACATTAATTATTCATATTTAATAAAAACTAATTTTATAATCATTAAAACCTAAGTTTTAAAATAATTATAAATTAATTTTTATTAAATTTATATTTAATAATTTTAAATTTCTAAATTTTAAATAATAAAAAATTTTATCTCTAGCCCATTCGAACCCGTGACCTCTTGATAGTCACAAAAAATTAGACCAATGCGCCATAGAGTTTAATTTAAAACTCAAAGGATATGTGATCCTTTCCAACTATGCTTTCCAGGCGATTTCAAAAAAACAAAGGAAAATAGTGTCAAGCGGGATTCGAACCCGTGACACCCAAATCACAAGCACTCCACCTTAGCCGCTCGAGCTACGCCCATGACTGATTATGGAGGAGGAGGGATTTGTATTTAACAAGCTCTTGTTGTTGATTGCAAAGGAAAAAAAAAATAATCCCACATTCATTAGGATGGAGGCAATGCAAGGGTTTATAACCCTAGGCATGCACCTTTTGAAATGATTACCTTCAGGTAATCAGTGATCACCCCTTTTGCCTCTGATTAGCCAATCATTCCTCGCCACATTGATCCCTTTGCTACCATGTTGCCTATCTGCATTAGCTTTTGAGTCATCCAATCAGTGTGGGTCTTGTTCTCCTCTCGCCACATGCCGCTCTCTGATTGGTTCTCCTGCATCACTCCTGTCTCCATGTGCTTGTTATGTTGGCCTGATCCAGACTTCACCTTGATCCACGTGCTTTAATATTCTCTTGCCTCAATCTACGTGTTGCAAGCCCCACCTTGACCTTGCTACGGACTGTGTGCTATGGGATTCTCTCTCCTTGGTCCTTGGGCTTCCCTTGTCTTGATCCTCGTACCCTCTCGGCTTTGACTCTGATACCAGATATGGTTTGAGAGAAATTAGGAGCAAAAAATAGGAAATTAATATTGTATTCAACCTTTGGAATAATAGGTTACATTGGTATTTATACTCGTAAAAATAAACAAACTTAGGGAATATAGGAAATTTAGGGAAATAGAAGAAATAGGGAGGAAAAAAGAAATGGAAAATGATTTGGTTCTCCTTGTTGCCCTTGCTATCCAATCCTGCCCAGTCAGCTATTGTCCAAGTCAAACTTACTTGCCCAGTCAACTACCGTCCAAGGAGGTAAAAGGGGTAAGATCCAAAGCTTATCGTTGAAACAATTTTTTTACCTTTTTTACTCCTTTTTGCTCCTTTTACTAGCTTTATTTCCAAAAAACCCTAGATCCTGAATGTAATACTGAAAATAAAACTGTGGGAACATGAAATATATACAAATATATTTATTACCTTGTAAAAACGATGAATTTTATTTCTTCTTCAATTAGTGATGGTCATGGGGATGCCCAAACGGTTCCCAAGAGTTGTAGGAGTGTAGATATACTATAGAAAATGCCTAGAGGCATTCTATGATGGTAGCAGATGCACTAGGACATTATGTGATGATGGTAGATTCACCAGGGTATTATGTAATGACAACAAATGCACCAGGGTATTCGAGGGTTGAGGAAGGTATCGCAGAACCAAATTTGATTTTGCATGGGTTATGCAATAGTGGATGCGAACAATACGAGGGCGACAATGGAGGGTAATAATAATGGTGAGATGGCTAGGGCTGATTGTTAGGGGGTTAGACCTTTTGATAATTCTTTGTGAATGTTTTTCAATAGAATTCAAACTCAAAAAATTAGGGACCAAGGATTAAGGGAGAGCTTAGGGAAATGTTAGGGGTTTGAGTCATCAAAATGACTCCTCTTTTATAATCTTCCCTTGGACATGTTAGGGTTTCGATGACACAAAATGTGTGGCCAAGATTAAAACATGAAGAAGGGTGGAGATTAAATCTGGGAAATTGGCATGGATTGAGGTGGATGGATGGCTAATATTAAATATATAAATATATTAAACAAATACATACATATATATATATATATATAATGGATGGTTGTGATTGGAGGATGCGGATGGATGACAAGTGGCTAGATTTTGGTCTCTTATGCCCCATTTTGTACCATGTTACGTGAAATACAATGCAACACAAAAATACGAGACACCTATTTTGGCTTGATGAAGAAGCATGTTTATTTCCTTGGAATGCAAATACGATCTTAAAGACAAAAGAATTTTGATGTGTAGCTTAACCCCTAAATTGGTGAATGAGTGAAGAATGAATCTCACAAGACAATTGACAGAATTGTGCAATGAAAATACAATTGAATTGTGCAAGTGTAAATGTATGATGTAAATGCAGATGATATGAATGATGTAAAATGATGATATGAATGATGTAAATGGATTCCATTTTTTCTCCAATGGAGAAAGGGGGTTGTTGTGAAATGCAAGTGATTGAATTTGTTTTTGCCCCAACAGAGAAAGGGATTTTTTCCAAGTGTAAATACCATGATCATGTAATATGTATCCCATTTTGGGAAATCATAATAAAATTTGGTTGTCCCGAGTTTAGGTTGATTCCATGCTATTGAAGAAAGTGCCTTTTGGCGTCATTGAAATGCAAAGATGTAAATACAAAAAAAGAGAAAATAGTTCCTCCTTGGGGTCACTCATGATTGTAGCTAATTCCCACACAAAATTCCTAAATGGTTGCTCAATCACTTTACCCGGCCTATATCCTCGGAGACTGGTGTAATTACAAAGAAAATGATGAAAGTTATCCATGTTGGGAACCCCATGGAAAAGGGTATCAATGACAATTATTGAGCAAATTGGTCTTGGCATAGTCTCACTCAAAATATGAGGGACCAAAAGTAATTTTATTTTCAAACAAAGAGATATTGGGTGATGAAGATGACCAAGTGTACTTATGGTGATTTACTCATATTACCAAATTACATGGACAACCAATCATTGCAATCACCAAGGAGATAGAATAGACCACTAGATATGAGGTTCACTTGAAATTGTATGTGAACTTGGCAAATGTTGAATTCAAATGCAATTGTTGATGGATTTGATGGTGTTGAAATGCAAATGTTGAATGATGTAAATTTATTTTTGTAAAATGTAAGTGGTTGATTCTATTTTTGCCCCAAAAAAGAAGGGTTTTTTGATATGGGAAAATGCAATGACTGTGAAAAGTGCAATGATTGATTCTATTTTTGCCCCAATAGAAAAGGGGTTTTTGAAAATACAAGTGATTGAGTCTATTTTTTCCCCAATAGAGAAGGGGTTTGTGAAAATGTAAGTGTCCTTATGGTGATCTACCCATCCTATCGAATTACATGGATAACCAGTCACTACAATCACTGGGTTACTAGGATAAACCACTAAATACAAGGTTCACTTGTACTTGCAAATGTACTTGGAAAATGTTGAATGATGGTGTAATGATGAATGAAATTGATGATGTTGAATACTAGTGTATGGATAATTCAAGGAATGAGTTTGTTTTTTCCCCAACATATAAATAGTTTTTTGACATGATAAAATGCAATGACTGTGAAAAGTGCAATAATTGATTCTATTTTTACCCCAACAGAAAATGGGTTTGTGAAAATGCAAGTGATTGAGTGTATTTTTGCCTTGACAGAGAAGGGTTTTCTGACATGTGTATGATTGATTATGTTTTTTCCCTAACAAAAAAGAGGTTTTTGAAAATGTAGATGATTGATTCTATTTTTTCCCTAACAAAAAAGGGGTTTTTTGAAAATGCAGATGATTGATTTTGTTTTTGCCCCAACAGATGAAGGGGTTTTGTGAAAATGCAAGTGATTGAGTCTATTTTTGCCCCAATATATGAAGGATTTTTTGACATGTGAATGATTGATTCTATTTTTGACCTACCAAAAAATGGGTTTTTGAAAATGCAGATGATCGATTTTGTTTTTTCCCTAACAAAAAGGGGGTTTGTAAAAATGTAAATGATTGAGTCTATTTTTGCCCCAACAGATGAAGGGATTTTATGAAAATGTAAGTAATTGAGTGTATTTTCACCCCAATAGAGAAGGGTTTTGTGTAAATGTAAGTTTCCTTATGATTATTTATCCATCCTACCGAATTGCATGGATAACTAGTCGCTGCAATCACCAGATGACTAGGATAAACCACTAAATACAAGGTTCACTTGTACTTGCAAATGTACTTGGAAAATATTGAATATAAATGTAATTATGAATGAAATTTATTATTTTGAATACATATGTATGGATAATGCAATTAATAATTATATTTTTTCCCAACAGATGAAGGGGTTTTTAACATGAGAAAATTCAATGACTTTGAAAAGTGGAATGATTGATTTTGTTTTTGCCCCAACAAAAAAGGGATTTTTGAAAATGTGGATGATTGATTCTATTTTTGCCACCAAAAAAAGGAGTCTTTGACATGTGTATGATTGATTATGTTTTTGCCTTAACTGAAAAGGGTTTTTTCTTTTTTTGAAAATGTAAGTGATTGATTCTGCTTTTGCCCCAATAGATGAAGGGGATTTGTAAAAATGTAAATGATTGAGTTTGTTTTTGCCCCAAAATATTAAGGGGTTTGTGGAAATGCAAGTGATTGATTCTATTTCCAAGGGGTTTTTGCCCCAATAGATGAAAGAGTTTTTGACATGTGTATGATTGATTCTATTTTTGCCCTAACAAATGAAGGGTTTTTTGAATTGTTGATGATGTAATATGTATGTGACCAAAGGAGTTTGGTTCCTTTGGAGAATTTTGAATTTGATGTGTGTATGTGAGGCAAAGGGCTCAACCTTTGAAAAAAGGATGCAACCTTTTGAACCTAGCAATTGACTTGTTGATGATGTGATGTGATTGTGACCAAATGAGTTTGGTTCCTTTGGAACCTTTTGAATTTGATGTGTATGCGAGGCAAAGGGCTCAATCTTTGATAAAAGGACATAACCTTTTGAACTAAGAAATTGACTTGTTGATGATGTGATGTGTATGTGACCAAAGGAGTTTGGTTCCTTTGGAGCCTTTTGAATTGAAATGGGACCAAAGAGTTAGACCCTTTGGAAATTTTTGACTTTGATGTGTATTTATGAGGCAAAGAGCTCAACCTTTGAAAAAAGGATGCAACCTTTTGAACTTAGCAATTGACTTGTTGATGATGTGATGTGTATGTGACCAAAGTAGTTTGGTTCCTTTGGAGAATTTTGAATTGAAATGTGACCAAAGGGGTTAGGCCCTTTGGAGATTTTTAATTTTTATGTGTGTTTGCAAGGCCAAGGGCTCAACATTTGATAAAAGGATGCAACCTTTGAACCTAGCAATTTACTTGATGATGTGATGTGTAAGTGATCAAAGATGTTTGGTTCCTTTGGAGCCTTTTTAATTTGATGTGTGTTTGTGAGGTAAAGGGATCAATCTTTGATAAAATGATGCAACCTTGTAAACCTCGTAATTGATTTGTTGATGATATGATGTGATTGTGACCAAAGGAGTTTGGTTCATTTGGAACATTTTGAATTTGATGTGTGTATGCAAGGCAAAGGGCTCAACCTTTTGAACCTAGAAATTTCCTTTGGAGCCTTTTGAATTGAAATGTGACCAAAGAGGGTAGGCCATTTAGATATTTTTAACTTTGATGTGTGTTTGCAAGGCAAAGGGATCAACCTTTGACAAAAGGATGTAACCTTTTGAACCTAGTAGTTGACTTGTTAATGATGTGTTGTGTATGTGACCAAAGGAGTTTGGTTCCTTTGGAGCCTTTTGAATTGAGATGTGACCAAATGGGTTAGTCTCTTTGGAGATTTTTGACTTTGACGTGTGTTTGTGAGGTAAAAGGCTCAAAATTTGACAAAAGGACGCAACCTTTTGAACCTAGCAATTGACTTGTTGATGATGTGATGTGTATGTGACCAAAGAAGTTTGGTTCCTTTGGAGATTTTTGAGTTGACATGTGACCAAAGTGGTTAGGTCCTTTGAATATTTTTGAATTTGATGTGTTTTTTCTAGGCAAAGGGATCAACCTTTGACAAAAGGATACAACCTTTTGAACCTAGCAATTGACTTGTTGATGATGTGATGTATATGTGACCAAAGGATTTTGGTTCCTTTGGAGCCTTTTGAATTGAAATGTGACCAAAGGGGTTAGGCCCTTTGGAGATTTTTGACTTTGATGTGTGTTTGCGAGGCAAAGGGCTCAACCTTTGACAAAAGGACGTAACCTTTTGAACCTAGTAATTGATTTGTTGATGATGTAATGTGTATGAGTGATTGAGTTGTTTGTTGAATTGGTGGGGATGGTGTGATACCTTGAATGCCCCAAGTTGTGTGCTTGTTTGTTTGATTGGGGGAAGGTGTGATACCTTGAACACCCCCAAGTTGTGTGCTTGTTTGTTTTATTGGAGGAAGGTGTGATACCTTGAACACCCCTAAGTTGTGTTGTTGTATAGAACTTTCTAGCAATCTTTGCATATGCAAATTATATATATATATATATACACACACATGGCATTTGCTTTTTGTGTGTGTGAATGCATGTGTATATGTGTGATGGATGATAATGCAATGATAATGTGTATGAATGCAAATGAATTAATGATCTAATGATCATTCATAATTTAGATTTTACTTGACCATATATAGTGTTGTTGTTTAATTAGGGGCACCAAAATAGTGGCATGTGAAATGGAAGACTCATGTAATGATATGGATGTTGATATGAAAGAAGAAGATATGGATGTTGATATGGAAAACTAATTGTTTTGTAGAGACTCAGACATACTAGTGATATCAGATAAACTCACTAAATTCTGTCTAATTTCTCTAAGACCAAATGTGTGTGCAGTGAATTCATTTATCAAATCATGAGTATGGTAATGAATCGAGGCAATCAAGAACCAATGTGTGTGCAAGTGAGTTCATTAATCCATATTGAGTAAATTGATATGAAACCTATTATGGAGAAGACCAAGAAGCTATATTTTTCTTATGTGCAATCAAATTTATCTTTTAAAAGAGATGTGTTTCTATGCATGAGCATACTCCACTGCCAGTCAAGCGTCTATAGCCCTGGTGGAGATTAGCTCCATAGTCCAAGAATTTGATCTCTAAGCTTTGGGGATTCGAACTACCTAACTGTCTGATTGGAAATGTAGTTCTATCCTTACAACTTGAGGATCTATGATGTGTGATGTGTAAAAGATTTAGAGTTTTGGGGATTTTACCCTACTCTTTCTTTTATTTGAAAATTGTGATAGTAGTGAAAACCACTATTTTTTTATTTTTGGACTATGTGCATAATGGGACAAGCAAGGAATACCCTTTTCACTTTGAGGTTCAACCCAATTATGGTATTATATCTCTTTGACACAAGATGTTTTTAATATGTGTGATTGTGTTTGGTTCAAGAGTGTTAGAGTCAATTCCTAGAACTCAATATTTTCTTAGTGAAAATGTTTCTTGGTCCTAAAGAAAACTCGACATGTATTGGAGGTTTCTAGAAACACTAGGAGTGGCTGAGTGACCGAAAACACCTAGGGATTATGAAAATATGGTTTACAAATGAAAATTTGACTTTATGGAATGGTGCAATGAAATGGATGATGATTTGAAGGTGCCCCTAATTAAGGCAACAAAATTGTATTGGACCAATTATTGTCTAAACTTGACTAATATGGTTGTGAATGTAATGTATGAATATATTTTTTGAAATTAAATGTGTGCAATGCAAGGTATGGAATGTAATTTGTGAAATGTAATGTGTGCAATGTAAAATATAAAATGTGATGTGTGAAATTCAATGTTGTGTAGTTCAATACATAAAATGTAATGTGTGAAATGCAATGTTGTGCAGTGCAATGGTGTGCAGTGCAATATGTAAAATGTAATGTGTGAAATGCAATGTTGTGTAGTGCAATATGTAAAATGTAATGTGTGAAATGAAATGTTGTGCAGTGTAATATGTAAAATGTAATGTGTGAAATGCAATGTGTGAAATACAATGTTGTGCAATGCAATATGTAAAATGTAATGTGTGAAATGCAATGTTGTTTTTGTGTATTAGCCATGTATATATACATATATATAAATCAGATTAAGCATGGAACACTTTCAAGTGTATGATGTTTAGTGGCTTAGGTTATTCTATTCCCCCTAGCCTGGTAATCTTATGTGCTCCTTGAATATTGCGAACTCAGATAGCAGAAAGCAACATGTATAGATGCAAATGCAATGTTGAGATTTTTGTTTTTCTCTTTTTTTTTACCAAAAGGATTTTTGATTCCTTTGGAGCTTTTTGAGTTGATATGTGACCAAAGGTGTTAAGTGCCTTTGGAGTCTTTTGAAATTGAAATATGACCAAAGGTGTTAGGTGCCTTTGGAGCTTTTTGAAATTGAGATGTGACCAAAGGTGTTAGGTGCCTTTGGAGATTTTTTGAAATTGATATGTGACCAAAGGTGTTAGGTGCCTTTGGAGCTTTTTTTTTTGAAATTGAAATGTGACCAAAGGAATTTTGATTCCTTTGGAGTTTTTTTCTTTATTTTTGGAAATGAAATGTGACCAAAGGTGTTAGGTGCCTTTGGAGATTTTTTTTTTTGAAATTGAAATTTGACCAAAGGAATTTTGATTCCTTTGGAGCTTTTTTTTTTTTGGAAATGAAATGTGACCAAAGGTGTTAGGTGCCTTTGGAGCTTTTTTTTTATGAGGAAGGTGCTATACCTTAAGCGTCCCTGATTTATTTGATGATTGATGGTGTGAGTGACTGGGAGGATGCAAGTAGGCAATTTCCTATTGAGAAGCAGTGTTATGCCTAGGTGGATTATGGATTTATTATAGAACATAGTTAGAAGATCTTCAGAAAGTTTTTAATTTGGCCATGTCTATGTGGGTGATGTTATAATCTATGGAAGATGGTGGCTCAATTTTTGGTATGGGAATGTTGGTGGCTTTGTGTAATAAATCAGCATTTGAAGTATACATAGCATGTGATGGACCCACAGAGAAAATCAAAATAGCTTGTCTATATCACAGTGACAAGTTTAACCATAGAAGTGGTAGGGAAAGATGTGGAACACTCCATGGATGAAGTGTTTTGGATAGAAAGGGTTTGAATCAGAATATTTACTTGGCTTCGGGTTGAAACCATAAGCTAATGAGTCATATGATGGTGGTGAAGTGTGTGAAATGTGCAGATAAAAAAAATACAAATGAAGAACACACAAAATCAAACAAGCAATTTAACCCTATGTTTTGCAACAAAGTTTGGTTTGATTTTTTTTATCTCTTTTATATATTTTTGTTTTTCTAAGGTTTGTGTGTTGTAAATGTGCTAATCTGAATTATGAAAGGTGAAATCTATGATTGGATGGCAAATGAGATTCTTCCTGGTGATGAAATCCAAAAAGTTTTCTCATGGGTGACTATGGTTGCTAAGAGTAGAGATTGATGGATGGAGATGAAGTCCACCATCACCAATTCTCAAATAATGGTTGGTGATGAAATCCAACTCAATGTTGTTTATTGTGAAACATGCATAGTGTGTGATTCATTTTAAATTTTTATGTTTTCTAATGTGTACATACAATGTTAAAAATAGCCTATTTCATAGGTCTAAATCAGAAGCCAAAAACAACAATACCAAGTTCCTCAAAATAACTTAGGGTACTCTGCTTAATACCCACTCTAAATCATCACGTGATTCCAAAAGTGGAGGGTTCACCTTGTTCTTTTACCTTTAATCACCAAATGTGGGAGTATACTTGAATATTATGATCTTGTTCCGATTTAGACAAGTAAAATATGGAAAATTTTAACTTTATTATGCATATAGTTCATGCTTTTGTAATTTCACATGAAAACAACCTACAAAATATTGAATAAAACACACCATAAAACAATGTAAATCTAAATTTGAACTACAACAAATGCATAGATGCAACTCTAAATTTATATGCAACCTATATGATAAATGTAAAATGCCTAAGATGAAAATGATAATGCAATTTTCTTTGAATAAAAAGTGAATGTTTTTTTTTTTTTTTTATAAAAAAATACAAGAAAATGAAAGCAACAAAGAGTTAGGGTTTGAAACCGGCTTACTAGTAAGCCTATGTTTTTCTTCCCCACTATGTTAAACACACCACAAAGCCACTAGAATGCACCACGAAACCACTGGAATGCACCACAAAGCTATTGGAATGCACCATAGAGCCATTGGAATGCACTAGGGTGTCTCCTGAGCCACTAGAATGCACTAGGGCATCTCTTGAGCCACTTGAATGCACCACACAATATTTGATTGACTTTTACAATATCTAGAAACCCTAGTTTTTTTATGAAAATCATGCGATCAAATTTTTGAAATTTGCAAGATGGAAAATAAAAATAGAAAATTAGTGAAAAAATAAATTAACATAGAGAACTCTTTGGGGGTCCCACCGTGATTGCCATTTTGTAAATAAAAATGTGCAACACCAATACATAAATAAAAGCAAATGTACTAAAAAGCATAGTACAACTCCACATAAATGCATAGAAATAAATATTATTTATTATAATCAACAAATCTCCGAGTTATACAAATGAATATGTCCCAACATGGGGTTTTACAATGCTGAATAATATAAATGGTAGGGTTTTTGAATCCCTAGTTCATTGAAATAGTTGGTGTCTTCTTCGCTCGTCTTTGATCCAAACGAGGTTGCGGGTGGGCTTGTGTATCCTAAAAGGGCCACCCTAGCTTCAACAACTTCTAGATATATGATCCTTGTACTTGCAAACAAAGACAACAACAAAAAGGAGATTAGTAGCACCTATGAGGGATCCATTGTGTGAGACCCTCAAAAATATAAATAACTAAATATCTTAGATGTTAAATGTAATACTAAAAATAGAAGTGCATGAACAATAATACAAATAAATTTATTACCTTGTCAACATAGTGATTTTTGTTTCTTCTTCAATCAATGATGGTCAATATGATGCTCGAATGGTGCTCAAGGGTTGTATGATTGCATATCTACTACAAAAATGCTTAGAGGTGTTCTATGATGGTAACAGATGCACCAGGGTATTCTGTGATGGTTGCAGATGCACCAAGGTATTATGTGATGAAAATAGATGCACCAGGGCATTCGGGGGCTAAGGAAGGTTTCATAGAACCAGATCTGGTTTTACATAGGTTATGTAGTTATAAATGCAAAGGATGCAAGGGCGAAAATGGAGGGTAAGAGTAATGGTGAGATGGCTAGGGCTGATTGTTAGGGGTTTAGACCTTATGAGAATTCTTTGTGAATGTTCATCGATAGAATTCAAACTCAAAAAAATTAGGGACCAAGGATTAAGGGAGAGCTTAGGGAAATATTAGGGGTCTGAGTCATCAAATGACTCCTCTTTAATAATCTTCCCTTGGACATGTTAGGGTTTCAACGACACAAAATGTGTGGCCAAGATTAAAACATGAAGAAGGGTGGAGATTGAATCTAAAAAAGTGGCATGGATTGAGGTGTATGGATGGCTAATATTAAAATGTGGCAAAGGGCTAGGATTAATTTATATAAATACATATATATGTATTAAATATATATAAATATATAAATATTTTTTTATATATATAAATATATATATATATATATATATATATATATATATATCTAATGGATGGTTGTGATTGGAGGACGCGAATGGATGACAAGTGGCTAGATTTGGGTGCCTACAATGAGGAGTTCAAGCATGAGGTTTAAGGGATCATTGTAGATGTGCAGTTAAACTAGACCAAGGCATTACGCCTAAAGGACCCAACATAGACTGACTTATGGTTGGTGGAAGGAATTAATGTCCCCCTCTCTAAGGACTAAAAAGGGATAATACTAATGATAAGGTCAAAAATTTTCCATTCGTGGAGAATGCCCAAAATGTGGGGTGGTCTTTTTAAAAGAGTCTTCTATACCATGGAGGTATACAAGGTAAACCCCAGTACCTATAGGATCTTGGCCTCTCCTATCCACTCGAGTGGTGTCTACATCATCATAGACTCAAAATAGAGGTATGTCTAGTCAATGTATGTATTCCATGGATACTCCTGTGAACCCTATTAATTTATTAAAAAATATCTCTCTAATATTGGTTAGCTTTTGGGGTTGTTACAGTTTAATTAACTTGATAGAAAATGTAATGCTTTATTATTTTGATGGGAGTAGTGCCTAACCGAAGCCACACATAACTTTTTTTATTATTTTAAAGTCTTTTTATTTGAAAGTACCTTTTTATCTTTGAAATTAAATGTTGAACTTTGAGGTTTTGAAAATAAAATGTCTTATTTATAACCTTATAAAATATATCATCTTGTATAGTTGTGTGATATAGAGTTGTTAGACTCTCTCAACTCTTGAAATAAAATTTTGTAAATACAATATATCAATTCAATATTAAAAATTAATACACTTACTTGGCTATCAAATGGAAAGAGATCAAGTGGTTAAGGACTTGGGTTTAAAAAGTGGATGCCTGGGTTCAATTATTAGATAATATATGCAAAATTTCTAGTATAATTTGTTGTAATACCATTGTGTGGTTCATTGAAATATTGCATTAATGTAATCATGATGTAATAATGGTGGGGCCAATTCTAGTGTGATATAATTAAAAGAATTGCTTGCCTACATTATTAGAATTTCAATTAAGAATCATCACTTTAATATAGATAAATTAGTTTCATGTATTTATTATCAAGTTCATTAATAAAATTTGAAATTATGACATAATTAAAATAAGAGTCTATTACTATAAAATTACTAACAACATAGACAATGGGATTAACAAGTGGATTATAAAATAATTACATTTTCATGGCTTAAATATTATACTGCACATATGACAAGAGATTTAAAAGTGAAATGATTGAGAAAGAGATGAAAAATTGTGATCATACAAACTCAAAGATGAAGTAAATTGACCATATTATAGTAGAATATTAAAGGATCTTCCACTCCTATAAATATGGAAAAGAAATCCTCTTTATTGCATTGAATAACAAAATCTAGCATGGTGCATTTAGAGAAAATATTAGGATAAAATAAGAAAGATGCACATGATGATAAAGTGCAATGTGTAAGTTCAATTTTATAAGGAATTACAGCTATGAAGGAAGAGTCAAAGTTAGTTTTTGAATCAAAGAAGGTAAAAGAGATTAAGTTTAGTCTACGTAAATCATCTTGTATTTATTCTAATAGTATAGAATCATTTCATCTCCAATTTCTTCATATAGTAGAGAATAATATCCTTGTAAGAAAAATAGTAGTATAGACGTTCTCTCTTAAACTTTAGGGTTTTCAAAGAAGTATAATGAAGAAAGCTATACGAAAAATATGCATTGCCCTTTAAATTTTTAGCACAGAATAAGAAATTAAGTATTATGTAGGTTTTCCATTTTAGGGTTTCCAAGGTAGCTAAAAATATATATTTTGATGTCATGCCTTGCATTTCAAGTTCTACAAAGTAATATAAATATATAGACGATATGCTAAATTTTGAACAGTATAAAAAGGTAAAAGAGATTGATAAGGATGAAATCATTGGTGGGAATGTATAAAACAAGAGGGTTATCCTTAAATTTGGACTAAGAATTTTGACCTAGAATGAAACATTAGATTAGTCATCTTTGCAATATTAAAAAATTATTTTGATTTGAGCAAAAATTTCAAATATTAAATTTTCATTAGCAATAGTGTTGAGGAAGAGGACCTTAAACAAGAAGTAGAGGAGTTGTTAATATGCTTCAATAGTTTTATTTACTATTATTTTCATGGAAGGATGAATTGGTTTGAAATATATCAAAAGATGATGGATACTTAGAAAAACTTGGATATAAGAATTTGGAGCAACCATAATTTATTATATCAAATATTTCCACTAGAAGAATGTTTGGTCATTTAAGGTCATCCAATGTGCCTCAATGCTTTTCAATTGGTTGTATAAATAGAAATTCTTAAAGATAATAATTTCCAATGAAGATGATATCTTGGATATCTTAGGTGTTCTATGTTTAAGGAGGTAAAAGTATCAAATCATTTACAATTTTATTATCCTTTTATTTCCATTACTTATTTTAAGAAAATGAGGATATGTTGGGGTGCTTTATTGACAATGAAAGAGTTTTTGAATACATTATTTCAAAGCCATAGCATTTGGTATTCAACGGAATATTGTTCCTCTAATTATTTTTTGGAATTTGTGGCTTGAATGGAACATAATTTTTGCGAAAATAATTCTTAAAATTATATTTAATTTGGACTTGTGTTTTTCCCTCTCTTGTGGCAAATTTGCAAGTATGGTATTTATCAAGATACGTTTCATATGTACTAATGGTGCTAACAAAGAAAACCTTGGAAAATCTAATAAAGGATGTGTTTATTCAAAATACTCAAGGCAAATTCTCCTCAACTAATCATAATCATATGAAAATTTGATGAACCATTATGTAGAAGGTAGGGAACATAGTATAAGGATCAAGACTATCATTAAAAAAGGTTAGAGATATATTTCAACTAAGGGGGATACATTAATATAATGATGTCAAGGAAAATATTTATGGAGAATAGATAAATAATATCATTTTTACTAATTTCTATCAATTATTGATGATATTAGATGAACACAAACAATCAAGTTTGTTATCTCTTTGATATTTGTGAATGATTGCCATGTAAAAATTAAATTCAATGAAAAATATATAAGTACATATCATTGTATGTTTTCTATTTATGTCACATTGTTCTAGAAAAAATATTTGGATATATGTCATCATATCTATAATAAAATAAGGTGGTAGATAATTTACCCAATATCGACAATGTTGACTTTTATGATAAAACTCAATTTTTTTTATTGGTTGTAGGAAAGGGTCATGAAAGGATCCTCGAACCTTTTACAAAGATCATAATAAAAGAGACTATCTCTTGAATATTGACTCTAGGAGATAAACAAGGAACAATTAAAATAGGGAGAAAACCTCCACAATATCAACAACACACGAGACCAAAAAAATGAAAAGGGTTTCTCGCCCAAATTAGGAAAACTAACATGCACCTGAAAATGAGACCAAAATTTTGAAAAGAGTTTCCTACCCAAACAGGGAAAACTAGCATGCAATAGAAAATGATACCAAAAATTTGAAAATGGTTTCTCGCCCAAACTAGGAAAACCAACATGCAAAATAAAATAAATCTTGCACTATTGAAGAGAATAGGGGATCTCTTGGCCCCTAAGGAAACAGAAATATCAAAATTAAAACAAATTCCTACTCAAAATTTAAAGATTTTTTTTTTAAAACTTAAAACATGCTTTCCTTATCATAAATAAAATTAAAAAAGGTTTCCCACCCAAGATAAACACCACAAAAATGGAAGACTCGTAGAGAAAACTAGCAACCAGCAACCCACAAGAACATCCATCCAAACACAAAAATTTACCCATAAAAATGAGGTGTAGAGCTAGAAAAACATGAAAAACCAAGAAAAACACAGACCTCCAAGAGCCTCCAAAAATCCTTCATGAAGTCTAAACAAAGGACTATCTTCAACACGCATCCTCCACAACCATCATGCACAATAATGGTCTTCCCCTCCAAAGATCAAAAAACTTGCAAAAGATAAGGTACATCGAATAATCACCTACCCCAAATCAATAGGATAAAAATCCACCAAGGTCATTTGAATAGGAAGCACAAGCCATACACCTTCAACAACGGTATATGGGAAATTTAGAGTAGCAAAAACCATACACCTAAACATGTAATATAAAATGAGAAGATAATATCATGTAACAATAAGATAAAGAAATGTATAAAATATGTACCCTTCTCATTAATATTTGAAAATGTCTTTACAAAACAGTCATAAAACATCCCTCTTATGGATTACATCAATTTGATACAAGTTACAAATAAGAACCCCACAAGGGTAGGTGTAATTTGTAGATTTTTCTCTCCAAAAATGATTATGAAGGGTTTCTTTGTGACCTCTGCTTGATGATATAAAGATTGAAGATCTTTATGATGAATAGCTCCTGATAATACTTGAACCTGTACACAAAAGCACTTACAAGATATCAATAGAAAATGTGGAACCTCTCAAGATGAGGTCCATTTCCATGAATAGCAATTAAAAGGAAAATGCTTAAAACGATAAATAAATGCATGCAAAATGTACTAAAACTATGTTAAAATAGAAATAAAGTGCTGCTAAGGCTACTGTAATTGAAAACACAAAAAATCAGATTTTACAAAGAAGCCATCATGGGGTACAATGGCTAGCTCTGTTAGCCATCATAGGGTATGATGGTTGCACCTACGAGCCACTTTAGGGTGAAGAAATCATTGGACAGAGAGCCTATTCTTTGTGCTCGATGTAGGGCAACATTTGATTTGATCTACATATGGGCTGATGTTCTTGTTGTGTTCATGAGGAATGACTTAAAGGTATAAATTAACTCATATTTAGGATGATTGATGGTGAAAAATAGTGGGATTTACTCTTCAAGCTCTAATGGACTCCATTGATGTGAATGCAAGCTTCATGGTTGGATTTGGGCATCACTCCATTGCATATGAGATAAGGTTCTCTCTATTACTCAAACCGGTAGCACTTTGTTATGGAGAATTCAAGTTATTATTAATGAAGGCTTGGGAAATTCTTATAAGATTTCAAATTTGTAATCTTGAATTGCAAGAGAAGCCAATACCAAGATTTGGTTAGGCTCTAGGAAACTCAAACATCGCTTCTAGAAGCTTCTCGTGGTTAATCGTTATGCTCAACTTGCCTTGTAACTGATTTGGCTCAGTTCAAGGAGCCTAAGTTTGTTATAGGTAGGATCATCCTAGGGTGGAGTATCTAAGATTGGGGGCCATCACAAGGTCCACCGAATACAAGAGGCTGCTCCTAGGTATGACAGTCCAAGATCAAAAGGAGTAATCCTTCCTGTTGAAGTGATAAAAATCATTGTTAAGCCTTGAGGCTGCCCCAAGTGGGTCATATGGCCTGAAAAGGTGTCCATATAGGTAGTCTTCTCAAAATGACATGTTTTAGGTGTCTATAGATACCCATTTTTGGGATGTATTGTAAAAGTACAATGCTAAGCAAAAATAGATGACCTAAAACCAGATTGAAAATTGATGTTGATCATTGATTTAGTCAATGTTAAATACCCTACTCATGAAAGAGCATGCATATTTGAGTCATTGCTTCAAAAAAATTGAAGAACTTGAGTTCTTGGTAAACTTTTCAGCCATGGAGTAAACACAGGGGTCTACAGACGTCATGTTTCAAGCATACCAAGTATTTATTTAGTTTAAAGTTTTGCTTGTTTTTTACCCCAAGTAGGGGTATGATTATATTTTACAATGATTCACAGACAAACGCAATTAACATGATTAAGTGCTTGATTATTAACTTTGATTATGATTGTTGTGATTAGGACTGACCCCTCAAGTGATGCATCGATGAGGAGATGAAAATTATTAAAGCAACGAGTAGGTAGAGGCTTATTTGGAGCTTTTTGAAATTTGATCAAAGAAAATTAGGCATATTTGGAACATTTTGAAATTTGACCAAAGGAAACTAGGTGTCTTTGGAGCCTTTTGATATTTTACCAAAGGAAACTAGGCGTCTTTGGAGCCTTTTGAGATTTGACCAAAGGAATCTAGGCATCTTTGGAGCCTTTTTATATTGTGACCAAAGGAAACTAGGTGTATTTGGAGCCTTTTGAGTTTTGACCAAAGGAAATTAAGCATATTTGGAAAATTTTGAAATTGAACAAAAGAAACTAGGCATCTTTGGAGCATTTTGAAATTGAGATAGCGAGGCAAAGGGTGCAACCTTTTGAAACCATTTTGTTTATTTATGAATTTATTATATGCGAGGCAAAGAATGTAACCTTTTGAAACCCAATAGTTGATTTGTTATGATTAGATGTGAGGGAAAGGGTGCAACCTTTTGTAACCTAGCAGTTGAAATGTATGGATTTGATGATTGGATTGAATTAGATCTTGGATTAGGAATGCGGGTTGCCTTGATTCGTTAATTAGAGGAAACATGATATTGATAATGCCCCAATTGATATAAAAATATTTATGATTTGAAAGTGTGAGATTTTGGACCATTATATGTTGTTAGATGTCCAAATTGATGTTCATATTGCTGACAGAATGCTTGGAACTTATGCCATGATGAGGCCATCACAAAGTATAGCAGATGCAAAGTACAAATTTTAGGGCCACTCCAGGGTAGATCGGTCACGTTGAAATGCGATCACTCCACCCTAGGGTGGTTATGAAATTTGGAGAATATAAAAGCAAATTTTCCAAATTTTAATGTCACTGTGACAACTAACAATGAGAGAAAAGTGATTTGTGAGGTATAAGGGAGATATTTTGACAAGGAACACTATCAAAATTTTGATAGAGGACCATGGTGGACCAATTAGAGGTGTTGATGAGTAGAGGAGCCAGAGCTCCTAAGGTAGAACTCTCAATCCTTCTCTTATAAATTTGTAAATTAAAAGGAACCTCACTAAGTAATGAGCAAAATGAAACCCATTAAATCATTGGCAAATAACATCACCCTAGCTTAGGAGTGTAGATTAGGATAGATTAGGAGGATAGGTTAATTTTTTTTTTAGTATTTTAGGCATGGGTTCGAACCCAAATTAGGTGCCACTATGGGGTTGTCTTGGGTAGGATTGACTCCCCTTTGGTGGGAAGGGGACCGTCATGGGGTATCGCAACCATATTTGAATTCCAATGATCAAAATTTTTATGATTGGGATGGTCATCCCAAGGTCTAGCGTCATGCCTGGTGGCCATCGAGGGCCATAGCAGCCTCCCAACTTTAAATTTTTCTTATTTTTAATTTTATTTATTTATTTATTATTATTTTTTTTAATTATTTTTTGTGTTGATGTGTGTTGTTGGGTGTCAGGCTTTGACGACTCATGCTAGGGAACCTACTGTATTTAATGATTTGTGGAGAGAGTTTGATGTAGATGACTGGGCATGGTTTGGGGTGATCGGCCTCAAATAGGTAGTGCACCTACCTATAGTGATGTTGGATTAGGCATATTTCATGATCCTGGATCATCATTGGGATAGTAGGACCAACACTTTCCATATATCTATTGGTGAGATGATGGTGATATTGGAGGATGTGTACAAGATTTACAAGATCCCTATTGAGGGACAATCCATTACCTCCACTCCTTTGTGGGAGCATCTGAGGTATTAGCCATTACCTCCACCTGTACGATGGGGTTGGGAGCATATCCGAGTGGATCAACCCATAGGTCTACCAGTACCCTAAGCTAATATAGGGAATACAAAAATTGGGTATGTAGCTCAATAGCCTCAATACTAGGAGTTTAGCCAGAGTCGACCACATGCAGGTTGATTGGTGCACTACACTAATTCATTGGATAGACTGCAACGTGATCAGATCATTTGAAGGCCTTATTTAGATTTCCCGAATGGATTGAGGTGACATAGTACTTAGATTGGGTGAGGTGAGGGAGATGGTTGATTGGGTGGCATGGGATTGAGCAAGAGAATTTACATTACTCTCGGGTTATACGGTAGTTCAGGATCTTCCAAAATGTCCTAGAGGGGCCAGTCCTCTATTGTCACCACAACAATGAGACATATCTAGAGTTGCATTGAGTGGAGGCATTAGCAGAGGAGGAAGACCCTAAAATAGTAGATACTGGATTAGTGGAACCAGGGACTAGGATAGAGTATGACACTTGGTGAGTCACCCAATTATGGTAGGGCAATAGTCTGATGGGTAGGCCTGCAATGGTGGCAACAGAGGAGGGTGGAGATGGTGATGACTGATGAGTGCATCGTAGGACTAAGAGGGAGTTGGGTTAGGTTACAATAAAGGAAGAGGATCCCTTTGAAGAGGGTGAGGGTGATGAGGATGACCATACTGATGAGATGGCTTAGTTGAGAGCATGACTATAGACTACAGAGGGAAAACTAGTAGAGTGAGAGACTACTCTCACTATAGTCGAGAGTCAACTTAGCAGTGGGTAAAAGTAGTGGAGAGGATTTTTTGAGGAGATAAACATCTTCAAGGCCCAATTATCCACTACATAGATAAATATTAATAGAGTGAATATAGAGAGGGATGCTCTCCAGACTCAGTTGACAACCATGACAACCAATATGGATGCCAAGATAGTAGAGCGAGATGCTCTACAGGTTTAGTTGGCTGCTATGATTATAGGTTTAGGATAGGCTATAGAAGGTACACAAGCTACAGGGGATGTGGTAGGGTTGCAAGATGAGGTGGCTAGACTGTGGGCTCTAGTTAGTCAGTATGATGCTTAGTGTCAATATGATGGTGCATATATTTTATAGCTAGAGGGGTAGGTGGTGATACTTGGTGGTACTCTACTTGAGTGGTCCATCGTAGGAGGACCTTAGAGGAGTCAGCACAGTGAGTCTGGACAGTCCTCAGTGTGACCTAGTCATGGGTCATCTTGCCTAGAGAGATAAATGACCTATGGTTCCATGCAGCCTCACAGGGATGAGGCTAAGAGTGGAGGTGAGAGTAGTAGTGCAAGGCCAACCTAACTTATCTTATGTGTGCTCTATATTTTTGAGAGTGCGAGGTCCGAGGACCCACTCTATTATAACCTATGGGTATTTTGTATCATTATGTACTTATGACATTCCCAGTATATATATATATATATATATATATATATATATATGAGATTTTATTTTATGACTCATCATGTTTTATGGTTTTGATTTATGTTATGGATGTAATGCTTATATGATGATGGGGTATTATATATATGTGATGTGCTAATGATATACAATAGTTAGATGATTGATGTATGATTAGATTATATAATATAGATGTATGTATGTAGTAATATGTATGTGCATATGGATGTAATGTTAACTTGTTAAATGCATGTTTATATTTGTTTTATTGATTATGCATTTAGGTTATAGTACATGATATGGTGGATGTAATGTGTATGCAATGCATTAATTTGATGTGGATGATCTAATGTGAATGCACCTATATTTTTTAATCATTTAAAACATAATGCATGAATCTAATTTATGTTTAATAGAATAATGGAAAACACCACGGAATGTATAAAAAATATGAGTAAAAATGTTAACTCTTATCATAAGAATTAAAAATTTATACATGCATGTGAGATGAAATGATGTGAAATATAGGGGTTTCCCTAGAAGCTTTTACAAACTAAAAGGTGTGGATAAAATAGTCAGTGGCTGTCTAAATATCATTGTTGATATCCATCCGATATCTATCCTATTTTATAAAGACCCCTTAATGAAAAAAAGTTCATAAGGAAAATTGTGCATGTTGATGAGATGATTTGTTGTTAGGAGGGGATTTTTGAGGTTTTTTTGTGAGACTCAAACACCCTAGTTGATTAATCATAGGATGTATACTGACTACACAAGACTTTTGAAAGATATAAGCCTATTAAGTAGACCCATATATTCATTATCCTTGTGTGTGCAAATTGAATATTTTAGGTGAGGCATTAAGACTACCTCATTGCCAAGCAGGTTTCATGCAACCCATTGCTGTAATGAGGATCACCTTATGATCATCATAATATTGAGTTTGGATGTAGTTAGACTAGACTACTAGGCAATACAAGTCACCTAAAGCTATCTCATCCATAATATGATATTGGTTTGTACAAAATAAGGTCGCTAATGTGCCAGACATATCACCATGCATAAGGCTACTCCATTGCCAAATGAGTTTCATTCAACCGATTTTTGAATGGAGATCACCCCATGGCTTTCAAATGCTGAAGAATCCAAGGATTCAAGCTCATTACCCCCTTCTTTTATTTTTATTGTGTGGGATACTTGCTCATGTTTAGTGGTGAAAACCATTATTTTTTGTTTTTTTATTGCATTTTGAGCAAGGGATTTGCTTAGTGATGAATATCATTGTTTATTTTGCACTGCTTTGGGAATTTTCTCACTGTGTATAAGAGCAAGGAATTATTTGGGTAGGGGGAGCTTATCATTTTGTCAATTCTTAGTATTCTAGACCATGTGCATAATAATATGAGCAAGGAAAATCTTTCGCTTAAGGTGACTAGGACCACTTTGTAGTGTCCTTCTTCCTTGTTCATGCTTGGATTGTTAGTGTATAATTATATTGGAATTTTGAGATATGCAAGGTACTATCAAAACTAGACCTTACCTTCTAAAATCCAATATAGCTTTCTAAAAAATCTGAAGAGATAACTAGGGATGGTTGAATGACTAGAAAACCCTAGTATACACCCTCTAACAACTCATAAGTTATGTTGAAAAACATAGTTACTCACAAGGAAAATATGAACGGTAATGATATGTGGAATTCATGATTGACATACAAACATGGTGTCATTTGTAAGAATGCAAACACAACCTATCCTAGTATGAATGCAATGGATGAAGATGCCTATTGCAATGTAGCTAATTAGTGCATACAATGAAATGCACAATAACATAATGCAATTTTTTTTGTATTTTAATATTTTGTATTGTTTTTGTGTTTTTATATTTTCTAATTTGTTTGGAATTTTGATGATTTTTGTTGTTTTTTTTTATTTTGATTGTTTTGTGATTTTAGAGATAAGGTGAGACACCTTATGTACCCTAGTTTGTGTGATGATTTATGGAAGATGGGAAGGTGTGATACCTTTAGAATCCCCAATTTGCTTCATTGATTGTGATGTGTATGGTGGGGAAAGTGTGCCACATTAAAGACCCCTAGTGTGCATTGTGTTTAATGTGCTATGATTATCTAGACTAAGAGGAGTGATAGGAATTGACCCTCCCTATTGTGGCATGGAATTCTATGAAATGCCAATGTCTTGATGGGGTAAAAAAAGTGAACCATCTATGTGGAGCTCATTTCGTTCTATCATCTCTTCGACCATATTATTGAATGATTAGTAGTTGTGGATGTCATACCCATTTATATGATGATATGTACAATAGAGGCTTTCATTGTGTGACCCATATTTAGGTGTTCTTGATTTGATTTTTGATAACGTGATTGCATGTGCCTCATAAAATTTTTGAAATAGAGCCAAATTAGTCATTCAAAATCTGATGTACCCATGAGGTGGCTTATTAGGCTTACGAGGATGTGGCTGACCTTGGGGTCATAGATGGGATGATCTAGCCTGAATTGTGGTAACCTGAGATGGAATAGGCGAGATACTTATGGGAGGGGCCTCCCAATCGATAAGATCATAGACCATATTCTTGAACATGATGCAATCATTAATGTCATGACCCCTCTATCTATGGTAAAGACAAAAGTGATATTCCCTATAACCCCTAGGCTTAGTCCTATTTGGATCTAAATGGCACATATTAGGTAGAATAATTTCCTTTGTCTCTTGTAACTTTTGAAAACCAATCAACATGGGCTCAAATAATAGATTTCAAGTGCGAAGTTAGCATTTTAAGTGAGGTGGACTTGATAAATCAGTTTGATGAGGTGGCTAGGATATATCCATTACTTGCCTATGTTTCTCTATCTACTTGTGGCATTGGTACCATTTCATCTCCTATGCCCACTTGTTGATCCTCAATAGTAAGAGGATTGTCTATTTGAAGTTGATTCTTATCAATCATGTCTTGTACTACATTTTTGAAGTCATAGCATGATTGAATATCATGACCATCCTGTCTATGATATAGATAATGTAAATCTTCTCTATATCCTTTAGGCTTCGTATGGTTTGGATTTAGGATGCAAATTTCAAGTAAAGTAATGGTCTTCACATTGCATAATCGATTGAAGATTGATGCCAAAGATTTGGATAATGATGTGTAAATGCGAGGTGGATGATATTGTTGCTTTTACACCTAATTTTAAAGGGGTTCATTTTATTGTGATTGTAAAGGAGGCAGTTTGGCCTCAGATGCATTTTTCTTTTATAGCTCCATGTTTGTGATTTGATGCATGATTTATTGCAAAGCATCATTTTGGTAACCCATTTGCATCTCAATTTTGGATAGGAAATATAATATGTGTTGTAGGACTAATGGATATGATGATTGCATAGTTAATGATGAACTTGAAATGCAATTGATGTATGATGGAAGTGGATTAGGTGTAGGTTCTAAAAGATCCTTAGGTAGATGGGAATCTAATGTCTCCATTATCTGAGAAGATGTGGATGCTTCCTAATGATCGTGTTTAGTGATTGCATCCACATGCTCTTGCTTTTGACTTAATTCCTGCTCTTGTTTCACTTTGGAGTGCTCATCTGTGATAGCTTGAGTACCCCCATTTTGGCTTAGGGGACACACTTTTTCTTGCTCCTATGAAGATTTTGTGTGAAATAAACTAGGTGTGACTAGTTTTGGTGGTGGTAGCACTTTTGATGTAGAAGCAATGTTTAATGGAGCTACCAATTGTGTTGATTAATTTAGGGAATCTTGGTTCCCTGTCGTGACATTGACCATTCCCACAAACTCATGGGAAGATGTTTTGGCACTTGGACAAGTTGTGGATACCTCATAAACTTGTCTAGGGTGATCTACTTGTCCCCCATGTTTAAGTGAAGAGTCTAGGATGATATCGATGGGTGGTGACTTGATAGGAGGTTGACCTAAATCCTTAATGGACTTAATGATAGGTGTAAATGTAATGTTTTATTCTATGTACTCTCTGAGTTCAATATTGATCGAGTGAATTGTGACCTGCAATGGGGTGGATGAAGATGGTATGATATGATTTGATTCATCCATAACCGCCATGGGTTTTTCCTCATTAGTAGGAGTAAGAAGGTCCTCTAATGACATGTTTGAGATGACATTGGGCATCTCTGTGGTTGGATTTTTTTATTTATCCTTGCATGAAGAAATTGAATATGAGGGAGGAGTAGTAGGATAAACTCATGATAATGGCAGTGGTGGAGGTAGTTCCATGATGAACCATGGGGTTGCATATGGAATCTAGATAAAATCATTGGGTTTAGTGTCTATGTGCATAGGTTACAGAGTAGGTTCCTATGGATGATCCATCTGTTTGTAATACTTAAAGGGATTTTGGGTTTGCATGAACCACATGGACCTTACCTTCATGAATGTATTTTATGTGTTGATGCACTATGGATGGTATGAACTCCATGGCTCTCGTCCATGGAATTCCAAGTAGTATGTTGTACTATCTTGAATCCTCTAAAATATAGCACAATGTAGGCATGATCTTCTATCCAACCTGGATGGGGAGGACTATTGTGCCAACTATGGATGATACACAATCATTAATGCTTGCAAGGCAAATGTGGATGCTACAATGTGTGAAGGTGGGATTTTGAAATCCTTTAGTGTGTTTGTGGTAATAATTTTTATCATGGAGCCAGTGTTGATCAATACCCATTTGTAAGGGATCATATTGATGCATGTGATGATGTGCAAAGTAGGGTCGAGTATATTTGCAAACATGGTTTTGATCTCATGATATTGAAAAGTGATAACAGGATCTTTGTACCTTTGTATATGTCCCATAAATTTTATGAAAGCATTAGGATCATTTGGTTGTAACTTGATTGAACTTAAAATCTTCATGAGAGTTTCTTGATACTTAGGGAACTATTGTACTAACTTGCTCATGGTCATTTTGGTTGATGGTGTATGTGAAATTTGCATAGGCCCACTTTTTATTATGACCACTGGTTGAAGTGGTATGCTCTGGATGTAAGTTCAGGGTGGCAAAGGCCACAACATAGATCAAATGTGGACTTCCCTACTAGGCCCCTCGCTAGATCAACTATGACTAGTGTAGGTTTGAGATCGACATTGACTGACAAAATTATCCACTTGATTATGTGAATAACAAGTTGATGTTCTTCTAGCAGAGGTATACTAGTGATCCAATCCTCCATGTGAGGAGGTAGCTTCATAATGAATATTAGGGTATCATGTGGGAATGATGAGATCCTCAAGACTATAGTGGATGCGTTTAGGGCATCTTCATGAGTTTTTCACTTCATCGGCTTGTGGTTGAGCTTGGCTATGCATATTTATCATGTTGTCTTGATTAAGCAAATTAGAAAGGAAACATACAAAGTATAAAAATTATTATATATTTTAAAGTTTACTTTATGCTTCCTAAACTGGTTTGCGTATTTTGATTCATTGTTTTATTACTTTTCTCTCGTTTGAGTTTTGAATTTTGTTGATGTAAATACCCAGTTAATAAGATTTCACTTGTATCCTCTCACATAAAGGCATGGTGATGAAGTATAGGTCATGAAACCCATTGAGATTTGGTGATGAAGTCAAAATTCAATGAGGAATTCTAGGTCCTACTAGTCCTCACTCAATTCACCTCGGTCAGTAATACACCTCTTTGAAAATATATGTGTGCTATATTCCTTGGCTATGACAGCTCTTGGATTGTTCTTGGCTAAAATGGGCTACGAAGAACCACAAGAAATCTAACAAGGTGGTGATGAAGGTGTAGACACCAAAACAACACTAATATGACTATGTGGCTACAAGCACTGACCGAATTGGCATACATAGCCCCTAGGGCAGCCCCCATAGGTTAAACAGTGGTCCTAACCACTTCCAAAGCAATTTTGGAAGGTCAGAGGTCAATTTGGAACCTTTCAAGCACCCTGCTCCTTACTTGTTCTACCCTGGGGCAATTAGAATGCTATTCGCCCTACCCCAGGATGATTAGCAGCAATCACTCCAGGGTGGGGTGAATAGCAGGTTTGATGGACAAAAAGTCAAAACTTGACAAATGGTAGCCTAGATTCACCACTCAACTCCACCTTCAATGCATGGGAGTGCGAGTGAGCATTTCAAAGCTCAAATATGTAGTCATAGAGGTAGTCATGGAGCCCTTAATTAGGGAGGAATCTTCTCTCCCCTAACAAGGCATGATGGCCAAGTGGTGCCCCTGCATGCACATTCAAAGCAGACCTTCAAGTCTATAAAATGGTGAGTCTTCTCACCCCAAAATTAGGACAAAGTAGGAAAATTTGGAGCAACTGAGTGCTTTCAAATTATACCCTCACCCTCATTGTGCTTCCTACATCCTTGATCTCTCTTTTGGAAGGGAGGTTATCGGGTGAACATTAGGAGCGCAATACGAACCCAAAACCCAAACAATTGGCCACAATACCACACCCAATTTTCTAACACAACCCCCTAGGAGGTTTTGGACCCATACCAAGTGGATTGGTGTCAAAACCAAGCCCCAAACGACGGGCGTCCTACCCTCGGGAACCCCCCGCACTGTTGCAGTCCTAATCGTCCCACCCCAAAGTGATTAGAAATATATAGAATATTTATTCACTATTTATTTTTCATCATGTTTTGTGTGTTTCATATATGCTGCAGTTCAAATTTCAAAGCATTCTGACTTGTTTTGACTGTGTTTTCATTGTTTTACGCTTTTACTAACATACAAGGAGCACCTTCAGATAAAGGGCTATCGGGGTAGAATCAGCCAAATCCGACCTTCTGGGTCATCTCAAAATGCCCCATTAACCCCAAGTTTTAAGGTGTTTTGGAGGCCTCTGGATGGGACATTTGGGAGGTCACTTTTGGGCATTTTATGATAGTCCTAATCGTCCCACCCCGAAGCGATTAGAAATATACAGTAGATTTCTCAATTATTATTTTTGCAGTGTGTTCATGATGATGTTTACATGCTTCTGTTCAAGTTTCATCTTATTATGATATGTTTTGATCACTATTTTAATTATTTCATGTATGCATTAACCGGAGGCCTTGGGGATTGCATGTTTCCCTCCATCCGCATGTGCTATTAATCGTTTGCTATTTCTTTGAATGTAGGATCTTGACATCAAAGGGGAAAAAAGGGGCTACATATGCATTCATGCAAGTGGCGGTGACGTTTGGCCCGCCCATTTCAAATGTGGGCATGCAAAAGATCTCGAAGGGAAGCGTACCATCCGTTGGTGTAACAAAACTATATCTAACACTCCGAGCCCCTAAAAAGGGAGGAGATGTATTGTAACCTGATCACAAGAAAAATTAATAAAATATGCTACACTTTACTTTTGCTTTACATCTCATTTCATTCATGATTTGCTTTCCCTTTTCATGCACTGGTTTTTTGTTCATTCGTAGTACTTAGCGTTACATTTGCTTTTGTTTGCATCACACCCGATGTGCCTATGCTTTTGTAGACATTATTTTAGTGGTGATCATGGTGGGACACTATCCCCTTATTTTTGGATCAAGTTTCTGATCAAACTTTTATGTTTTTTGCTTGCAGGTGTTAATCCTTCAGGCACTACACTACTGCTCGTGCCAACCTGTGACGAATACAGAGCTGGTATTCGTGTCACCCAGGGATGAATAGGCATTCATCCCACCCTATGACTAATATATATCTGCTATTCATCCCACCCTGGGATGATTAGCTCTCTGTGCATTTTTTGAGTAGAAATTCAGGGGCATCCGATTTGGGCAGAGAAGAGGTAGGTTTTTTGAACATCCTCCATAATTTTCTCTCTATTTTTATGATTTTTTTGCTTTCTTTGCTTGCATAGAGAGGTTTGTTGCATGTATTATTTCTTTGTGCAAGTAAAAATAACCACACACACCATGTGATAATATAAAAATCAAGGAGTTGGTCGTAAAACCCCAACACTTGATCAAGACCAACGGTGGATTTCATCACCACCTTGGCTTGAATTTTGCATACATAACCCCGATCGTGACTATTGCTAGACGTAAATCCTGATGAAAGCTAAAAAAGTATAGCTATCATGATTCCCAACACATGAGGATAAGTCTTCTATGGTAGGTATAAAAAACAAAGCGATTCCCCTTTCGTATCGCCTATGTTCCACGTACTGTTTTGCTCTCGCGTACCAATAGTTTCCCTCATGTAAGGGTAGGTATATTGAGAGGTTTGGTATAACAGCCTGGTAGTGGTATATTGAAGGGGTGACCATTTTGGGAGACATAAGAGCCCTCATATTACATGTACAACAAAATTTTCTTTACAAGGCTTTCAAAACAAAAATCAAAACACACTAAACCAGATTTAGGGCACACATTTAATTTGTAAACAAGATAATCACTTCTTTGTTTGTGTGGCCCCTTTTTGTTTAGTGTAGCATAAAAAATCATAAAAGAAGATAAAAACATACGTATCCCTTAGAAAACCACCACCATGGTGTACACCCATAGCCAAGCCCAATCAAGGGCAGAAGCTACGAAAAGTGTACAAGGGGGGACAAGTCGCCTCTGTTATAGCCCCAAGGACTTGGTCATACCACCTTGGTGGCCTGACACATAAAATAGTCCACATCATACCATGATAGAACAAGACTATAGAGGCACCCCTTTGAGGGGCACTCCCATTCAGCACAGACCCTTTCAGGAGGAGTACATACATAGGAAGGCCCCCTTAGACATTCATTATGAGTGGCCACCACGTGATGAAGCACTAGAATAGCATAAGGTCCATAAGGAGGGGCCACATGATTATATCATCCCTCCTATACCCATCATTGCTATCAGAAACAATAGGCCAAATCCAGAGCACAAGGCTCTTCAGACAGGGTGAGCCAATTTTGCTCGCCCCTTTCACATATATGAAAGGGAGCACGAGGAAAACCACTATATTCCTCAAGAGCAATACACAATGTGGGAGAAATGCACCTCTGCACTTGCTATTTATCAAGATAACCTACTAAGCCTATAGCCTTGGGTGAATGTCATCAACCTATAGAGATCTCAGATCACTACAACCAAGATAGATATGTAGGGGAGGCATCTAGGCCTCATAGACCTAAGACGATAGAACAAATCGACTTGGCATTTGCCAAATATGTCGCCAACCAAGTGCAAATCATGTAGCTTGATCAAGATCAACAATAGCTAGAGCACCTGTACCATCTTAGCAAAGAGCACATTTAGCGTCAGATGGATGAGTTGCTCCAGAAAACTGTGCATTAGAGGATTCCAACCCCTCACACACATAAGACAAAGCTTTATGAGAGGCACAAACCCTTGGTGCAAGATAGGTTTCCATGACCTTATCAAGCATTGCCTCCAAGACCTCCTAGACCTGAGTAGGAGACCACTCCTAGAGCCAATGACGGGCGCCCTCCTCAGGTGCCTACCCATGTGTATCGCTCCAAATGTTTTGCATCCTTACCTTTAGGCTATAGGATCTGCACCTGGAAGGGGGGGTGCGAGAAGGATGGGACAATACCTCGGACTGAGAGGCCCTTTGAAGATCCCGCCTCTCGGGGGAGGGGTATAAGGGTGAATTTTCGATGGATGGTGGGTTCACCAGGAAACTTTTGAGTGGTAGTTTCCACGCCTAGGTTGATAATAAGTTTGATGTGTTCATTTTGTACTTTAATCATTCAATTTCTAGATTTGGCCAAGATGAATCTAAGCTAATCTATATGTTGATGCTATTTTTATGGATATAGAAAACATGAATAAATGTTGAACATAGAGAATGTGCTAAATAGGATAGAATATACCTGATTTCAAATTTTTGAATGAAGATTCTATGGTTTGTAGAAGTCCAAATCATCCCGAATCATACAGAATCGTCTAAAATTGCACAGAATCGTCTCAGATCATAATCGACCATCTGAGATCAGACGAAATCATCAGTGATATGACGAATTCATAAAAAACCTACAATCATAAAAATAGATACAAAATACCAAAAATGCAACTGCAAAGTCAAAGGGAAATGATAGAAATAATGATGAATTTGTCTAAATAGTAGATCTAGATAGCAATTAAAAGGAAATGCATCAATTTGAGAATTTATTTTGAATTTATCAGATATCTATGCTAAATGAGGTGAACTCCAAGATGCATAAATATAATAACCTAAGATAATGCACAAAGAAATGTAGAAAAACAATAAGGAAATGCAAACTCTAGGCTCTGATTGCCCCCAATCTGGACTTCAGTCAGGATCACCTACAATAGTACGAGATCATCTACACTCCTCGACAGGATCGTTTGAAATCATCGAGAATCGTCAACGACAATCCGAGCTTACTTTGATTGAAAAATAGTAAAATTCATGCAAAAAAACATGAAATACAGAATACAAACGATGGTGCAAGGATGCTCTAATGCATAAGGAACTAACTCTACAGGGAAATCCATCAGATAGGGGGTTCAGGGGGATAAAATGAGAAAATCCTAGTTTATATAGGATTACGGAGAGGTTAGGAGGTTGGAGATCATCCCAATTTTGGAGATCTCCAATGGGGAAGACTCTAACTGCACAGACATGCTTTCTGCCCAAGTTAGAGAAGTTGTTGAAATAGAAGCTAATTACGAAAATTTGGTTTTGGGACGAAATCGTCTAGATGTTCTGTTCTAGACGAATTCTTCAGATCTAGGACGATTTCATCTGATCTGCGACGATATCATCCAATGGTCAAAACAAATCCTAAAAATGGCATGGAAAATGAGGCAAGCGGGTAATGGGCGGTTAACGGGCGGTTTGGGTTTAAAATTTAATTTTTTATCTTTTACTAAGGTTAACTGCGCCAATTTTAGGGTGCTACATTTTGCCCCCTCTTTAGCGAATTTTTCAAAGAAAATGTGTTAAAGACGAGTTTTTCCCATTTTATGAGAAAATAAAAATTTACTCAATTTTATAGATGACGATTCTTGGTCAAATCGTACGACTGTTTACTATGGTGCCCCCTCTGTGTTTTTACCCAGATCAAACGTTTGAGGTAAAAGCGCGAAAAAGCAAAATTAAAAAAAAATGTTGATTTTAAAAAAAATTAAGAAAAATAGGGTAGAACCCTAATTCATTTTTACTGTTTATTGTTACTGTTCTAGAGCTCTATAGAGAGAAACATGGTTGAGACGACATACGGAGTGATAGAGGTCCGACGCGGACTATGGGCAAGGATCTAATCCTAGTAAATTAGGTTTGAATTTAATTTGTGTAATTTTTTTGTTTGAAATTTTGATTATTTTGGGGCATCGCAGCCGCTTTTAGGCCGTCGACGATGTCGAGATGAAATCGTCCCAATTTCGTCGAAATCATCCCTAGATCATCGATTTCATTGAAGGGTAAAATTAGCAATCTATGGGCGATTCCGTACAACAAGGGGCGATCCCCAAGTTATGAAATCATAGACGATTTCGTCCTACAAAGGATGATTTTACCCAATTTGGGATGATATCATCCAATGGTGGACGATATCATCACTTTTAAGAAATTAAGCTTGATTAAAATGTTTTTAATTTGTTTTTAATGATTGATTTATTAATAAATTTTATTGTTTTATTGTTTTTTTTGCAGAGGGGATTACTAAAGAGTTAGGAATGGAAATACAACGGGCTACGAGATGACATAGCCGCGCTTGATCAGGCAGAGCATGAACGACTGGCTCAGGTTGGTTTACAGCATGTGGTAGAGATGGCACAAGTACCGATAGACATGGGGCTACTGATAGCCCTAGCAAAGAGGTGGTATCTGAGGTCGTCCTGCTTTCGGTTACCGATAGGGGAGATGGCTCCCAAACTAGAGGACATATGGAGGATCATGAGGATCCCCATATAGGGACAGTTGATGATGCCTGTGGCCAATCAGGGCCAAGTGATGATGAGGTTGACCGGGGACCCGAGCTTCACCCTAGAGAAGGGCAGAGTAAACATCGAGTCTCTACAATAGATGCCTAGGGCATCTAGGTTGACTCAGGTTTTGGAAGGGGTAGTAGGTGGCTTACTGTTGTGCCACCAGAGTGGGTGCAGGTTACCCTGGCTCCTCTCAGATGTGGTCTACGACATGAGAGACCACGGATATAGATTTACATGGGGTAGCTTTGTGCTATACCACTTGTATAGGATCCTACATGGGGTCATATACAAGGAAGGCCGATGTCTGGTTTTGACATCACTGCTGCAAGTTTGGTGCTGGGAGCACATTATGGTGCGAATTCCGGTAGGACTCCCACTGACAAGGGTTGACTGGGAGAGACCCCAGGTTTTCTATTGGTAGTTACAGAGGGGCTCATAGTGGCTGATAGATCTGTCGATGTCATGAAGGTTGCTGGATGACCTCATCTTGGACCATATCACCTGGAGGACATGGCAAGAGCACCCTATGTGAGCAGAGGATGGGCAGGAGCAGGCTCACATCAGGCGAGTCTACTGGCTATGGATGGAGTGGGGATAGGTAGAGCTCCACCGCTACAATTAGGTTCTACAATAGTTTGATCTACAGTAGGGGATCCCTTCTCTTAGGGATTATGAGTACTCTTAGACTATTCAGGATAGTACCACACTGAGCGGGGCTCTAGACATGCAACGGTTCTAGAGTCAGGATGTGGACAATTACCCCATTAAACCAGTGGATGGTGATGACATTGGGGTTGTTGACGGATACAATGCTTGGTATGCAAGCATCCACCCTCCTCGGATGATGAGGGCATAGGGTCTAGTGCACACTATGGTGCGACGAATGGGGAGGTAGCACCAGGATGCTATTGAGGCAGCACAAGGTCGCGGCAAGAGATAGCAGCGATGGTCTCCATAGGAGAGATGCCAGAGAATGGTTCAGGATCCACAGAGACCTTAGGAGACAGGAAGGAGGGAGAGGGGAGTCCCTTCTCAGCAGGGGAGAGACCACCATCACCTGATAAGGGCAAGGTTATCGAGGTAGGGGAGAGCAGCGAGACAACGGCTATCCGGGCTGAGGTTTCCCACCTTCGGGCTCAGGTGTAGATGCTACAGGATGAGGCTAAATGGCTCAAGACTTGAAGTAGAGGGGTGAGCACTCAGGATCTGGCATGGTCTATTGCTCATACCAAATTCTACCAGGGGCTATACTATCACATGGTCCTAGAGGGACAAAGGGTACCACTGCCAACCCCCATTACAAAGCCGGTCATGATGGTATCATCAAGGACATCCTCACAATCGATGACGAGGAACCGGGACATAGCATAAACCTCTATGGGACCACCTCCTCCATGTTAGGGCGAGGGAGGAGATGAGGCTAAAAGCTCGAGGGCTTCTCAATGCTAGCTGCTATAGAGGGTAGATTTGTATTATTATATATATATTTTTGAGGGGATTGAGTATGCCAGGGTTTTTATTGTGGCATACCAATCCAGATGATGTACATAATTGATTGATATATATAGATTGTATTTTTGATGATATGACTTGTGTATATGTTGTATGGTGCTTTAATTTTGAATTTTGTTTGATTGATTATTCATGTAATTATGTCATTGGAAATAAATATAATTTTTTTATGTCATGGCATAAAATTGTAAATGAAATAATATGATGTGCATAAATTGGTTGTTTTGTAGTGTGATTTGATGAAAAAAATAAAAGGGACTTCTAACAATAATTTCAAAGGACATTGTCACTGTTATAGACCATTTTATGGATTCGCTGTTCACTAGGTCGTCAAGCTAATCCCAGTATAGAAATATTACTAAAAGTAAAAGAGTGCTTAAGAGACTGTCTTAAGACTTTTGTGTTGTGATGATGGAAGTGATGATGGTGATGATTTGTTTTCAGATTTTCATAAAAATATTATGCATGACATATTTAAAGAAATATGATTTTTTCTAGGTATAAAGTCCTAAGTGTGATAAAATTTTGAATAAGTCCCTAGGAACTATACCATCGTTGCAAAATTGAATGTTGACATAATGACAGGAAATAGAATAAGTGTTTGTTCATTTTAAAGCTCAATTGTGTAACATAATTATGTAAGCCATATGTTTTTATGAATTAAAATGAAGGGGAAATAAAATGAGAACAATGGTTTGTGCTAGGCATAGAATTATAGGTATAGACTTATACCATCATCGCGAAATCCAAAGAAGAAATTGATATTTTAGTTTTATCGGATGATTGATTTTTGAATTTTGATAAATAGAAAATAATAATATGAACATGACTTTATTGATTATATACATGTCATATATTGTTTGAAAACATTTTCTGATTTTTGAAAATAATGTATATAATTGTTTTTATGCTAAACAGATAAACTAAAATAAGAAGATAAAATTATTCCAAAAAAAGAGTTGCAGAAATATTTTACATTATCTCAAAGACAAATGTAGATTTATAAGGAAAACTCATGTGCAAATGTGAGTTCATTACCGATCTTGATTTATCATAATGATACAAAATCTCTCAAATACAAATGTGTGTGCAATTGTATTGTTCATTCACCAATTTTGAGCAAGAAAATTTGATACAAGTAATTTGACTTTAACCAAATGAGTGTTCCTTAACCATGATTTATATGCATGTAATCGTACCAGACTACTATGTAAGTCGGGTTATCAAGAGCTAGCTAATCCTTAAGCTAACATAGGTCTATACAAAAGAAGGTCGCTAATGTGACAAACATATCACCACGCTAGGAATTACCCAAGGCCAAGCGGGTTGTGAAGAACACAAGCTTATACTGAGAGGGGGGTGAACAGTATAAGACCTCTTTTTACTTTTTCCTTTATACTTCAAAATAGTAAAGCAATATACCCAAAGCAATATCAAAACAATGCACAATATCATCCACAAAGTGACACCAATTTTAACGTGGTTCACCCAGAATGCCTGGGCTACGTCCACAAAACTTTTCTCTAAAAGTTATCTCAAAGTTCTTTGGGAAACCTTCCCAATTACAATGTTTATGAGCCTCGGCCCAAAGGAGACACCTTCCCCCAATCTGAATTTATGAGCCTCTGCTCAAAGGAGATACCTTCCCCTCTGCTCTGGAAATGATCCCTCAGAAGATCAACTGCCTCTACCTCTTGCCAACACGTGGAACTCCTTTCCATCGAAGACCTCCTGTCCTCAATGCTTAGCCTAAGAGACCTCTACCTTCTATGATCACGTCCACAGCAGCTCAGCTACCTATACCAAACACAGTCATTCGGTCTAGTACAAGTCTTCCTCTGTCTGTCGGATCTGTCCAACTCTTTGAACAAATCAATCCTCTGCACACAAGCCTTCTCAAAGACTTGCCAAATCTATCCTCGGGTTCTTCTCAAAGAACCAATGCACCTCTATCCTCAAGTTCTCTGATAGAACTCTCAAAAACTCAGCTCACAAGTCCTCTGCTAGGACCTGTCCAAATCTGCTCACAAGTCCCCACCGGAACTTGTCCAAAACCTGCTCACAAGTCCCCACCGAAACCTGTCCAAAACCTCAACAAGCTCACCAAGAAAAACTTGCTTAGCATGAACCCACAAAGAGAATTGTTAGAGACCCAATGTGATTCATAAACCTCATAGAAGCATAAAGAGAATTGTTAGAGACTCAATATGTTCTATACTTAACTCCCAATCTCAATCTCAAATCTCATAGAAACATAAAGAGAATTGTTAGAGACCCAATATGTTCTATACTTAACTCCCAATCTCAATCTCAACTCAATCTCAATCTCAAAAGAATAAGATAGATGTAGTATGCTTTTCTCAAGAATATGAAACACAACCCAACAATTGCCAACCATGCAATATCTCATATAACAATGATACTTATATTCTTTTCACCAACAACTAGGGTTTCATCATCTCAATGCAAGTAGCAAGACTTACTAACATAAACCCTAGTGCAAAAATGCTTCCTCTTCCTCAACCAGAATTATGCATTCACCCAAAAATTCATCAATGACTTTAATGCATAAACAATCTTCAATATCCAGAAAATAAGATTTACACCAAAAATACCTAGTAGACAACCTTTTCACTCCAAACTCAATTTCAGAAAATATACCATAAACAACATACATGGAAGAAGTTGCCCATACCTTTACTTTGATGAAGAAGGAGAACTCAAAATCTGTCACAACACTAACTCTCAATTTGCCACCAATTAGAGTTAGCAACTATACAATAATACACAATAATAAAGATCCAAAATAACACCTTATTTCTCCAACTTAGTAAAAACCACCAGAAGTATAATATACATACAAAGTAAAACCTCTTTACACCTTATTACTCCACATAAATATTAAACATCAATAAAACAATGTCAAAGCAAATATGATACCTTAACCTTATACCTCCCGCGCATTCACAGCCACTATCCTTTGCACACCGCGACCAAAAGAAAATTACCAACGAAGAGAATCGAACTCGGCACCTCTGCCTTCTAGCGCTTTCGCTTAAACGCCACCGTCGTTGGGTCACAAGTGCCCAACGAAGTAATACAGCATTGCCCTCTCTTTTATCTTCCTTTGACGCCAAGAATCTGGAAAACGTAAACGTCTTCCACAAGCCACATGCAAACTGGTGAGCGCTGTCCAAAACGTAAGTCACTGAATGCTTGCATTAATCATCTCACAACACAGTCTAAAAAACATAGTTCAGGTGCAATTGCCAATCCACTACCGTCAAGCAAAAAGGTAAGGATGCAGCCCAAGCTCAAATCCGAGTATGCCAAGCACGGTTTCCAAGACACAAAACAAGCACGATTTCAAAGACGTCAATCGAAGATTCGAAGACACAGAGCAAGCTCAAATCGAAGACACCAAGCGCTATTCGAAAGATATAGAGCAAATGCAAATCACAGACGCCAAGCACAAATCGAAAGATATCGAGCAAATGCAAATCGCAGATGCCAAGCACAAATCGAAAATAAAAGCAAATCGAAAGATATCGAGCAAACACAAATCACAGATGACAAAATTAATCGGAGGTGCTCACTTTAGAAAATCATCCCCACTTATATAGCCATTTTTCCTTAACTGTTTGACGTCGGCGCTCCTCCAACGATGGCAACATATCGGTGAAAGAATTCTTTTTTCTTCCGTCGCTTAAGGGTTGAAAGACCCTTTAATAATAATTAAAATAATAATTATTATTATTTTATTAATAATAAATTAAACTTGGACCTTTGACAAAGGTTTGAGTTAATTTAATTATTAATAATAAACATGGACCTTTGCATTAAGTTAAGCTTGGTTTTAATAAAAACCCTTAATGAGTCCAAATGGTTTTAAGAAAAACCTTTAACCTTGTCACCATGGTTTTAATAAAAACCCTTTAACATAATGAAGCTTCTCAAGATATTCTTGACATCACACTCTTTTGATATCAACACAAAAATGCCTTTTGACATCAATGACAACTTATACATTTGAGCAAAGGCAATGTACCCAAAGTACCCAAAATTGCCAACAATCTCCCCCTTTGTCATTGATGGCAAACCTTTACTAAAAACACTTCTCAAGAGCCAAAACTGAAACCAACTGAAACCAATTGTGCTAACAATTAAGAATCTTCCTTTGAAGTTTTGCTCCCCCTGACTTGAAGCTTTCCTCTTCACTTTGAAGCTCTCCCCCTTACTCATATCTCTCCCCCTTTGTCATCAATGGCAAAGGGCCACCTTTGGGGCTCGGGACTAAGAATTAGCCTCTTAGCTTAGTCCCTCCCCCACCTCCTGATGAGGTGATTAATTTTGGGGTGGGAGTAAAACTCCCATTAGGCACTGATCATCATCAGCGTCTATAACTTCCTTGTCGGGCCTTCTCTTGAACTCTTTGTCCATATTCCTGTTCCTGTCATTGTTCTTGTTCTTGTTCTCATCCCTGTTCTTATCCATGCCTTGATCCTTGGACCTGATCATGCCACTGTTCTTGTTCTTGTATTCTGGAATTTCAGCTCTACACTATCTGACTGTGTGACCTTCATTGTTGCACTTATAACAAGTAACAATGTTATTTCTTTTAGGCATACCTGTTCTTTGGATCCACCAGTTCTGACCAAACCTGTTCTGACCAAACTTGTTCTGACCAAACCTATTCTGGCTAAACCTGTTCTGACCAAACCTGTTCTGACCAAACCTGTTCTGACCAAACCTGTTTCGATCAAACCTGTTCCTGATATTTGCCTTGCAATAAACTGCCTTGTGCCCAAACTGTTGACAAGAGTAGCAATACCCTTGAAAGAAATTACCACCTCTGAAACTGTCATTTACCTTCTTCACTTGAGCCATGCAATGTGAAGCTATGTGACCAAACCTGTGACAAGCAAAACATCTGCCTTGAAACTTTCCTTTATTTGACCTCTTAGGTTCTAAAAACTTCTTCTTCTCATTCTGAATTCTGTTTTCTATTTATGTGCATCTATCATTTAAGGACTCATGATCTGAAATACTTTCCCCATCAGAACTCTCTTCCTTTTGGAGTCTCTTACTAGACTCTCCAACTTGTTCCTTGTGAGGCTTAACAAAACCAAGGCCTGTTTTATCTATTGTCTTTCTTTGACCTTTGATGAGAGACTTAACCTTTTTGGAGCTATCTTGAAACCTGTGAAGCTTATCCTTGTACCCTTTAGTTTCCTCTTTCAAAGAAGCCATTTTCTGTTCTAACTCACTATACTCAAGAACCTTAGACTCTAACTCATCCTTGAGTTCTTGTGTCTTAGCTATAGAGAAGTCAAGACTTTCTATAAGATCATCTCTCTCCATACAACATTCATCCAACTTATCCTTGAGTCTAGCATTCTTCTTTCTTTCCTTTTTCAAAGCACTAAGAGCACTAATAAGTTCACCTTTAAGATCTACTTCACCTTCCTCTATATGTTTGCTTTTAGAATCATCAAAGCCTTTTTCAGATTTCTTATCACTAGAGGTGCTACCCTTTTCAAAAACCATACATGCATCTTCCTTATAGTTTTCTGAAGCATCCTCATACATACTAGAAACCAAATCATTATTTGTGCAATCATCCTCAAGGTGACCAAAATTTCCACATCTAAGACATTTCATGATAATGAATCTATGTTTTGGTTCTTCCTCTTTTTCTGATATGAACAACATCTCATTTTCATTATCACTTGAAGAACTTTCACTATCACTACTAGAACACTTACTTGCTTTGTCTAGGTAGAAACTCTTCTTGTGCTTGTGAGAATACCTCTTTCCTTGATTGTTGTGCTCATCTTTGATTTTAAGATTTGTATTGGCCTCTTCTAGTTGTTTCTTCAATGAAACAATCTCTTCTTCTTGTTTGCAGCAAACAGTCTCTTTCTCATTGATCTGAGACCTGAGAGTTTCTTCACTCCTTTTGGACTCTTCTATTTGCAGCTTCAGATTGCTAACAACTTTGTTGGATTCCTCTTCATGTTTGCTGCATATATCAACTTTATTACTCATTTCTTCTGTCTGCATTCTTAAACCGTCAATTTCTTTTTCTAGCTTACTGCAATACTCTATTTTCTTGGTTAATTGCATTTCGAGATCTTCAAAAATTTTCTTGTATTCTTCTGTTTGTACTTTCAAACTGGTGATTATATCTTCTGCATCCTCAACCTTTTTACTCAGAGCTGAAATTAGTTTTTGTTTCCAATTTGCTTCTGCATCACTTCCTTCTTCATCACATTCCTGTTCTGAATCTGTTTCTTCACCAATTTTGAACGGATCATCTTCATCTTCACTGCTACTAAACCCATGGCAATGACGTTCATCATGACCGAGTTGACCACAAACAAAACATTCTCTACCTTGTGAGCAATCAGCTACAAAGTGACCGGTCTTCCCACATCTGGTGCAAAACTTTATTAATCTGGATTGTTCTCCATTGTTTGATTCATCTCTTGAATCTATTTCCATTCTTCCTCCCAAAATAGCAACATTGAGTTCATCTTCATTTTCTTTCATGACCATGTGTGTTTTCTTCTTCTTGTGTCTCATGGTTTTGCTTTTGCCTTTCCTTGTCATTTGTGTTCTTGTAAGATCTTCCTTCAAGTTGTTAAACTTTTCGAAGGCACCCGCTCTGATACCAATTGAAGAACACAAGCTTATACTGAGAGGGGGGTGAACAGTATAAGACCTCTTTTTACTTTTTCCTTTATACTTCAAAATAGTAAAGCAATATACCCAAAGCAATATCAAAACAATGCACAATATCATCCACAAAGTGACACCAATTTTAACGTGGTTCACCCAGAATGCCCAGGCTACGTCCACAAAACTTTTCTCTAAAAGTTATCTCAAAGTTCTTTGGGAAACCTTCCCAATTACAATGTTTATGAGCCTCGGCCCAAAGGAGACACCTTCCCCCAATCTGAATTTATGAGCCTCTGCTCAAAGGAGATACCTTCCCCTCTGCTCTGGAAATGATCCCTCGAAAGATCAACTGCCTCTACCTCTTGCCAACACGTGGAACTCCTTTCCACCGAAGACCTCCTATCCTCAATGCTTAGCCTAAGAGACCTCTGCCTTCTATGATCACGTCCACAGTAGCTCAGCTACCTATACCAAACATAGTCAGTCGGTCTAGTACAAGTCTTCCTCTATTTGTCAGATCTGTCCAACTCTTTGAACAAATCAATCCTCTGCACACAAGCCTTCTCAAAGACTTGCCAAATTTGTCCTCGGGTTCTTCTCAAAGAACCAATGCACCTCTGTCCTCAAGTTCTCCGATAGAACTCTCAAAAACTCAGCTCACAAGTCCTCTCGCTAGGACCTGTCCAAATCTGCTCACAAGTCCCCATCGAACCTGTCCAAAACCTGCTCACAAGTCCCCACCGAAACCTGTCCAAAACCTCGACAAGCTCACCAAGAAAAACTTGCTTAGCATGAACCCACAAAGAGAATTGTTAGAGACCCAATGTGATTCATAAACCTCATAGAAGCATAAAGAGAATTGTTAGAGACTCAATATGTTCTATACTTAACTCCCAATCTCAATCTCAAATCTCATAGAAACATAAAGAGAATTGTTAGAGACCCAATATGTTCTATACTTAACTCCCAATCTCAATCTCAACTCAATCTCAATCTCAAAAGAATAAGATAGATGTAGTATGCTTTTCTCAAGAATATGAAACACAACCCAACAATTGCCAACCATGCAATATCTCATATAACAATGATACTTATATTCTTTTCACCAACAACTAGGGTTTCATCATCTCAATGCAAGTAGCAAGACTTACTAACATAAACCCTAGTGCAAAAATGCTTCCTCTTCCTCAACCAGAATTATGCATTCACCCAAAAATTCATCAATGACTTTAATGCATAAACAATCTTCAATATCCAAAAAATAAGATTTACACCAAAAATACCTAGTAGACAACCTTTTCACTCCAAACTCAATTTCAGAAAATATACCATAAACAACATACATGGAAGAAGTTGCCCATACCTTTACTTTGATGAAGAAGGAGAACTCAAAATCTGTCACAACACTAACTCTCAATTTGCCACCAATTAGAGTTAGCAACTATACAATAATACACAATAATAAAGATCCAAAATAACACCTTATTTCTCCAACTTAGTAAAAACCACCAGAAGTATAATATACATACAAAGTAAAACCTCTTTACACCTTATTACTCCACATAAACATTAAACATCAATAAAACAATGTCAAAGCAAATATGATACCTTAACCTTATACCTCCCGCGCATTCACGACCACTATCCTTTGCACACCGCGACCAAAAGAAAATTACCAACGAAGAGAATCGAACTCGGCACCTCTGCCTTCTAGCGCTTTCGCTTAAACGCCACCGTCGTTGGGTCACAAGTGCCCAACGAAGAAATACAGCGCTGCCCTCTCTTTTATCTTCCTTTGACGCCAAGAATCTGGAAAACGTAAACGTCTTCCACAAGCCACATGCAAACTGGTGAGCGCTGTCCAAAACGTAAGTCACTGAATGCTTGCATTAATCATCTCACAGCACAGTCTGAAAAACATAGTTCAGGTGCAATTGCCAATCCACTACCATCAAGCAAAAAGGTAAGGATGCAGCCCAAGCTCAAATCCGAGTATGCCAAGCACGGTTTCCAAGACACAAAACAAGCACGATTTCAAAGACGTCAATCGAAGATTCGAAGACACAGAGCAAGCTCAAATCGAAGACACCAAGCGCTATTCGAAAGATATAGAGCAAATGCAAATCGCAGACGCCAAGCGCAAATCGAAAGATATCGAGCAAATGCAAATCGCAGACGCCAAGCGCAAATCGAAAGATATAGAGTAAACACAAATCGCAGATGACAAAATTAATCGGAGGTGCTCACTTTAGAAAATCATCCCCACTTATATAGCCATTTTTCCTTAACTGTTTGACGTCGGCGCTCCTCCAACGATGGCAACATATCGGCGAAAGAATTCTTTTTTCTTTCGTCGCTTAAGGGTTGAAAGACCCTTTAATAATAATTAAAATAATAATAATTATTATTTTATTAATAATAAATTAAACTTGGACCTTTGACAAAGGTTTGAGTTAATTTAATTATTAATAATAAACATGGACCTTTGCATTAAGTTAAGCTTGGTTTTAATAAAAACCCTTAATGAGTCCAAATGGTTTTAAGAAAAACCTTTAACCTTGTCACCATGGTTTTAATAAAAACCCTTTAACATAATGAAGCTTCTCAAGATATTCTTGACATCACACTCTTTTGATATCAACACAAAAATGCCTTTTGACATCAATGACAACTTATACATTTGAGCAAAGGCAATGTACCCAAAGTACCCAAAATTGCCAACAAAGTTGGGCACAAACCACCTGTTATGGGGCTTACCTCACAGTTTTTGAATAATTGAGAATTCTAGGGATTCAAGCTCATTCACCCTTCTTTTCTTTTCAAGGGGTAGGGAAAAGGATTTTATTGCTTTTGCTTTTGCTTTTGCTTTTCTCTTTTTTTTTTTTTTTGCTTGATATTGAGATAATGCTGAAATATTGTTGTGATGGTACAAAATAATATTTTTATTTTTCTCTTTTGCTTTAACTTTTTTTTTTGCTTCCTATACTAGGGATACTTGCTCGGATTGGCTATAGAGCAAGGGATTTTTATTCTGGGTAGGGGTGAGCTTGTCCTTTTGTCAATTCTCAAAGATTCTAGACCATGTGCATGATAGGATAGCAGGGGAAACTTTTCGCTCAAGAAACCACTTCTACTATGTAGCATCATATCGAATTTGCAATGAAATCATTTTAATGTGAAAAGATATGCTTGGTTCAAGTAAATAACAAGATCAGTTCTCTATGCTCAAAAATTTATTTAATTCAAATGTGGACTTTGATATAAGAGAGATTAATAATCATACCAAATAGAATCAAGATATTTATGCATGTGAGTGTGAGAGTGCAGGATTCCAAATAAATGCTAATTTATCCAAAATAATTGAAAATATAACTACAATACTTCAAGAATTGACAAGTACAAAAATAAAAGGTGTTTTTGAAGATTTTGAGGATTTTGATGTTTTTATATTTTGATTTTGAGTGATAAATTGAAAGAATAAATATTGTTACTGTTTTTTTTTTTTTTTTGATATAAATGGTGAAAATGAAACAATATGCAAAATACAATATATACAAATGATGAAATGACCCAATGTTATGCATAATAACGCTTAAGATGCATAATTTTCATAGGTTCTTTAAGATCTTTACCATCTAAGGTAGCTAATCGATATGCTCCCGATCCAAATTTAGCAGTGATGACATATGGTCCAAGCCAGTTAGGCTCAAATTTACCTTTAAGGTCTTTAGTTGCATTAGTATTTTTTTTATTTTCTTTTAAGACAAGGTCATCGATCTCAAAGGATCAATGATGAACTTTTTTGAGGTATGCTCTCTTAAGCTTGTTTTGGTAGGCACGAAGATGCTCCAAAGCATTGATGCACTTTTCATCTAGGAGTTCCAGCTGACTAAATCTGCCAACGCGATATTCATCTCCTACTTCAGTATCTTGAAGTAGCAGAGCCAAAGAAGGAACTTCTAATTCAAAGGGAAAAACAGCTTCAACACCATAAACCAAAACAAAAGGTGAAGTACCGGTGGGGGTGCGAACGCTAGTTCGATAGGCCCACAAAGTAGGATATAGTTGAATGTGCCAATATCGATAGACTTATTGACCAGTCTTTTGAGGATTTTGATTAATGTTTTATTAGATGCTTCTGCTTGGCCATTACCTTGAGGATAATAGGGAGTGGACCAACGATGTTGAATTTTATATTTTTGACATAATTTTTTGACATCTTTATTTTTGAAACAAGTTCCATTATCCGAGATGAGATTGGCAGGAATTTCGAACCTACAAATAATTTGATTAAAAATAAACTTGGAAACTTGGGTTCCAGTGCAAGAAGCTAAGGGCATAGCTTCAACCCACTTCGTGAAATACTCGGTGGCGGTTATGATGAATTTGTGTCCATCAGATGACACAGGGTTGATTTTTCCAATGATGTCTAAGCCCCATTTTGAAAAGGGCCAAGGAGATGAAATAGCCTACAGTTCTTGTGCAGGTGCATGGACAAGGTCAGCATGTTTCTGGCACTTGTCGCAATGGTGCACATAATCATGTGCATCATTTTCCATGGTAGGCCAAAAATATCCTATCCTAAGGAGCTTCTTAGCAATGGCGTTACCACTAAAATGGCCCCCACAAGATCCATTGTGGGCTTCACTCAAAGCTGATCTAGATTCTTCTAGATTCAAACATCTCAATAGGATACCTTCAAAAGATCTCCTATACAAGGTATTACCGATAATCACGAAGCGACTTGCTCGTCTACGTAATAACCGACGTTGGTTGCGATTACAACCTTCAGGAAAGGTCCCCTTTTGAAGAAAATTAAATATATCAGTGTACCATGGTTCAGGAGTAGTTTCGTTGATTAGAAACACATCCAAAGGTTCTAAGCATGATTTGCTTGAAGTGGGTTCCTGGAGTCGACGAATAATGATGGTAGCATATTCATCATCTAACTCCAAGGGCAAAAGAGATGCAGCTATAGCCATAGCGTCAGCCGCACGGTTGCTAGTTCGAGGAATAGCTTCCAAGGTAACTTGATCAAATAAAGATAATAATTGTAAGACATATGTTTTATATGGGCATAATTTATCATCTCTGGTCTGATAAACATCATTGATTTGATTTATGACAAGTTGAGAATCACCAAAAACCAATAAATTTTTAATTTTTAGTGCCAAGGTAGCTCGTAATCCAAGGATTAGAGCCTCATATTCAGCAATATTATTGGTGCAAGCAAATGTTAGTTTGAAGGACAGAGGTATAATATGTTTCTACGGAGAGATTAAAATAATACCTGCACCAGCCCCACTCATGCATCGGGCTCCATCAAAGTATAGGGACCATTGCTCAGGATGGTCTGCCTCTAATTTAAGGCATTCATCAGAAACTCAATGATGAGGGGATGGGTAGACTCTAAGGGTGCAACAACTAATTGATCTGCTATGATTTGACCTTTAACAGAATTTTGTCCTATAAACATGAGTTCAAACTCGCTTAGCGCAAGAACCCACTTGGTTGTGCGACCAGATAAGTATGGTCGACTCATGAGATACCGTAAAGGGTCAAATTTAGCAATAACATACGTTTTTTGACTGAGCATATAATGGCATAATTTCTATGTAGAAAATATGACTGCGAGACATAACTTCTCTAATATTGTATAACGAGTTTCATAACTGATTAAGGTTCTGCTGATGTAATAATTAGCACGTTCTTTCTTCTCATCGTCAAGTTGAGCTAACATAGCTCCTAAGGCAAAATCTGAAGCAAAAATGTACAAGATAAATGGACGATCAGATCTAGGTGGGGAAAGCACCGATGGTTTAAGGAGATATTGCTTAAGGAGTTCAAATGCTTCCTGGCATTCATCGTCCCAATGAAAAGAGACATCTTTCTTAAGAAGCTTAAGAAAGGGTCCGGTTTTGTCCGCCAACTTATCGATGAAGCGGTGAATAGCTTGAAGCTTACCTTGTAAACTTCGTAATTTAGATATATTTGTGGGTGCGGGCATATCAGTGATAGCCACGATCTTGAGAGGGTCAATTTCAATGCCACGTAAAGAAACGATAACCCCCAATAATTTATCGGACTTAACTCTGAATATGCATTTGGCTGGATTTAGTCGGATAAGATATTCCCTTAACCGATCAAATACTTTTCTCAAGTCATCTAAATGATCATCTTCTTTGATGGAACGAGCTATAATATCATCTACATAATCATGTAGAATATCATGCATCATATCATGAAAGATATAAGTCATGGCTCATTGATATGTTGCACCTGCATTCTTTAAACCGAATGGCATCACTTTCCAACAAAAGGTTCCCCAAGGGGTAATAAAGGTTGTTTTAGCCTGATCTTCAGGAGCTATCCTGATCTGATTATAACCAGAGAATCCATCCATTAGGGATATCATTCCGCTCCCAACAGTAAAATCAATGATCTGATCCATGTTGGGAAGAGGAAAATCGTCTTTAGGGCATGCAACATTAATATCTCTAAAGTCTGTGCAAACCCTAACTTTGGTAGCTTCTTTCTTAGTTACTGGAACTACATTTGAGATCCATTCAACATAATCAATAGCTTGTATAAAAATAACCTTCAAGAGTTTTTCTAATTCTCCTTTGACTAGTAAGGCCACTTTAGGATGCATTTTTCTAAGTTTCTGTTTAATAGGTTTAGCATCCGGATGGACTACTAGGTGATGCATAACTACAGAAGGGTCTAATCCTGGCATATCTTCATATGTCCAAGCAAAAACGTCTTCATATTCTTTAAGAAATGCAATGTATGTATCTTGTTTTTCTTGACTCAATTCTGATCCAATGTTGATGATGTGAGGGTTATCTTCGGTTCCAATGTTAATTTTTATAACGTTTTCAACTTCCATATGTAGATCTCTCTCAAAATTATATGGGGCGGGTGAGACGCCTAATTCTTGTAATTCTTCCAAGGTTAACTTGGATAATTCGTCTTGAGGAGTCATGGCCTCAAGCTGGGCTATACTAGGTATAGAGCCATCGAAATAAAATCCGTTATGTAACAATTCCTCAATGGAGACATCATGGAAGATATCCCCCTCCAACTCATCATCGGATTCAGCAATCATCTCAGGGTAAGCTATGGATAGCATATTACATGTAAATGGATTATCCCTTAAACGCAAAGCATCGCGTTTATCCAAATAATCTTGGTAACATATAAGATGGTCATCATCCTCAAATGGGAAGGGCTGACCTTTACTAGGAAATAGGCCCACACCACATCGGGCAGGCCATGGTTCTACCTCAAAAGGTTCTTTCATACCATTTTGGGAAGGTCCCAAACCTTTCCCTTTATAGCCCAATCTAAGCATTATATATTTAGCTTTAATATACTCATTAGCAAAATAACAGCGAGCATACCCATCATAATGAGTCTTGATGTTTCTAGGTATTCTTCCCCAGCCATATCCCTTATAAATAAAAGCACAACTCCCGACTTGGTAGATACTTCCCATAGGCTGTGGGAGGCCCAAGGTACGAGGAGAGGGTGGCAATTTATTTAAAATATGGGAATCTTGTATAGCAACGTTTGTTTTCTCTGATACAAGAATTTTAGATAAATCGGGTAAGAGCTCGTCAGTAAGAGCGTAAGAGGTAGAAGGATCATTTCCTATGTTTTTGGATGCAGAAAACATGCCTTTGATAGGCGTAGACGTTGTAGAGATGTCGATGGATGGGTCTAAAGGTATGGAAGTTATAGGAGTAAAACAAGAAGCATTGGTTGTGGGTTTAGGATCTTTTTGAGGTCCTAATGTGGTTTGTTCGGAAGATGGTTGAACTATATGTAGAGGTGTGGTGGATGGAGAAAAAGTAGATGATGTTATGGGTGTGTGTTTCACACGTTTGGGTAGATGATGAGAATTAGGATGTGTGGATGACAGAGCAGGGCAAAATTGAACTCCAACAGGTTCTGCCAAAGCACACATATCAAAGGGTCTAGGATCACCATGAATGGTAACCAACTGATTTTTAAATTCGAATTTAACACACTGATGTAAAGTTGAGGGAACAGCTCGCATCGCGTTGATCCAAGGGCGACCCAAAAGTATATTGTACGATGCAGGGCAATGCACAATAAACACGGTCGTGTCTAAGGTTCTAGGACCAACTTGCAATGGAATAGTAATAACTCCACACGTTTCTTGTGTTTCGTCATTGAAGGCTTTTATAATCATATCAGTTCTTTTCATTTCATCACTTCTAAACCCAAATCTTTGGTAGAAGTCAAAAGTGCATATGTTTAAAGATGAACCATTATCAATCAATACTCGTTTAACTGCTACATCTCCAATTAGGGCAGTAATATATAAGGGGTTATCCTTATGTAAACTATGTTGTGGTATATCTCTATCCTAGAAGTCAATACAATCGACTTCTCGAGTTATGATAGTATTGGACATGGCTTCGAGTTGAATATTTTGTGGTACCATCATTTGGCTTAATGTGAGCATTAATTCATCCCTATGGGTAGGAGAAGATCTTAAAAGGTCCAAAAGGGAAATTCTAGCTGTAGTATTTGATAATTGTTCTTTAATATTATAAGGAGGTTTAGGTTGAACATTAGGCGCATGATTCCCTTTATTGGGATTTTTCAAAACAAATGGAGTTGATCCATCGTTCTGAGTTTGATCTTGTTGAGAATTTTGAGCCTGTTGTCGAGTAACAACTCCGATGGTACCTACAATATTATTTTGCGGATGATGAATGGGTCTTGGTCTAGCGTTTATGACTCGTTCATTAGAGAGTAATTGGTGAGAAGATGGTCGAGTAGTGACTCTTCTAGGAAATGGTTCTTTCGAAACCATAGAATTTGTGATGGGTTGAACAACATCTGATTCATCTTCAGAACTATTCGATTGATTTGAGGTGATTTCCATGTCACTTTCAGTCTCATATTCGGTATCACTAAGATCAGGTGTCCGAATATTATGTAGAGGTCTGGCCGTGACCATGGATAAAGTTGTGTCAAATATTTGCGGATCGTGAATAGGTAAATGTCCACTAATAGTTCCTACATATCGGGTAGGAGGGGGAACATTATGATGTTCAATTTGATTAGCCACCTCTTTACCATGCTTTGGTAAAGGATGTTGAAATATGTCCAATGATTGATTGGCATTCTGATTCTGATTTTGGGGGATGTTATTTTGAGCATTATTAGGAGGATTTTGTTTAGGTTGAAAGGCTTGCACCTCCATCTCATTGTTATCAATCAGGTCTTGTATTTTATGTTTTAATATTTTACAAGAGTTGGTAGCGTGTCCAGGTCCTCTATGGAAATCATAGTGTAAATCAGCTCTGTATCCGGGTATAGTTGGATCAGGTTCCCGGATATTTGGTAATTGGATCAATCCTCATGCTAGTAATTGCGGGAGAATGGTTGATAAAGGTTGATTTAACCTAGTAAATTCTCGGGGTGGTTTATCAAGAGGTTTCAGTATAAATTTCTCTATTGTTTTCGCAACATTAACAGTAGCGATATTTCTACTATCAGTGACTCCATCGCCCACAACTTGTTTATTTTTATATTGATTTCTGGATGTTTTCTCATCATCTTTCTTTTTAAGTTGACCTCTCCTAACAAGAGCATCTTCCACTCTTCGAGCTAAATCTATAGCTTGATCGAAGGTGGTCAAGGTAGCAGTTGATAACTCATAGGATAGTTGTTCTTGTAAATTATTGATAAAGATATCCAACATTTCCCGATAAGGTAACACAAAGTGCAATTTTCCTATCAACTGTCTCCATCGAGCTAGGAAATCAGCAAAACATTCATCTTTGTCTTGTTTTAGGTTGTACAAATCTTTAATGGTTACATGCCTTTCAATGTAGGCACTAAATTGATGCACAAAAGACTCGACGGTTTCTTCGAAATTTCTCAAAGAATGAGTGGGTAGTTGATAATACCATTCTAATGCCATTCCTCCTAAACTTTTTGGGAACATTTTTAGTAATAACAAATCATCATGTGATATATCATGACATGCTATCCTAAACATACGAAGATGCTCTATGGGATCTTCCGTTCCTTTGTATATAGGTAGGACAGGCATAGGAAAGTGTTTAGGATATGGTTGTGCTACAACTATAGGATCTAGAGGTTGACTACACATCTCTCGATAATTGTACGAGGGATGGTAGGGATCTATCTGGTCCATGCGGGAGACTAACTGTTTCACCATGGCTTCCAGATTACTAGTTTGTCCACCATATTGGTTTGGTGGTACATGAGTATGGGATTTGTGAGCGTAGGATGGCGTGACGTAAGGATTAGATGCTATATTGCTATTATGCAAATGGTTGGTAGGAAAAGTATTATGAAGAAGATTTGTTGTAGCATTATGTTGTATCCCAGATTGTTGGAAATTGGTATTTGGTTTTGTCTTAGGCTTTTGTTGATTTGAGGTATGTTGATCAATAACTTGGTGAAATAAAGCAGTGAATGATGGTTTCTTTTGTGTGGGAATAACCCTAGGCTTGGTAACAGGTACTCTAGATGGTTGGGTAACCTATTGTTGTTGCATGTTTTGGATTATAGCGGCCATATCCAAATTGGATGGTCCAGCTTGATCACTTTCTTGATCAACGAAGGACAAGGGATTAGTGCGTGTGTGATATATTTCTTCTAGGGTTGCTTGAGTGTCACTAATTTGATCCTTGTCCATATGGACTGCTCTATTAAGGGCGCCAATATTAGTATTGAGGAACTTCCAAAAATGTTCCATATTCTCAAAAGTAACCGCTCCTTCCGGAGACATTTTAGGAGATGAGGATCCTTCCTCTCTAACAATTTCTCTTTGTTCATTTGCGTCAACAAACTCTTCTTCTGGTTGGTCTAGGGTTCCTTCTTCCTGAATTGGGTCTTCAGGAAGGACATCTGGTTTATTTACCATTTTTCCTAACCAATCTTCTTCTACTTCGATCTATTTTCCATTCCTGAGTCTAGTCATTATGTTTAAATTTAGATTTTAGCAAATATATATTAATATATTTGCAACAAATTTGGGAGGTATATATTTTAATTATATACCTACTATAATGCTTAAAAGAAAATGTTTTGATTTTTGTTATGATTTTGTTTTTGTTTTTATTTTTATTTTTATATATATTTTTTGTTTTATTTTGTTTTTATGATTATAAAGACAACAAACAACACACTAAATGCAAGAAGTAATAATAATAAATGAATGGCTTAGTTTTCTATAAATAGTTTATAGATGTCATTGATAGGATCAAGTTCATCAGGAGTCATAAAATGCTCCTCTTCAAATTGGAAATGGTTTTTCAGGAACTTAACAAAGTGTGCTATGGTGATGTTATCTACTTCTGACTCTGACTTGTAAAAATAGAGCTCATGGCAATACTCTCGATATAACACAGCTCTAGGAACTCTATTCCATCTCTTTCTATCCGTAAGAACGACCTCTTGATCCTCTATACGAGATAGAAACTTATGTATTACAGCTGCATTGTCGAGGTATTCCTCAAAGGTGTACAATTCAGAAGACACAAGGGCTCTTTTATCTGCTAACCACCTATGGCAAGCTCTCTGAAGCTCATGATATAAGGTCACTTGATCAGGATCCAGGATTCTATCTAGGGCAAACCTCTTGATTTGCCTAAGTTCGGTTGATCTAGACTTAATGAGATTCAATCTCCTATTAAGTTCATCCCATAAAGGTGGGACTCTATATGTTTGAGATACTCTAAGCAAAGAAGTAATCTCTATAGCTGCTAATTGATTCTCAACATTAATGGTGACAACTCATCTTTTATTATAATCTACCATCTAAATATGATATGCAATCTTTGATTCTAAATGCATTTATGTTTTTTTTTTTTTTGATTGTTTTCAAAAGGTTTTTAGTTTTCACGTCGGGTTCACCAAAATGTATCGCTCCAAATTTTTTGCATCCTTACCTTCAGGCTATAGGATCCATGCCCGAAGGGGGATGCGAGAAGGATGGGACAATACCTCGGACTGAGAGGCCCTTTGAAGGTCCCGCCTCTCGGGGGAGGGGTATAAGGGTGAATTTTTGATGGATGGTGGGTTCACTAGGAAACTTTTGAGTGGCAGTTTCCACGCCTAGGTTGATAATAAGTTTGATGTGTTCATTTTGTACTTTAATCATTCAATTCCTAGGTTTGGCCAAGATGAATCTAAGCTAATCTATATGCCGATGCTATTTTTATGGATACAAAAAACATGAATAAATGTTGAACACAGAGAATGTGCTAAATAGGATAGAATATACCTGATTCTGGATGTCTGAATGAAGATTCTACGATTTGTAGAAGTCCAAATCATCTCGAATCATACAGAATCATCTGAAATTGCATAGAATCATCTCAGATCACAGTCGGTCATCTGAGATCAGACAGGATCATCGACGATCTGACGAATTCGTCAGACGAATTCGTCAGAAACCTACAATCACAAAAATAGATACAAAATACCAAAAATGCAACTGCAAAAGCAAGGGGAAATGATAGAAATAATGATGAATTTGTCTAAATGGTAGATCTAGATAGCAATTAAAAGGAAATGCATCAATTTGATAATTTATTTTGACTTTATCATATATCTATGCTAAATGAGGTGAACTCCAGGATGCATAAATATAATAACCTAAGATAATGCACAAAGAAATGCAAAAAAACAATAAGGAAATGCAAACTCTGGGCTCTGATTGCCCCCAATCTGGACTACAGTCAGGATCACCTCCAATCGTACGAGATCATCTGTGCTCCTCGACAGGATCGTCCGAAATCGTCGAGAATCATCGACGATGATCCGAGCTTACTCTGACTGAAAAATAGTAAAATTCCTGCAAGAAAACATGAAATACATAATACAAACGATGGTGCGAGGATGCTCTAATGCATAAGGAACTAACTCTATATGGAAATCCATCAGCTAGGGGGTTCAGGGGGATAAACTAAGAAAATCCCAGTTTATATAGGATTAGGGAGAGGTTAGGAGGTTGGAGATCATCCCAATTTGGGAGATCTCCAATGGGGAAGACTCTAACTATGCAGACACGCTTTCTGCCCAAGTTAGAGAAGCTGTTGAAACAGAAGCTAATTATGAAAATTCGATTTTGGGACGAAATCGTCTGGACGTTCTATTCCAGATGAATTCGTCAGATCTGGGACGATTTCGTCTGATCTGCGACGATATCGTCCAACGGTCAAAACAAATCCTAAAAATGGCACGGAAAATGAGGAAAGCGGGTAATGGGCGGTTAACGGGCGGTTTGGGTTTAAAATTTAAATTTTTATCTTTTTACTAAGGTTTAACTACGCCAATTTTAGGGTGCTACACCATGTTTATAGGTCACGCCCAAGAACTCCTCAAGAAGCCTATGAGGAATTTGAGCAAGAAGAAGAGTGGGCTGAAACGCCCTACCAAGGCAGGGGGGCGCTATCCGGCTACCCCTCCATAGGCCTCAAGTTCCCCATAATTCACAATGGGAACAAACCAAGGAGGAAGAGATCAAATCTTTCGATGCATACAAAGCGCTGCTAGAGCGCTTAGAGTCTATGGAGACCAAGACTTCTGGGCCCCAAAAGCCCACTTTACGCCAACTTCGCAGTCACCCTGTGCATCCTTCAAGTGTCGGCACCCCCATACCCCGAACACTTCAAAATGCCTCAATTGGCAATTTTTAGAGGGGATGAGGATGCCCAAGAGCACGTGACAAGATTCCTGAGTCAATGCTTTGGAATTCAGGACAATGATGCTTTGCTTCTAAGAACATTTATAACCATATTCGTAGGCCCTACCTTGGATTGGTTTACCCAGTTGCCGAAGCATAGCATCAGCAACCTAGACCAGCTAGTGGATGCGTTCCTCGAACGTTTCACCTTCAACACCAAGAAGAAGGCATCATTAAGTGACCTAGCTAGCCTCAGGCAGTATGAGGAAGAGACCATGGCGGCTTATGGAAATCGGTGGAGGACGTTGCTTTCAAGGCTACCTTACCTCCCTCCCATGGCCGACCTGACCCAAATGTTCTCAAAGAGTTGCCTAAGGTCGATCTTCATGCTATTGTAGCTGCAACAATATGCCACTCTCGAGGAAGCCCTGGTGCAAGCCAAAATAATTGAGGAGATCAAGATACAGGATGGCGAGATTGCCAAGCCACGCAAGAAAGAGTGGCCCAAAAATGCCAAAATTGGGTCCATGCAACCGAAACCTGCCATGGTCAATCAGGTTGCCATAAACATACCAAAGCCTACACAGACGACACAACCCCCAAAGGCTAATTATCAGGTAGTTCCTCTTGATAGCTATGAGAAGGAAAATCATAGGCAAGAGAAAAATTAGCAACGTCACCCTAGGCGACAATTCACACCCTTCACAGAGTCTAAAGACTCCTTGTTTGACTGCTTGTCCATGGCAAACTTGATAAACCTGCTAGAAAGTCGACCCGTAGACCCCAACGTGCCAAAACCCAAGGGCTATAGGGAAGACCTATATTGTAGATTTCACTAGTAGAAAGGACATGACCTTTACGCATGTTGGAAGTTCAAAAGCTTAGTGCAAGACCTAATAGACAACAAAATGCTAGCGGTGGATAATCCCGTAGCACCAAGCAACCAATAGATGGAGGTCTTCAAAGACCCCCTGCCTGCCCATGATGCATAGGAAAAGACTCTACAAGTCAATGAGGTGACACAAAACTACCCCATGTAGGGGTATGTAGGGATGATAAGCATAGTGACATGGAACAAGAGGTACCCAAGCACAGCTACCCCAGCTGCAGCTATAGGAGAGGTTCCATCAACGTCACAACCTCAACAACACCCTATGCAACCTCCCCCGCCTAGACCAGTGGCCACGATTCGGACTAAACTTACCCAAAGTTTAAGGACCACGTCGGCTAGGCTCTCCATCTATGAGCTCATCCAACAATCACCGCCCCATCGGGAGGCTCTAATGGAGATACTCAAAGCCATCGAGCTACAGCCCCACGAAGCAAACTCTTTCAACAACTTTGTGGGACATGTAAAACGATGTACAGAACCAGTCATCACCTTTAGAGAAGATGAACTAAAATCGGTGATTGGTGATATGGCGGATCCACCCCTGCACGTCATTGCATGGGTCAACGGGATTCCATTTAAGAGGGTGTTGGTGGACACTGGCTCGTCCAACAATATAATCACAACAATGGCATTGAAACACCTCAAGTTGCCAACATCTCACATTGTGGCCTCCACCTATACTCTTCGAGCATTCAATGACGCGATATGCTCGATGGTTGGCACAATTGTCCTGCCCATCCAAGTGGGACAAAAGACTATTCCTACGTTGTGCCACATCCTGGAAGGTGAGATGGCCTACAACATCTTGTTGGGCCGGCCTTGGATCAGGGACATGAAGTGTGTCCCTTCGATAGCCCATCAATGCCTAAAGTACACATACAAAGGGCAAGTGCATGTAGTCCCAATAGACTTAGAGCCCTTCAAGTATTGCAATATGGTGCAGCTGATGCCACAGTCGACCCTCCCATCGACACATTTGGACTTTCAGTTGAATCCATCCAAACAGGGTCCGATTCCGCATACATCCCCATTGTTAAGTCCATCAAATCACCAATCGGGCCCATCTTCATCATCTGTTCCTTCACCAATGACACCACCTACGGTGGCCACATCGAAGGACAATGGGAAGAAGCCCTTGGAAGAGGTACCACCATTAGTCTCAACCATCTCTACCGAAGAGGTGCCCAGCCGAATGGAAGTCGAGACGCCTGGTTCACCCAACATGGAGTGGACCCAGGAAGAACTCCCATTCCCTCCCCCTCAACCGCCAATGATCACCGTTGAGATGGCCAATACGGGCCTGGGGGAGTATCTAGTGTGGAACATTGTAGCAACACCCACGCTTGAGTCCATGCAGGACATGGGGAGACCTCGCCTCCCCATCGGCACTATTGTCCCTTTAGGCTACCCACCAAATCAGACAAATTTTGTATATGGGGGCCTCGACAATGGCATTGAACCTTACCTACAAGAGGAAGAGGACGAAGAGCCCTTTGTTGAGAACGTCAACTATCTGTCCAACCCGGACTTTGCTTTGAAATACCTTGGCCAATGTAATTGGCATGGATATGGGTTGGGCAGATATGAACAAGGAGTGCGCGTTCTTTGTCAACCAAGATATCAGATGCCATATGACAAATCAGGAGTAGGGTTCAACCACCCTCTGCCCCTTGACATCTTGGTAGAGAACATGCAAGGCCTAGGGCTAGGCAACAAGGATGGGTTGGCACAAGATCCATATGCCAATCCTAACACAACATACACATTGGGGGATTATCTCCCATTGTTAACAACCAACCTTGTGGGCCTCAACAACTCCTCCCCTTTGATCGAGAAAGGGGAAAGTTCAAGAACTTGCCTCCAAGAGGGATATAGACAAGGCCAAGAAGGATCTTTAGAAGATGAGTCAGAGTATGAGGTAGCACCTTGGGACCCTTTCGAGTCCGATAGCAATCACTCGCAAGTGACACCCATAGATGACTATCAGGAGAACTTCATGGCGATGTTCCCCTTGAATGCTCCAATCGAGCAATTGCCACCCCAAGAGAATCAGGTCCTCCCATAGAGAGCGGAACAACCCCGATGGGACCAAATCAACTTGCTCAAACAGAATGAGCCTCACATGCCGCAAATAGTTGTCGGAGCCAATGAAGGCCTATGGATCTCCGATAGCGATTATGAATATGAGACTGAGATGGCATATCTCAACCATATGTGATAGCAACAATACCCCATGGACATTGATGACATGTTTGAACAGCTAAACATGGGGCCAAGGCATAGGTGGCATTTGAACCAAGCATAGTTGGACCAAGTGCTGCATCCACCACTTCAGGCATACAGAGAGCACCTTCCACCCGGAGACCCTATAGAGCCATCAGTGCCAAGGGTAGACCCTATCCTTCTATCCACACATAGGGCCGATCCATTTGTGCCAATACCCATAGAGCCAGATCCAGAGCACAAAGATCACCAAGGATGTCCGAGTCACCACCCGCATGGTAATGGAGACCAAATTCACTTCATCAACATGATCTCCATTGACTTAACCACCCCCATCCACAATCCAGTCGATCCAGCATGACCATTGTATCTAAACCTAGATGCCATAGACTGGGATCACGCTAACTCACCACCATCCCCATCAGAGTACTGGCCTTGCGGTGAGATGCTTCATTTCACCCCAGGACCAACTCAGGATATCTTCCATGCTAAAGAGGAACCCGACGTTCCAAACGTAGATCTAAATTCAGCAAATGATATCCACCTGATCCCAACTCCACACCAGTTGGAGGATGGGTCCCACATGTCAGTCGAAGAGACGACTGACGTAGACATCGGCTCTGATCCAATGAATCCACAAATCATCAAGCTAGGGGTAAGTCTATCCCCCGAAGAGCAAGCCGATTACATTGCCCTTCTCAAAGAGAAGAAGGAGGTTTTTGCATGGTCCTACAAAGACATGTCGGGGCTAGACCCATAGCTAGTCATGCATAATCTAACGCTTGATCCGACAGTCAAGCCAGTCAAGCAAAAACTACGTAAGATGCACCCAATAGTGGCCTTAATGGTCAAATATGAATTACAAAAGTTGTTGGATGCACAGTTTGTCATCTACGTGGATTACCCACCATGGTTGTCCAACATGGTGCCCATCAAAAATCCTGATGGGAGGATTCGCATATGCACCAATTTTTGAGATCTAAACAAAGTGAGTCCCAAGGATGATTTCCCCTTGCCTAGCATCGACGCATTGGTAGATGCTACAGCAGGCCACGAAATGCTTTCCCTCATGGATGGTTTCTCGGGATACAACCAGATTCGTATCAATCTCGATGATCAACTAAAAATGGCATTCACAATGCCTTGGGGGACATTTTGTTATAAGGTCATGCCCTTTGGCCTTAAAAATGTTGGCGCCACCTACCAACGCGCTATGACATACATCTTCCATGATCACATGCATAAAACTTTGGAAGATTATATGGATGATTTGTTGGCCAAATCTCTTTTGCGCCCAGATCATCTCGATGACTTACGCAAGATCCTTGATCGCCTCATCGAACACAAAGTTAGGCTAAACCCCAAGAAGTGCGTATTTGGCATCACATCTAGAAAACTCTTGGGTTTCATAGTCTCAAAATGAGGCATCGAGGTAGATCCAAATAAAGTCAAGGCAATCCTTGAAATGCTTCCCCCAACCACCATCAAGCAGCTCAGAAGCTTGCAGGGTAAGGTCACGTCGATCAAGCGCTTCATAGCGCAACTATCTGACAAGTGCCGACCCATGAATAAATTATTACACAAGGGGGTAGCATTTCACTGGGATGACGAGTGCCAGTCAGCCTTCGATGACATTAAACAATACTTGGCTTCACCGCCAGTATTGGCACCACCTAGACCAGGAGTGTCATTCTATTTATACATCTCAGCTACTGAGGTGGCACTGGGCGCCATGCTAGCCCAAAAAAATGAACTACATAAAGAACAAGCTAATTATTATCTTAGCCACACCCTGGTCAGTTATGAACTTAACTATGCATACATCGAGAAGCTATGCTTAGCAATGGTATTTGCCACCAAAAAGCTATGCCATTACATGCTGAGCAATACGATGTATGTTGTGTCTAAGGAGAATCCATTGTGGTACATGATGAGTCATACTTATCATAGTAGCCGCACGGTGAAATGGATCATGTTGTTGATGGAGTTTGACATCGAATTCATTGGACAGAAGTCCATCAAAGGTCAAGTCATCACCGATCAACTAGCAGAGGCTCCTCTCGAAGATGATCAGCCTCCGACCATAGAGCTACCCGATGATGGGGTCTTCCATGTCTCAGAATCGCCAGATTTTGATGAGCTTGAGTCACAGGCCGACATAACCCTATTTTTTGATGGTTCTAAATGTGAGCAAGGGGGTGGCACAGGAATCGTATTCTTCACACCACAAGGGGCTCCAATGCCTCTATCATTTAAACTTGATTTCCCATGCACCAATAACAATGTCGAATATGAAGCCTTGCTCATAGGTCTTCAGACAGCCATCACCATGAACATCAAATGCTTGAACATCTTTGGTGATTCGTTGTTAATTGTCAACCAAGTGAAAGGGGTATTCCAATGTAAATGCCCAGTTTTGCAGGCCTACAAAGCCCTTGTGGATAAATTCCTGGCAAAGCTTGAATGGTACGACATCGAGGCACTCCCTCGATCATCGAATCATTTTGTGGACACTATGGCCTCCTTGGGGTCACTAATCCCACAAGACCTTTCTGGTGAGATGACAACCATTCAAGTCAAAACATTATCGCAATCCATGATGGAGCGTGCAAGCTCTGACCTAACGCCAGGAATCCACCTGATCCAGATTGAACCATCTCAGGATAGGTTCTCTCGAATCCATGATAGTCTGAATCATGCCAACTAGGGGTCCTTGTTCTCCCCAACCCCTCTTAATAGCAACACAACGCTATTCTTACAAGTTCTTTCCCGCTCAGCTTTTGCTAGGGATGAACTTCAAGAGGGATTGGCCATTCATACCATCGAGGTTTCTGATCAGCAGGATTGGTACACACCCATAAGAGACTACCTCAAGTTAGGTAGCCTCCCACTTGGATTGTCGCATGCCACGAAAAGATCATTCAAATAGAAAGCGGCAAAACATGTCTTGCTAGGAGACATTTTGTACCGTCAAAGCTATGAAGGAATCCTCCTCCATTGCTTGGACCAGCAGGAGTCCACTTGGGCGATCACCCAAGCGCACGATGGTACATGCGGTGGCCACTTCAGCGGTATGGCCATCGCAAAGTGCATCCTTTGCATGGGCTATTATTGGCCATCTTTAGAGCGAGATTGTTGCGCGTATGTGAGGAAGTGCATGAAGTGTCAACACCATGCTAACTTGACACACGTACCTTCTCAGGCCTTGCAGCCGATCCAATCGGCTTGGCCATTTTCATAGTGGGGCTTAGATCTAATCGAAAAGATCTCCCCTGCATCGTCAGGCCATCACACATTCATCATAATGGCCATAGAGTACTTCACCAAGTGGGTGGAAGCAATTCCGCTTACCTCTACGACTAGACCCCGCATTGCGGAGTTTATTTTACATAACATCATATGTCATTTTGGTATTCCATCCAAGATCATCTCGGATAATGGGACATCGTTTAAGAACAAATACGTGCGTGCTTTGACAACAAAGTACAAAATTCAGCATAGTTTTTCAACACCCTATTATCCGATAGGCAAATGGGCAAGCAGAGGCATCAAACAAAATGCTAGTTGCCATCCTTAAAAATATAGTCACAGATAGTCATAAGGATTGGCACATTCAAATCCCACTTGCTCTGTGGGCTTATCGCACTAGCATTCGGACGCCCACTGGGGCAACTCCATTTTTGTTGGTGTATGGCTCCGAGGCAGTCATGCCTCTCGAGTTGGAAATACCTTCCCTGTGCATATCAATGCAAGAGTTCATCGATGATGACACTGCATGGCAGGCCTAGTTAGACCAGCTTACGTTGCTTGATGAACGACGCATCAATGCTCTCGAGCATTTACGTATCTACCAAGAGCGACTTAAGAAAGCATACAACATGAAAGTTCACCTGAGGGACTTTCAAGTTGGTGACCTGGTCTTAAAAGAGAACCAAAAAAATTCTAACTTGCCGCCCCATCTAAGGGACAAGTTCATGGCAAACTGGTTAGGTCCTTATGTAATCGATAGTAAAATAGGACCTAGAACATACTGGCTCACCTCTCTTGATGGAATCAAGGAACTAGAACCCTTGAACATCAGTCATTTGAGGCCATTCCACATTTAAAAGAGCCATGGCCCACCCCAAAAGCTCCAAGGATTCCCACAATCGCTTGGTCAACCCAAAATGCCCCAAAGGTATCCATAATCCCTTTGGTCAAACCAAAAGCTCCAAGGATTCCCATAATCGCTTGGTCAACCAAAATGCCCCAAAGGTATCTATAATCCCTTTGGTCAAACCAAAAGCTCCAAGGATTCCCACAATCGCTTGGTCAACCCAAAAATGCCCCAAAGGTATCTATAATCCCTTTGGTCAAACCAAAAGCTCCAAGGATTCCCACAATCGCTTGGTCAACCTAAAATGCCCCAAAGGTATCCATAAACCCTTTGGTCAAACCAAAAGCTCCAAGGGTTCCCACAATCGCTTGGTCAAAAACAAATATTCAAAAAAAAAAAAAAGATAATAAAAAAATAACAAAAAAATTGCATCTCACTTTCATGCACATTCTTAAAAATCAAAACACAAAAAAAAAAGAAAAATTGCATTAGGCATCGCATACATACATTGCATATTTGTTGGTCATACATGTCAAAAGCACCATAGACTATAATTACTCGACAATTCCATCATTTTCCAAATTTAGTCCATTTTGTAAAAAGATCCATCAAAAATAACACCCTTTGCATTTTTAGTCATATCATAGTCAGTTGTCTTCTAATGTCTTTAGGGTTTTTCGTCATTCAGTTGTCTTTAGATTTCTAGTCAAATGTTGTACAAAGTCAGACCGATTTTTACAAAGGTAGAGTTTTACTTGGATCACACCTTGTTACATCACATCCCAACACAAGCTTAAAACACATAAAAATTCCCAAGTTGTGTGAATGCAAGATGAAACCTACAAAGGAGTCTAGGGTACCATAAGTGAAAGGTTATCCTGCTCATCCCCCTATGTGAATGGTTCAAGAATGCTGAGAATTGACAAAAGGACAAGCTCTTCCCCATCCAATTCCCCATAATAAATAGTGGTTTTCACCACTATCAAAAATTCCAAACACCTTTGATTCCCAAAGTCATAAGGATTCATACTACATGCCCTTGAGAAGGATGGGTAGTCATCCCCAAGGCCTAAAAGGATCAATGTCATTCACAAATCCCAAAATTCCACTATCAAAAATTCCAAACACCTTTGATCCCAAAGTCGTAAGGATTCATACTACATGCCCTTGACAAGGATGGGTAGTCATCCCCAAGGCCTAAAAGATCAATGCCATTCCAAAGCAAAATTCCCAACCACCTTTGATCCCCAAAGTCGTAAGGATTCGTACTACACGTCCCTGAATAGGATGGGTAGTCATCCCCAAGGCCAAAAGGATCATTGCCATTCACAAGCCAAAAAACCCACGAGCTCAACTTTGAAATCAAAATACAAAATCAAAATTCCTCAAAAGGCAAAAATAATAGTGGTTATCACCACTACTTAAACCCCTTGCTCAAAAAAAAAAAAGAGAAAAATAAACAATGATTTTCATCACTATGTATGAGAGCAAGTATCCCAACAAGTTGAGCAACCGAAAGATGCCTGAGCTTGAATCCTTGGAATTCTCAGCATTTGAAAAACCATTTAGGTGATCCTCATTACGGGTTTGGTGGATAGCCTACCTGGCAATGGCGGTATCCTAAACGCATGATGATATGTCTATCACATTAGCTTTGCATGTGTGTAGACCAATGTTTGCATGTGGATGAGCTAGCTTATGGTATCCTAGATTGCCCCATGGATTAATCTTACTAAATACAACAAAGGAGTTAGTGGAGCTAATTAGGTGATCCTCAGTATAGGTTTGGTTGACAGCCTATCTGGCACTAGCGGTATCCTGACGAATACCACATAAACAAACTCAATCGCACACACAGGGATGTGAAATAACTTGGTCAAACTCAAGTCTGATTCGTACCTTGGTCGAAAGTCTTGTCAGAATAATGTACAGTCTTGATTAGTTAGTTAAAACATCTGAGTCTCAGAAAAACCTTAACTACATTCTAAAAACAACTGTGGTACATTTCATTACTTACATCACCATCAAAAAATACGAACAAACAAAAAAAATTATTACATGCAAAGTCATCCCACAAAGCAATCACATAGTATAGAAAGCCAGTAAATCCTGTACAGTCTATGGTGCCACCACCAAGTTACCAACAAATCATTTCATCCATTCCATATGCATACATCATATAATTAGAAACATCGCATTCATAATAACATATGCATACATCAACGTAAATAAATGTGCATAAAATAACAATAAATCATGACAAGTGTATAATCCAAAAAGAGAGTCATGTATATATCAAGTCAAAAAATGCCCTTAGGCTACAATAAGTCGGTCCTCCGACCTCACAAAAAAATCAAAAACTCAAAAACCCCAAGCCTAGGGAGTCGGCCACCATGATCACGTAGGATCGGTGCGACTGGAACTACCCCTAGTGGTGTGGGTCCTATGGGACCTCTCGGAGCGGCTACTGCCACCCGCATCATGCCCACTAGCGCTACCCTCACCCACCCACCTGCGATGAGAGGAAGCAGACTGCTCAGTCTCACTATCTCTCATTCGATATGAAGATCCACCTCCAGTGAGCTCAGGTAACTGTCCACCGAGGTGGATAATCTCGACCTCCAACTCCACCCAAAATTGACCCCACTCCACATCCCATCGATGGTATGTAGCCAATGCTTCATCCCACTATGCCAACTAAGCCCGTAGGAGATCCCTCTCGACGTTGGTGCTCCTCATCCCGTCTCCATAGTAGCTCCTCCAATCATGCTATCTCAGCATGAAACCTCACCTCCATATCCCTTGGGACTTCCTGAGGCATGGGCATCTCCGGGATGACATGCTGCTTCGACACCCACTACTCTGGGACGTCCTATGTATCCGACTACTCTAGAACCCCTAAATCATCCCCAGTCAAGTCATCTACCTCCACCATATCTGCATCATCGCACGGAGCCCCCCAACCCTCCCTCGATGCCTCCACAACCCCATCGCCTATTGCTGCTACATCCGAACCTCCTAGAGGCCCCTCACCCCGCCATCGCAACATCGTCCACCATTGGTCATACTCTATAGTCACCCCAACATTGTCCACATTGGGGACATCAATCACTACATCTGACTCCTCACCCAATGGCTCAATGATCGACCAGGCTAGAGTCCTCTCATCACCCCGACGTCGATAGATCAAGGGCTCACCAGGAAATCCCTAGTGCACCCCAAACTGTCGAGTCACCCAGATGTACGAGAAGTACTCCTACTCGGTCCCATGCCACCCGATCAACCACCTCCCCTACATGCACCACTGGAGCCACTCCCCAACCTCAGGCTAGGCTGGACAGTCCCGGTATGGCCGCTAGAACACCTCCCCTAGAGCAAGACGAGAGAAGGCATCAGTATAGTGCCCTACGACACCTGCCCATTATTGACTCTGCCCCTGCTCCTCTGACCTCCACCATAGAGCAGCATACCCAATCTCCCTATCCACCATCTCTCCCCGAGTGGTCCAAGGCAACCCCTATGGCCGCTCCACAGCTATGTGCTGCCACCCCAGCACTGCAATAGATAGCTGCACCCAATCCCCTTCTACCTTTGATAGCGGACCTCGTACAACTCATCATACAGCTGTGCTAGTAGCGTCTGACCCCACCTCATAATTAGTGGTACTATCGTCGGACACTCCACAAGTCTGAACACTACCTCAAGCAGGTTCCAAGGGAACCTCACACCTGAGGAGTCAGGAAGCAACATGTTGGAGATGAGGGTCATAAGCAACGCATGCCTCACCCCCAACATGCCCTTCTCAAACCACCACCACACTAGAATCTCACCAATCAGGTAGTCCCCCTCTACCCTCTCCATCGCCCCATCCACCCCCATCTCCGTCGCATGCCCAAAGCACCATGTCAGCACCACCATCCGCTGATCATGAGGAGTCATCCGAATGGGCAGCCCGTCTATCAAAATCTATAGAATCTGATACACGTCCTCTAGAGTCACTGTCATCTCCCCTGTTGGGAGATGAAAGGTGTTGGTGTGGGGATCCCACAAATTGATTAGGGTAGTCAGATATGCTCGATCCCCCACCATAGGCTCCAACCGCGTCACTTGCTTGAGCCCAAGGGCATCAAGCCAATCCTAATCCACCATAGTCAGCGCATCTCGTGCATCAAAAAATACCGTTGACTGATGGTATCGACTCTTCACAACCTAAAAAATAAAAACAACACAAAAACATTAAAACATGACAACAAAACAAATGTACAGTAGTGTACACAAAAACAATAAAACAACAAAAAATAATTAGGGTTTCAACCTTAATTTAAACATTCAAATAAATTGTACAAACGACAAAAATGTACAAAAAAATAAAATATAAATATACAAACAAAGTACAATAATATTTAAACAAGTACAAAATAAAAAATAAAACAAAAAAATTATACTAGGGTTTTTAACCTTAAGTGTAAACAAAAAAAAATAAAACAACAAAAAAATCATCTAGGGTTTTTAACCTTATTATGAACAAAAAAAAACAAATTAAAACAAAATTTAAACTAGGGTTTTTTAACCTTATGATAAAAAAAACAAAACAAATAAAACCACAACATTCATTTAGGGTTTTAACCTTAATCTGACAAAAAACAATGATAAAATGCGAGTTTTAAAAATTCATATAAAAACAAACAAAAACAAAAGAAGGAAGGAGCACCTACCGGTCTCGCCTCGGCTCCACCACTCGAGGATCCGGTCCTTGAACTCATGGTGTCCACAAAAATTTGACAGCGCTCGCTTCGCAAACTCGAACTCCTCCTCCTCACAGCTCCAAATCGCCAGAAAAAACAATTGCAAATGAGCCCAAAACCTAGTTTTGGCCCTTATATAGGCTCTTAGGCTTGTAATCGTTCCACCCTGGGATGAGCGCTCTAGTTAGCGCTCGTCCCACCCTAGGAAGATTACAAAACTGGTATTCCCACCCTGGGATGATTACAGAGCAAGAAAATAAAAAACAACCAAAACTGCATCCAAAATGCACCAAAAATAACAATAAAATTGCCGAACAAAGGCACCTTTGCGCTTGCAATTCTTGGCATACAAAACCGATGTTGGGGTCACAAATTATCACTATCCTACTCCCTAATAAGGCTACCATAGCTGGACCGCTCCATGGGAGGACGGATTTTGACAATTTCATCCCCAAAAGGCGTCACAAAAAGGGTCAAAACCCACCCAAAAACAACAATAAAACTGCCGAACAAAGGCACCTTTGCGCCTATGATTCTTGGCATAAAAACTGATGTTGGGGTCACAAATTATCACTATCCTACTCCCTAATAAGGCTACCATAGCGACCGCTCCATGGAGGAGTTTTGACAATTTCATCCCAAAGGGTCAAAAGGGTCAAAACCCACCAAAAAATAAAATGCGAACAAAGGTACCTTTGCGACGATTCTTGGCATAAAAATCGATTGGGTCAAATTATCACTATCCTACTCCCTAAGAAGGCTACCATAGCTGGACCGCTCCATGGGAGGATGGATTTTTGACAATTTCATCCCCAATAGGCATCACAAAAAGGGTTAAAACCCACCAAAAATAGGTCCGATTGTTGGGAAACTGCATAAGCATTCAATGGAAAACAACTGAAGGCACCCTTAAAAAAGTCATCTTGGGTCAAGTGACTCATCACTTTTCTCATGTCTGGTCATTCCCTCATCGATTCGTCGCTTGAGGGGGTAGTCACACTTAGTCACCAATCAACAAATACACACCCAATCAAGGAAATGGCATGCATTCAAAGAATCATTGACAAAGACAATCACGCTCCTGCTTGGGGCAGCAAACAAGCAATAATCACAAGCTGATCAAACACTTGGCATTCTAGAATCATGAACTCAAGGTTCCCATAGACAAAAGGTTGCGCCCTTTGCCTATTCATGACTCGAACAATGTCCAAGATCAAGTAACACCTCACCGAAAAAGGTTAACACTTGAATTAAGCTCCTTAGCTCGTCAGAAGCAAGGATTCAAGAATGCGTGCCCTTTCCATACTTGGGGCATCAAAATTTGGTTAGGTTACTGAGAAACCCTAATCATTAAGTGCTTTGGTTATCTATTTTTTCTCAGCACTGCGCCATGCACAATGCATCCCAAAAAGGGGCATCTATAGACACCAAAACAACACCAATCCGATTATGTGACGACAAGCACTGACCGAATTGGCATACACAGCCCCTAGGGCAGCCCCCAGAGGTTAAAAAGTGGTCCTAACCACTCCCAAAGTAGTTTTGGAAGGTCAGAGGTCAATTTGGCACCTTTCAAGCACCCTGCTCCTTACTCGTTCCACCCTGGGGTGATTAGAATGCTATTCGCCCCACCCCGGGATGATTAGCAGCAATCGCTCCAGGGTGGGGCGAATAGCAGGTTTGATGGGAAAAAGTCAAACCTTGACAAATGGCAGCCCAGATCCGCCACTCAACTCCACCTTCAATGCATGGGAGTGCGAGTGAGCATTTCAAAGCTCAAAGAGGTAGTCATAGAGGCAGTCATGGAGCCCTTAATCAGGGAGGAATCTTCTCTCCCCGACAAGGCATGATGGCCAAGTGGCGCCCCTGCATGCACATTCAAAGTAGACCTTCAGGTCTATAAAATGGTGAGTCTTCTCACCCCAAAATGAGGATAGAGCAGGAGCATTTGGAGCAATGGAGTGCTGCCGAATTATACCCTCACCCTCATTGTGCTTCCTACATCCTTGATCTCTCTTTTGGAAGGGAGGTTATCGGGTGAACATTAGGAGCGCAATCCGGACCCAAAACCCAAACAATTGGCCACAATCCCACACCCAATTTTCTGACACAACCCCCTAGGAGGTTTTGGACCCATCCCAAGTGGATTGGTGTCAAAACCAAGCCCCAAACGGTGGGCGTCCTGCCCCTAGGCGCCCCTGCACTGTTGCAGTCCTAATCGCCCCACCCCGGAGTGATTAGAAATCTATAGCATATTTCTTCACTATTTCTTTTGCATCATGTTTTGTGTGTTTCATATATGTTGCAGTTCAAATTTCAAAGCATTCTGACTTGTTTTGACTGTGTTTTCATTGTTTTATGCTTTTACTAACATACAAGGAGCGCCTTCGGATACAAGGTGATCGGGGTAGAATCAGCCAAATCCGACCTTCTGGGTCATCTCAAAATGCCCCATTTTGCCTAACCCCAAGTTTGTAGGTGTTTTGGAGGCCTCTGGATGGGACATTTGGGAGGTCACTTTCGGGCATTTTATGACAGTCCTAATCGTCCCACCCCGGAGTGATTAGAAATCTACAATAGATTTCTCGACTGTTCTTTTTGCAGTGTGTTCATGATGATGTTTACATGCTTCTGTTCAAGTTTCATCTTATTCTGATATGTTTTGATCACTGTTTTAATTATTTCATGTATGCATTAACCGGAGGCCTTGGGGATTGCATGTTTCCCTCCATCCGCATGTGCTATTAATCATTTGTTGTTTCTCTGAATGTAGGATCTCGACACCGGAGGGGCAGCAAGGAACTATAGATGCATTCATGCAAGTGGCGGTGACGTTTGGCCCGCCCATTTCAAATGTGGGCACGCGGAAGATCCCGAAGGGAAGCGTACCATCCGTTGGTGTAACAAAACTATATCTAACGCTCCGAGCCCCTGAAAATGGGGGAGACGTATTGTAACCTGATCACAAGAAAAATTAATAAAAGAGGCTGCACTTTACTTTTGCTTTACATCTCATTTCATTCATGCTTCGCTTTCCCTTTTCATGCACTTTAGTTCTTTGTTCATTCGTAGGACTTAGCGTTACATCTGCTTTTGTTTGCATCGCACCCGGTGTGCCTGTGCTTCCATAGACATGCTTTTAGAAGGCCACCATTTTTAGTCTGTATCAGTGGTTGGGTGTGAATTCCAACTCGTTGATGTTTAGTTTGAGACATGGTGTATGTGGGTTCTTTTTATTTTATGTGAAAAGAAATATGCAACATGGAGCAATCGATGATATTTTTATAAATGCATAAAATACATTTCAAAATTCCAAATTTCTAAATAAAAACATTTCAAAAATATTTGTAAGTGCAAACCCTAAATGAAGTTAGCCTTTAGACAGACAACAAGAAATCAAACCCTAAAAATCAGCAAAACAGGGGTCATATTTGTGTAATATGGTCTACAACAAAGGTCATATGACATAGGAGCAGTCAAAAAAAGGGGTTGTTATACCCTAGAGTGACCAATAGCAGAGGTCGTTGGACCCAGGAGTGGTCACAAGCAAAAAGATTCAAATTTAAGAATTTATCTAAATGTATCAATTAAAACTTGAAATCCTATTTTTTTCTATGAAAAGTAGTAAAATCAATTACAGAGATACTCATAGGTGTATCCAACATTCGATGACATTATTGCCTCTTTTATTTTGTGAGTTTTCTTTGAGGCCATCATAGGGCAGAGTGGTGAGCTCTATTGGCCATCACAGGTTCTGACAGCTACTTGTGTAAGCCATTCTAGCCCAGAGTAGTGGTACCTACAATTCAATAAAATAATAAAAGAGATAATTAGTGATAAATTATGAAATATGAAAAAGTCCCACATGGTGATCACCATTGTAGAGTAGCAAAAACCATACACTTAAACATGTAATATGAAATCAAATTGACAAGATAATATCATGTAACCATAAGATAAATAATTTACAAATTATGTGCCTTTTTCATTAATAATTGAAATTTTCTTTACAAAATGGTTACAAAACATCTCTCTTAGGGATTACATCAATTTGATATAAGTTAAAAATAAGAACACCATAAGGGTAGGTGTAATTTGCAAAAATTTTGCTCTCCCAAAACTGATTATGGAGGGTTTCTTTGCAACCTCCGCTTGATGATGTAAATATTGAAGATCTTTATGATGAATAGCTCCTGATAAGGCCTGTAACCTACACACAAAAGCACTTACAAGACATCAATAGTAAATGTGGAACCTCTCAAGATGAGGTCCATTTCCATGAATAGCAATTAAAAGGAAAATGCATAAAATGATAAATAAATGCATGCAAAATGTACTGAAACTATGCTAAAATAGAAATAAACTTCTACTAAGTCTACTGTAATTGAAAAACACATAAAATCATATTTTACAGAGATACCATCTTGGGGTACAATGGCTAGCTCTGTTAGCCGTCAAACGGTACGATGGTTGCACCAGCAAGCAACTTTGGGGTGAAGCAGTCACTAAACAGAGAGCGTGTTCTTCGTGCTCGATGCAAGGCAACATTTGATTTGATCTACATATGGGTTGACGTTCTTGGTGCGTTCATGAGGAACAACTTAAAGTTTGAAATTGACTCAAATTCAAGATGATTTATGGTGAAAATGATGGGATTTTCTCTTCAAGCTGCAATGGACTCTATTGATGTGAATGCAAGCTTCATGGCTAGATTTGGGTAGCACTCTATTGCATATGAGACAATGTTCTCTCTGTTACTAAAATTGATAGCATTTCATTATGGATAATTTAATTTATTATTGATGAAGGCTTGGGCTCTTCTTATAAGATTTAAAATTGGTAATCTTGGTTTCCAAGAGAAGCCAAGACCAAGATTCGATTAGGCTCTAGGCAACCCAAACATCACTTTTAAAATCTTCCCATGGTTAATCATTATGCTTAACTTGTCATGTAAGTTATTTGGCTTAGCTCAAGGACCCCTAGTTTGTTATAGACGTGATCATCCCAAGGTGAAGCAACTAGGATTGGGGGTAATCATAGGGTCTAGGGACTGCTGGAGGCCACTCTTAGGTATGATGGTCCAAGCTCAAAAGGAGTAATCCTTCCTTTTGAAGTGATAAAAATCATTGTTAAGCCCTAAGGTTACCCCAAGTGGGTCATATGGCCTAAAAAGGTGTCCATATAGGTATTCTTCTCAAAATGATGTGTTTTAGGTGTCTACAAGAAAGTACAAGGTCCCCTCTCAAGGACCAAAGAAAACTGCTGAGAAGAGCTCTATCGAAACCTCCAAAGATAGATGAGCACAAGAATTTATAAAAAACCCAACCAAGAAGCCAACGACATGGTTCTTTCTCTACTATCAATATGGAAGCACATGGTTCCCTCCCAAGGACAAAATAACCCATAGAGAATAGGTCCATATAGACCACCATCCACTAGATGTGAACTAGACCCAAAAGAACGTGACTAGGAAGTTGATAGTGGAACCTCTCATCTATGAAAAACTATAAGGTATGTGGTCTCTCCCTCTAAAAACCAAAGAAATATTCATAGAAATTGTTTCACAAAACCACCTCACACATCATACAAGAAGAAAACCAACCAACCACCAAAGAGGCGCCAAAGGTTAGGAACACCATGCCCACCCAAATAGCTAACATGAAACCCAAAACAAACCAGATAAAGAAGACAAATCACTTCCTAAGAGGGCCTAGGAAATACCAAAGAAGAGCCTGAGAATACAAGAAACACAAAACCCTAGGAAGGTCTTCTAGACAAAGTAAAATAGAAATGTCTTTTGGATGGATCACTTTGAGATAAGACTCAAATTTTGAAAGATAATTATCTAAGGATTTTTTTTTTGGCTATTAAAAAAAAGGGGTTTTAATAGGGTTTCCCACCCTTTTACATAAAAGTGATCTAGAAATGGAAAAAGTCTTAAGATAACAAAACTTACTAGAGGTAAAAAAAATTAGAGTCATGTTGAGCTCTGAATTGACATCAAGGAAAATTTGAACTATGACTATGAATCTATGACTTTCTAGGAGGTGTGCACCTGCTAATCACAACTCAAACCTTGACATTGGATGGATCAAAGATTGCTTCAATCCAACCTCCAAAGTAGGTTGGTATACCTTGTCAACTAATTTAGGTGTTGACTTAATTAAGCTCAGATAAAAGTGTAAATTTAAGGATAGAAATTAGGTAAGAGTTAGAAAATAGTTGAATGAATAATGGATGCATAAATCTAACAATATTGAAAAAAATTAAGAATATTTTGATCAATCACATTTCCAATATGCCACACTTAAGACTAATAGCATTCAAAACTCATCATCTTCACCATTAAAAATAATGAAAAACTTAGAAAATTATTTCAAACATATAAAATGCTAATAATATAAATAGAAAAATTAGATCAAAATTTAGACTAACAAAAATAGAAGTCCTCTACAATATTTGTGTAGGCATGAACCATTCCAAATTACCCCAAATTAGCAATCCAATATCAGTAGAATTGATTAATCATAAAAAGAAGTAGTAGAAATGAATTCACAGAATAAACTCACAAATATGAAGACAAAAATATTAAGGCACATCTAAGTAATGCTCCTTCTATTGATTTCTCCATTAAATTACAATAATATGACAGGCAAATGCTCCATAGTCCACCCTTAAAAATGAGGGTTTGAACTCTTTATATAGATTTTTATAGTAGTAGTAAAAGAATGGAAACATTACAAGGGATTTTATTCCAGATCAACGAAATGTTAAGGTGGCAGCCTCTTATTGGCCTTTAAGAAAAAATCTAAAGTTGCACTCCATGAATGCTATAATTCTAAGCTCTACAAGTTGTTCGGTCCTTAACTAAATTCGACAACTAAAATGGTTGTAGGTTGATTTGGATCATCACATGTTCTTGAGCAGACTCTTCATCCATTGATATATAACTGAATATGTAGGTGAATCTTGATTCCAATGATGTTTGGTCTCCCTTGGTTCTTTCTGCTGCATTCCTCAGGTTCATCTTCGAAATCGACTACAAATTTTTTTGGGTTAGGTTTGACCACAAAGTGGGGGTTTTGGAGTAAAATGTGTCATTCTTCGAGGTCTGCTACTTCATTTTCCATCAGGTTGAGTTTGACCAGTTTGACTATGGAATTTTGATTTTGTGTCAGCCTTGGTTGGACTCTAACACTGCTTTACTTCTTTATATCTAGAATCCACAACTTCATTTATTGCGAAGCCCTATTTGATTGCACTGACTATGGATTTCACACTTCAACAAATTTTAACTTTGTCAACACCTAGTGGATGTTTCTTCTGACAGTTAGCCATTTTTTCCACCCCTTCTATGATTGTGGTCTTCCATTGTGGAAACTAATCCTTGGGCTGAAGTCTGAATTCTAATACTCCAATTTTTGCTAAGCACTGTTTGATTGTGTTGACCGCATATTTTGCACTTTAGTAGAGTTTAATATTTCTCTTGAGTTCTTCCTAAACACTTGACCAATTTTACAAAAAAAATCTAATTATGTGGCCTTTTTGGGCCTATATTTTGGTGCCTCCTAGATAGCATTGCTAGCAAGGCTTACGAACTTAGTTCCTTATCCATTAGGAACTAGAGTAAAAAATGAATGGGTGAGCTTAGCATCATGACCCTAAAATTCAACAGTTCATTGTCCTACACTTTTTCTAACTATTCTCCTTGTGGGAAGGCAGAACTCACTCTAGCTGGTTATAGAGTAAATGGTCATATGGAGGCCATGCTAGAAATAGTTGTTGCTATGCTCAAAATTCTTAGAAGTATACTCCTTTATTTACATGTTCAAAATAGTTGTTCCTCAAAACTTGGCTTCACAACTTTTACATGACTAGACATTCTCATGCTTCTTTTACCTTCTGACATTGTCAGGATCCAAAAATACTTTTACAAAAAAATACCTCTATGACTATTCTACTAATAATTATTTTTTTAACGTTTCAACTATATTACAAAAAAATTACTTGGCACTTTCATGCCTTTATTGCTGGTCCTGCTCTTTGGCAGTATCTTTTATTGTTTCTTCATCCATGATTTCTATGGTTTTATACTCTTCTTCAACCTCTTCCTCTTGTTATTCTTCATGTGTATCCTCTTGATGATCCTCCTACTCCTCAGCTTTATTTCTTTCTCCTTCTTGATCTTCTTCATGTTTTTCATCTTCCTTAGCTTCCTCCTCATGTACTTATTCCTATTTAGCCTCCTTTTGTTTTGGATCTCCTTTTAAAATCTTATTAGCTTGGTTCAAGGTATCCACGGCCTTGTTACAAGATGCTAGAGAAGGATTTTGTATCTCCAAAAAATATCTATGGACGTAACACAACTCAACCATATTATCATAGGATCAGGAAGTTCCTCATTCCACCAAAATTACCATCAAGTATTTCAATCTAGTTGAGCTTTTTATCAGCTAAATTACTTTATCCTAGTCCATTAGCTCTTGCCATGCATCTACATCTAATTCATATTAATCATTGCTTGTATGCTTTTTTGGAGATCTTCCATCGATGTCATTAGATTATTCTCATACCAAAATATGCTAAAGTCATGTTGTATCATCTCTTCATTGGTATCTATGATCCATTGAAGCTCATCATCAAGTTTGTCAATCAATGACCACCCCTTCTAAATCAAACTATTTTTCTTGAGGATGATTTTGTCTATGAAACTTGAGGTGTTCCAGCTCTTATTGGGGATGGGCTTACCTAACTGATTACACTTAGCTTCAGATAAATTGAGAAGCTCATTGGCTTGAAGAGCTATTGGTCATATTTATTTAGTGATGGTATCTAAATCTTCTTTGGTCTTCTGCAACACCTAGCTGGCCTCATCAATGAATTCAAAGATGTGTTGGATTCCATAGCACTTCTCCAAGATTTTAGAGAAAAATTTCCTTTCAGACATGTTTCACCTTAGTCTTGGAGTATCCTATAGCCCTAGTTCTCTCAACATGTAGCTACTACTGCAAGGCCTAGATCTGCTTCTCATATTCTTTATTCTACTCTTGTAGTTTTTGATCCTGCCCTTTGAAGTTGATCATCTTTCAAACTTATTCTATTATTTTTTAGTATCATTCACCAAAGCCTACATTTCTTTATTTTGGTCCTTGATGGTGGCTTGAAGTCTGGTGACCTTTTCTTCCATTTTGGTGGACTTCTTCTTGTAGATGTAATTTTTAATAAACATGGTTTCTAACCCAGCTTTGGCTGAGATAAACTCATCCTTCATGACCAGTTGTACTATATCTTAAATTTTTTCCTCTATCCAATAGTCTTCCACTATCATATCTTCCTTTGGTTTATCAACCAAGGGAATCATTTTGTACTTTGTCCTCTATCAAGACACAGGGTCGACCATCATTATTCTTCTCACCATAGTAGCTCCTTTAGAATATTGAGCTAGTATCATGCTCCAAAAGTTTTGGGCTCTTAGCAAAGTATTTTTGACCTTCTAAAAAGATGCTACTATGGGGTAATCCATTGGAGTAGATGGAGTGATGTTTTCAAGGAAAAAGAGAACCATCATGGCTAGAATGGGAGTAGTGGTGACAATAGTGGAGTCTATATCCATAGCAGAAGTAGAATCTAAAATGGAACTGGTGGCTACAGTTTATGGTGGGGTTAATGACAGTGATATTACCATTGTTAGTGGAGGTAGTGATGATGGAGGAGTTGGATTCATGGAATTTGGAGGTGGAGATAACACTAGAACTTGAGATGATGGAGGTGGGGAAGATGGTTTAGGAATCTCAATGATATGAGGTGGAGAGCTATCTGGATGAGGAGAGGAATGTGGATGATTTGGAGATGGTTTTGGGGATTTATGTTCTGATGATAATATTTCCACCATATTTTGAACTTGGAATGGGAATGGGACAGTTTTGGGGAATAAGTAGGAGAATGAGGAGGAGAAGGACTAGAAATCATACCTAAGCCTACCATAGTAGACTATTTGAGAATCTTATTATAATCCTTCTTTTGCTTTTGGTAAGTTTTCTACTCATCTGATGTAGCGATAAATTGCATCACTTCCTCTACTTTTCTCAACTTCTATTTCTTAAGAGCTATGGTATCAATCTCCAATATTGCACCTTTTACCTTCCTATTGAATACTATAGTTTTTCTAGTTCTCGTTGAGCAAATGCTTCTATAGATTTTGTAACTGGGGCTGATATACCTTTATTTTTTGATGAGGTTGTAGCAGTGAGGTCTAACACTTTCCCCTTTTTCTTCTTATCTTCTTTTATAGGTGTCTTTGCCTCAATGGCTATGCATTCAAACCTTCTCCTCCATAGAGTATCTTTTGTCACACCTATTTATTTTGTGGCATATTCCTTGTGATGTAAAGGAGTAGTGGATTATGGAGTGGATTCTTGTTGCTTTTTAGCTACTTTAGTATTCTTGCTTTTCATTGTGTCATATATATTATTGTTGGAGATGCAGTATGCAATGGCCAATTTCCAGTCTCTTACATCCAGGTTTGACTCTAGGCCAGCTATTATGGCCAACATGGAGTACAACTCTGGGTATGCAAATTCACTAGTGGGAATGGGAGTCATGGGTAGGGCCTCTCTGGACTTAATGGTCTTAAACTGGCTATACACCCAGGTTCTAAAATGGTTTCCATTTTGCACAGTTCCTCAGGGTGTAATATTTGGCCTACTGCTCTAAGCTAAACTCTCTGGGGGTACAAGGGGTTTCTATCCCATTGCAAATAAATCTCGGTAAGCTTGCTCAGTAATATGAAACAAAACCTTGTCGTGGGACGTTCTTATAGACCTAGATGCAGGGTCATAAAATTTTGCTATGGCGGAGACTAATTCAGGGTAAGGATGGACTACATCACAAATATAATAAGCAAGAAAAGAGTACATAGCCCCAATACCTTGGTCTGGAAGAGGCTCCCCCTTGAAGAATTTGTCCTCATATCCTAGCCTCAGGTTGTCTCTGGTTAGATATGTCATCTTTGTGTCTACGACCCCTACCTTCTTATCTATGTAGTATGGTCTTTCCACCTTGCTAGATTGCCCAGTCTGCTTTGTCAAAGATGATGCCATTTCAGCTTCTGAGTAACTTACTCTTCACAAATTGCTCTTAGGAGTATGCAAAAAACTATTCTCAATAGTGCTCTGGTTCCTCAGCTCAACCATTCGCAAATGACTAAAAATTTGAATTTCCTTGCTTAAATAGATTTTTGAGCACTCCTCCACCATTAATGAGGATGAGTGGGTGGTTACCTCCCATGATTTCAAATGAGTGAATCATATGTTGCGAAGCATGGCTTATCAGTGAAGAATGCATCTCTGATTGGATGGAATTCATGGTAGATGGTGGTAAACTATCCATTGGTACACTTCTCAAGGTGCATTTATTTACCCACTTTCATGGTGGAATCATGGACTCAATGGATTTTAACACTATACTCCAGTTTCTCGATTCTTCTTGTTAAGCATTGCATGTTCCTTTCGAGCACTTTCCCCTAAATTTCACCAGTTGTATTTCTACAATGGTAACTTTGACCAAGTTGACTACGGATTTTAGAACTTTATCAGTTTTAGGAACTATTGAAGGATTTATGGCCTCTTGAAAACTCTGTTGAACTTTGAATTCCATTGTTCTTAATTTTGGTGAGCGTTGTTTGACCATGTTGACCGTGGATTTATGGTTTTAATTGTATTAAATGATTAACCTTAATGGTTTGTTTTTGGTTTTCTTTTTGGTTTTGACCTTTTGTTTTTTTATTTTTAATCTTTTTGTTTTTGACTATGGATTCTACATTGCATTACCTCCTTGTGGAGTATATCACAGTCTCATCTTGAAAGCGGAAAATAACATCTTTTTCTCCATTTTTTTTTTCCCTTTTTTTTTGTTTTTTTGGATTCAATAAAGAAAATATAATACAACATGCGTACATAAAGAAAATATAATACAAAATATGTACATATATTACAATAGGAGATATTCTCTAACTAAAATATAGTTTGAGATGATACCCATTTATAGGAATGGGTTGTATATTTCCTTCCTCATCTTGGAGCTGGAAGGCATTGCTCTCCTTCACTTCGACAATCTTGAATGGTCCTTCCCAGAAAGAATCAAATTTTTGGTGGTTGCTTGGCTTAGCCTTTTCAGCATTCCACCTTAACACTGAATCTCCTTCTTTAAACTTTTTGAACCTTAATTTTTTGTCAAACCACTCTTTGGTATTCATGGAGTATTTCTGAAATTTCTCATATGCCTGAGTTCTCTATTCTTCCAAGTGTAGCAGATGCATCAATCTGGCCTCTAGTGGATTTTGATCGAACTCTTGATCTTGGCTGGCCCATTTTAAAGTTGGTATCTCTAGATGAGTAGGTAGAACAACTTCCTTGCCATAAACTAATGCATAAGGAGATGTCTTGATAGACCTCTTGATAGTGATTCTATCTACCCACAAAACTTGGTCAAGTAATAGATGCCAACTCCTTTTGTTCTCTTCCAGTGCCCTTTTCAAAATTTTGAGCAAGTTTTTATTGGTGGATTCCACCAATCCATTTCCTTGAGGGTAATAGTTAGAATAATTATTTATATTTATGCCATACTTTCTTGCGAACTCAATATATTTTGCACCTATGAAAGTTGGGCCATTGTCACTCACTAGTGCTTCCGAAATTCCAAACCTTGTGATCAAATTTTCTAGAAATTCAATTACTACTTCCTGGTCTGATTTCTTGGTTGGGATAGCCTCAACCCATCTAGTGAAGTAATCAGTGGTAGTAAGGATGAACTTATGACCTACTGATGAATTTGGATTGATGACTCCAACAAAGTCAAGTCCCCATTGCTGGAAGGGCTCCTCTACCTGAATTGGTTTGAGCAAAAATATTGCATTCTTGGTTCTTCCCACATATCTCTGACACTTATCACATGACTTAGCTACCTTGAATCTGTAAATATAGTGGGCCAGAAGTATCCTGCTCTTATTATTTTCATAGCAGTTATCCTTCTTGAAAATTGATCTTTGGATAGGCCTCCATGAATTTCCTCAATGAACTTCTATTTTTCATTAGCTTTTAGACATCTTAGGAGTACTCCATCTAGGTTCCTCTTATACAAACCTTCAGGAAGTAATACATACTTCAAATCCTATAGTCTGAATCTTCTCCTCTATGAAGGATTGAGACCTTGAGGACATACTCCTATTTGGAAATAGGCTATCAATTGATCTACCCAATCTGAACTATCTAGAAGACTATCATTTTGATCATCCTCTGCTCCTTGATAGGCTACTGTCTGTTCTGAATCTGCTTTAGCTGTGAGTTCTTGATATAATGCTCTTCCTCTGACCAACTTGGTAGGGTGGATTTCTACATCATACTCCTATATTTTAGTAATCCAACCAGCCCTTTTATCACCCAGTTCTCCTTGAAGGATAAAGTTTCTTACATCTGGGTGCACTACGTAGACCAGAGTCTTACTTTGAACTAAGTACTACCTGAACTTCTTTAAATATTTCATCATAACAAATACCTATCTCTCAATAAAATTATACTTGGTCTGATATTCATGCAAAGTTTGACTCTAGAAGAATATGGGGTGTTCCTCTCCATTCTCATCCTTTTGAGTGAGTATTGATGCATAGCTTTCCTCAACTCCATAGGCATACACAATAAAGTCTTTGCTAAAATCAAGATTTATCAATACTAGTATAGTTGCAATTGCTTGCTTTATAGCCTCAAAGGCTTGCTTTCTTTTCTCAGTCCACTTGAACTCCATGTTCTTCTTGAGTAATTCTGAGATGGGCCTGACCACTTGAGCAAAGTTTGAGATGAACTTCCTCACAAAGTTAATCTACCCAAAGAAATATTGTAACCCTTTCTTATTTGTAGGTAGAGGAAGGGCTAGAATTGATTTTATTCTATCTAGATCTATTGCCATCCCTTCTTTGGAGACTACATGTCCCAATAATTTACCTTCATGGACAATGAAGAATGATTTCTTTGGATTGAGAGAGATGCCAAACTCTCTGCACTTTTGGAAAACTTTCTCTAAATGTTCAAGATGTGATTCCTTTCTATGAGAAAACACTATCATATCATCCAGATAAATCAGAATGATTTTATTGATCATCTCACCAAAAGCATAGTCCATGGCCCTTTGGAAGGTGGCTCCCACATTGGATAGGCCAAATGGCATTCTCTGATAAGAAAATGTGCCCCACTTGGTGGTGAAGGTTATTTTGAACTGGTCTTCATCCTTAACCCAAATCTGATTGTATCCAGAGAAGCCATCTAGCAAGGAGTACCTTTTTGCTCCTAACACCATCTACAAAATTTGATCCATCTGGGGAAGTGGATAATGATCCTTTAATGAAGCTCTATTCAAGTTTCAAAAATCCACACATAACCGAATGTCTCCATTCTTCTTTCTTACTAGGACCAAGTTAGCAACCCATGTGGAATGCTTGATAGGATAAATGATCTTCCCTTTTAGAAGCTTAATCAATTCTTACCTCATTATGGACTCAATTTTAGGATTCATAGGCCTTTGTCTCTGTTTAAAAGGCTTTGCATCAGGCTCTAGCTCAATAGTATGTTGAATGACCTTCTTATCATAAACTTTGAGGTCCTCATAAGACCAGACAATAATGTCTGGGTATTTAAAACATAATGCCTTGACTCCCTCAACTTCTTCTGGAGAGCACCTTATTCCAACATTAATCTTCTTATCTGCTTCTATTTCAATTTCACTATAGATCTTATCATCTACTTTCATAGTCCTTGACTTCTTTCCATCCTCATTATCAAACAAGCTTTCCAATGTGATCAGGCCTTTAGGAATGTGATTATTCTTCAATTGGATGATATCTTGTTGATCTATTTCTTGGGAAATCTCTTCCTACACATTGGCTAAACAAGCCTCTCTGACTAGAAAGTCAATTATCTGATCATCATTGTCAAAGACCTACTAGAATATTTATCTATCTGGGACTATTGGTCTGAAGACTAATTTGACTCTTTTACTTGCAACTGATCCAAGGTCTGAGGAAGGATTAAAATTAGAACCTTTAACTGCCAAAGCATCTGCCAGTGTATTCTGTTCTCTAGGGATAGAGTAGAGATTTAGTGCATCAAATGATTCCATCAAGTCCCATACTCTATTCCTATACATCTTCAGATAGTGATGTTTACTATTGCACTTCTCTATCACTTGGTTGACCACTAGCTCTAAATCACCATAAATATCTAATATCTTGATTCCCATTTTTTTGCTTGCATCAATCCCAAGCATAGAGCTTCATATTCTGTAGCATTGTTTGTACAAGCCCAAGTGAATCTAAAAGAAAAACTCTTCACTCCTTCTGAAGGAGACTTCAACACTACACCAGCTCTAGCTCCATTTTTGCATCTTGCTCCATCAAAATGCATTGTCCAAACCTCTATCTACCTGAGTGACTAGTTAGATATGGTAAGGATATTCTTCTCAACCTCTGTAGAGATACTATATGTACCTAGCCTAGTTTTTGATAGGCTATAATCATATTTGAAAGGTAAATCATCTTCTATTTCTAAATCTTCCAAGATTTCTACTAACTCTGGTTCTTCCATCACTGAATGATTGTACAAGTCTTCTTCAATTTTTCCAATGTGGAAGGACATAGGCTTTTTTGAGGTTATTCTTATCCTTTTGCCTTTGTAGGGAACTATCATAGTGGAGTAGTCTAGATACATATATCCTCCCATATTGGTCATGAATTCTCTTGAAAGGCAAATACCAAAATAAGGCTCTAGGTCTACTACCATAATTTCTTGAACAATGGTAATTTTTGGGGCTCTATGCAACCTCATTAATACATCCTTTATGACTCCCATAGTCTTAACCAGGGTACCATCAAGTTGTAAAACCCCTTGACAAGATCTTGTATACTCCATACCCATCTCATCATAGACTACTTTTGGCATAATAGTTGTTGAGGCGCCTGAGTCTATCATACAATTGTGGACTACCCATCCTTCCATTCTAAGAGAAATGTAGAATGGAGGAGGCTTGTTCTTCAGGGTGGTAGGAGATATCTTTTCCTTATCTTGTGCCACATTGAAAACAGTGGCGGTTTCTTTTCCTTGGGACCTTTTATGTAGAGAGGCTTTCAACAAATCTATTTGGCTAGGGAGAAAAAGTGTATCATACAGGCTTGCTCTAGATGGAACTCTTTTTAACTCATCCACAATGTTATATTCTACCTGAACTAGTGGAGGTCTTTCATACCTTTTTTTTTGTTCTCCATAGTTCCTTCTATATTATTGAGTAGCCTCAATTCTTTGGATTTTTGTAATGGAAGGGAAACTTAGTTTTTCTTGGGCCTCCTTTCTAGCACTTTCTTGATCTTTATTCTTCTCCTTTTCACCTCCTCTTGGAATGTTTACCTCCCTCTCTTGTCTCTTGGGTACTACATTACTTTTATCAGTAGCTTGTAGAATAGGAAATTTATCATTCCCCTATAATGGTGGTTCTCTCTTCTTCTGAGAAGGCACTTGGAAACTACCCATCTTCTATGGGTCTACTTGCAAGGGTTTCTTTTCGGACCTGGTCATGATAGAGACCTACTCTTCTTTAGGAAAATCTTGTCCAATCATGACTTGATCATACTGTCATAACATGTTAACTCTCCCTTTCTGGTTTCTTTCCACCTTTTCCATGGCTTGTTGCACATGGCATTGGTACATAGCACAAGATTCTGAATCATGAGGATCATTGCACATGAGACACCATACATTAACAAGACTGGTCTTAGGAGCATATTCTTGATCTTCTTGATTCACATTAACTCTGATCCCTGTACTATTGTTGGTACCAAGATTTTGATCTTTGTTAATATAGGGGAATCTCCTTGGTTGAGACCTTTCTATCTCTCTTTTCTCCATCGCATTCATCTTATTACTGAGTGTTTTGAGAGTACTCTGAATATCAAGTAGCATGATGGATTCTTGAGGTGCTTGAGATGGAAGTGGTAGAAAGGGAATTGAAGGAGATGGTATTTTAGGAGGTAGAATTGGAGCCATTTGAGGGAGTGGTGATGACAAAGGAGGAGGATCCATGTAGGAAGATGTAGTTGGCTGACTTTGGGTATTAGGAATCTCAGAACAATAAGGCATGACAATTTTTGGAGGTAACCTTCCTACATTGATGAGGATATTCTCAGCTTGCACAACTACATTGTAAACCTAGGGGAAGGTGTAGACTCTAGACTATTGAGTTTGTAACCCAAGTTCTGATCCCAAAGCTCTGATATAGTACATAAAAGCAAGGGGAGCAGTGGGCCTAGCTTCAGGTGGAATCCTTTTCCAGGTTCTACTAAATCTTAGATTAAAATCTGAAACTGACTCTTGTTGATGCTTTTGCATGGATGTGAACTGATTTAGGAGAGAAAAGGGATCAACAGACTCATTGAATTCTTCTACAAAAGGCTCAGCTAATTCAGCCCATGAAGTGATGTTGTTGTCTTCTAAGGTCCTAAACCAATGCAAGATTTTCCCTCTAAAATATAGGGCTAGAATTCTGACAATCACATCCTCATTTTTGATGTTATGTATGGTTGCTAGATTTAGGATATCTTGGCAATGCTCGTACGCAGTTTTACCTGATCCATCATAAGTGGGTATAGCTTTGGATACAACTTGAGGGATATCATGCATGTGGGCAAGTCTCAAGGGACCAATTGTATTCCAATTGGGGTATTTCTGCAGAGGCTGGTTTGGAACCACATTTGCCTACCCAACCATATTTCTAGGTACTGTTCTTGCTGGAGGTGGTCTTGGAGGTACTTCAGGGGGTGGTTCAACTGGAGCCTCTTCTGTATGAAAATATGAGGATAAATTTCTTATGATAGTGGATCCTCTTAAAGGGAGCTCATAATAGATAAAAGGCTCTAGATTATTTTTTGCAGATGACCTAGTATTCATGAAAAATATGAGCTATAGGAATGGCTTTTCTGGTTTCTTGCATTCAAGGGAGTCACCAAGTGAATTTAATAGTTCACCGCTTAATGAGGTCAAGACAATTCACTGAATCTTGATTCCTCTGGAGAGATAAAAGAAATGAAACTTTGTGGGTTAGCTAATGTTCTTGTAAACAGGGTCCCACCAGGCGTGCCAGAACTATTGGGGTCTGAATTGACATCAAGGAAAACTTGAACTATGACTATGAATCTATGACTTCTAGGAGGTGCACACCCGCTAATCATAGCTCAAACCCTGACATTGGATGGATCAAATATTGCTTCAATCCAACCTCTAGAGTAGGTTGGTATACCTTGTCAACTAATTTAGGTGTTGACTCAATTAAGCTCAAATAAAAGTGTAAGTTTAGGGATAGAAATGAGATAAGGGTTAGAAAATAGTTGAATGAATAATGGTCGGATAAAGCTAACAACATTGACAAATATTAAGAATCCGTTGATCAATCACATTTCCAGTATGCCACACTTAAGACTAACAACATTCAAAACTTATTATCTTCACCATTAAAGAATAATGAAATACTCAGAGAACTATTTCAAACATCTAAAATGCTAATAATCCAAATAGCAAAATTAGATCAACATTTAGACTAACAAAAATAGAAGTCCTCTACAATATTTGTTTAGGCATGAACCATTCCAAGTTGCTCCAAATTAGCAATCCAATATCAGCAGAATTGACTAATCATAACAACAATAGTAGAAATGCATTCACAGAATAAACTCACAATTGATGAAGACAAAAAGCTAGAGGTAAACATCCAAGTAATGCTCCTTCTATTGATTTCTCAACAAAATTACAATAATATGATAGGCAAACACTCTAGAGCCGACCCTTAAAAATGAGGGTTCAACCTCTTTATATAGATTTTACAATAATAGTAAAATAATGGAAACATTACAAGGAATTTTATGCCAGATCAATAGAATGCTGAGGTGGTAGCCTCTCATTGGCTTTCAAGAAAAATAATGGAAATTTGTGCTCCATGAATGCTACAATTCTAAGCTCTACAAGTTGTTCGACCCTCAACTAAATTCGGTAGCTGGAATGGTTGCAGGTTGATCTGGATCATCCCCTGTTCTTGAGCAAACTTTTCATCCATTGATCCATAACTAAAAATGTAGGTGAATCTTGATTTCGGTGATGTTTGGTCTCCCCTGGTTCTTTCCATTGTATTCCTCAGGTTCCGTTGCATTCCTTTCATCTTTGAAATCCACTACTCCAAATTTCTTTGGGTTAGGTTTGACCGGTTTGACCACGAAGTAGGGATTCTGGAGCAAACTGTGTCGTTCTTCGAGGTCCGCTACTTCATTTTGCATTGGGTTGAGTTTGACCAATTTAACTATGGAATTTTGATTTTGTGTTAGCCTTGGTTGGAATCTAACACTGCTTTACCTCTTTATATCTAGAATCCACAACTTCATTTTTTGCCAAGCCCTGTTTGACTGCGCTTACTACAAATTTCACACTTTGACAAATTTTAGCTTTGTCAACATTGTTGGCAATTTTGGGTACATTGGGTACATTGCCTTTGCTCAAGTGTTGATGTTGTCATTGATGTCAAGAAGCGGAAGGGTTTTTGTGAAAACCAAGGCAGATAAAATAAAAGGTTTTATTTAAAACCATGGACAACAGATTTGAAATGGGTTTTTCTTAAAACCCAAGTTGGCTCTTCGTTTCGTTGAAAAAGGTGCCCCGGTGATGAAGATATTTAATTTTAAATATTTAGTTTAAATTTTATTTATTTAAAATTTAAATTAAAATTTTAAATTAAATTAAAAGGGCCGACGTGTTTGGTAATGCATCATAGTGCATATAAAACGAGGCAAATAATTTCATTAATGTTGAGAAAAGAATTCGATATTATCCTCGTGCATTTTCGATTTCGTCGAAACCCCTGTGCCAGCGAAGGAGGAAGTCAAGTGATTATGTGGTCAAAGGTGTTCATGATTTAAAAAGGGGGTTGCGATGTTTTAAGAAGAGCTCAGAGAAATTGCGTTCGAAGAAAAGGACAAATCATCCTTCGCATTAGAGTGTGCTCGAACATAATACACCTTGGTCGAATTTAGACAGCGCTGTGCGTGAATTGTTCAGTAACAAAGAAAAACGAAGGAGAGCAAGTTTTGATGAGGGCGCACGCAATTCAAAAACCAAGAAGGGGAGTGCAGTAATTACCGAGGTTACACAAAATTCAAAATGACCACAGTAAAAGGAAGGGCTCGATTTTCGTGCCAAGGAAGATTCTATTTCGGAGATTAGAGGGAGGCCCCTCTCCTTTCCTCACGTGGGCGTGGATAGCCCACGCGGTTTAGCCAAGCGCCTTGGCTAGAGGAGACGACGGGTCAAATCATGTCGAATCCCCTTTTTGCGGGATGTAAGAGGTTGGTCGGAGGGGTGTTAGAGTCTTTTGCAAGGTTGAGAACCTTAAGGTCTAAAGCTCGAATCCCTTGGAGATTCATGGGGTGTCGTGGGCGCCAAAGTTTTTTGCTGCACAAGGTAAGTTAAAAATTATCATTTTACCTTGGGTATATTCAAGGGAGTTATAAGGTGTGAGGGTTGTTTTGATTATTAATATTTTGAATATCTTTTGAAAGGATATATGTATAAGGGTAGTTTTTGTTTTGAAAATTATTGGGAGTTATAAGGTAAAGGGAAATTAAAATAACTTTGTTTAAATATTTTGAGGAATGGAGTAGATAAGGTGAATATAAGAAATATGTTATATTTGTTGAATGAGGTTGAAAGAAGAAGACATAGAACCTTGATTATATTTGGACCAAGGAATATTCTTGAGGAAATGTTAAAGAAATATGTTGTCTACTAACCTTCTTGAGTTTGGCAAAAAGGTGGTTATGGTTATGACAAATTTGTGAGATCTTCTTCATCTTCAATAAGGTATGGGCACTTTCTTCTTATGAGTATGATTGGTGTATGTTATTCCTGAAATAAGATTGGAGTGAAAAGGTATACAACAAGGTTTCCTTTGGTTGGGTGTAAATCCTATTTTCTGGTTTGTTGAAGACTACTTATGCATTGTTATCATTGATGAGAGTTTTGGTGAATGCATAATTCTGGTTTGAGGTAGTGGAAGCATTGTGCACTAGGGTTTATATTTGTGAGTCTAGCTACTTGCATTGAGTTGGTGGAACCCTTGGTTGGCTGTTTTGAGTTTGATGGTTGAGTTGCTTCCATAGAGGTTGTTTTGATCAAGTTATTGCTTTACTTGATTCATGATATTGGGCTTACTCCATTGAGTTGATTTGAACAAGTTATTCTTTGCATTTGGTGATATTGTGTTGGTGGCTGTTTTGTTCAAATATCTTTGGAGGGAAAAGGATTTCTACTTGTTTCCTTTTCTTGTGATGATTGGTTGAATGCTTCAAGGTTAGTGTTGAGTTGAATGATGTTGGTTAAACCTTGTCTTTGAGCATTGTTGTTGAAGCCCTAATTGGTTGAGAAAAGATATTGGTTGTTGGAAAGAACATGAGTATCATTGTTATATGAGATATTGCATGGTTGGCAATTGTTGGGTTGTGTTTCATGTTCTTGAGAAAAGCATACTACATCTATCTTATTCTTTTGAGATTTGAGATTGAGTTGAGATTGATATTGAGAGTTAAGTATAGAACATATTGAGTCTCTAACAATTCTCTTTATGTTTCTATGAGATTTGAGATTGAGATTGGGAGTTAAGTATAGAACATATTGAGTCTCTAACAATTCTCTTTATGCTTCTATGAGGTTGATGAATCACATTGGGTCTCTAACAATTCTCTTTGTGGGTTCATGCCAAGCAAGTTTTCTTGATGAACTTGTGAGCAGGTTTTGGATAGGTTCCGTTGGGGACTTGTGAGCAGATTTGGACAGGTCCTAGCAGAGGACTTGTGAAGCTGAGTTTGATAGTTCTATCAGAGAACTTGAGGATAGAGGTGCATTGGTTCTATGAGAAGAACCTGAGGACAGGAGAAATTTGTGCTAGACCGAAGGACTGTGTTTAGTGCAAATTCGAGGACCAGCTTTGAGGTGATAGAGTTGAGGATAGAGGTCTCCAGCCAGAGCAGGGAAGACAGGTGTCTTCTATGGATAGAGTTCCATTTGCTAAGGGCAGCGGAGGCAGAGGTCTTCTAGAGGATCACCAGCCAGAGCAGAGGTAGGGGAAGGTATCTCCTTTGAGCAGAGGCTCATAAATTCAGATTGGGGGAAGGTATCTCCTTTGAGCCGAGGCTCATAAACATTGTAATTGGGAAGGTTTCCCAAAGAACTTTGAGATAACTTTTAGAGAAAAGTTTTGTGGTTGAACCACGTTAAATTTGGTGTCACTTTGTGGATGATCTTATGCATTGTTTTGATATTGCTTTGGATATATTGCTTTACTATTTTGAAGTATAAAGGAAAAGTAAAAAGAGGTCTTATACTGTTCACCCCCCCCTCTCAGTATAAGCTTGTGTTCTTCAATTGGTATCAGAGCGGGTTCCTTCGAAAAGGTTTAACAGCTTGAAGGAAAAGCTAGTAAAGAACACAATGGATTTTTCCAAAGGTAAACAGTTTCAAGAGAGTGATGAGTCTTCTAGTGATGAAGAGGTATATTACAGACAAGAAAGGCAAGTTCTCTAGAAAGCACAAAAGTATGAAAAATGTAAGATGTTTCAATTGTGGAAAGTTTGGTCATTATGCTACTAACTGTACTATTGCCAAGGATGAAAGTGATGAAGATAAACAGGATTGTAAGAGCAAAGATTCTGAAAGGCATAGGCATCAAAGGAAGAACAAAGATGAGCAAAGCAATCAAGGAAAGAGGTACTCTCACAAGCACAAGAAGAGCTTCTACCTAGACAAAGCAAGTAAGTGTTCTAGTAGTGATAGTGAAAGTTCTTCAAGTGATAATGAAAATGAGATGTTGTTCATATGAGAAAAAGAGGAAGAACCAAAACATAGATTCATTATCATGAAATGTCTTAGATGTGGAAATTTTGGTCACCTTGAGGATGATTGCACAAATAATGATTTGGTTGCTAGTATGTATGAGGATGCTTCAGAAAATGATAAGGAAGATGCATGTATGGTTTTTGAAAAGGATAGCACCTCTAGTGATAAGAAATCTGAAAAAGGCCTTGATAATTCAAAATGCAATCAAATAGAGAATCTTGAAAGTGAACTTACTAATGCTCTTAGTGCTTTGAAAAAGGAAAGAAAGAAGAATGCTAGACTCAAGGATAAGTTAGATGAATGTTGTATGGAGAGAGATGAACTTATAGAAAGTCTTGACGTCTCTATGGCTAAGGCACAAGAACTCAAGAATGAGTTAGAATCTAAGGTGCTTGAGTATAGTGAATTAGAACAGAAAATGGCTTCGTTGAAAGAGGAAAATAAAGAGTACAAGGATAAGCTGTACAAGTTTCAAGAAAGCTCCAAAAAGGTTAAATCTCTTATCAAAGGTCAAAGAAAGACAACAGATAAAACAGGTCTTGGTTTTGTTAAGCCACACAAGAAACAAGTTGGAGAGTCTAGTAAGAGACTCCAAAAGGAAGAGAGTTCTAATGAGGAAAGTATTTCAGATCATGAGTCCTTGAATGATAGATGCATAGAAACAGAAAACAGAATTCAGAATGAGAAGAAAAAGTTTTTAGGACCCAAGAGGTCAAATAAAGGAAAGTTTCAAGGCGAGATGTTTTGCTTGTCACAGGTTTGGTCACATGGCTTCACATTGCATGGCTCAAGTGAAGAAGGTAAATGACAGTTTCAGAAGTGCTAGTTACTTTCAAGGGTATTGCTACTCTTGTCAACAATTTGGGCACAAGGCAGTTTATTGCAAGGCAAATAACAGGAACAGATTTGGCCAAAACAGGTTTGGTCAGAACTGGTGGATTCAAAGATCAGGTTTACCGCAGAGAAATAACATTGTTACTTGTTATAAGTGCAACAATAAAGGTCACATAGCTAGACAGTGTAGAGCTGAAATTCTAGGATACAAGAACAGGAACAGTGGCATGATCAGGTCCAAGGATCAAGGCATGGACAAGAACAGGGATGAGAACAAGATCAAGAACAATGACGAGAACAGGAATATGGACAAAGAGTTCAAGAGAAGGCCCGACAAGGAAGTTATAGACACCGATGATGATCGGTGCCTAATGGGAGTTTTACTCCCATCCCAGAATTAATCACCTCATCGGGAGGTGGGGGAGGGACTAAGCTAAGAGGCTCATTCTTAGTCCCGAGCCCCAAAGGTGACCCTTTGCCATTGATGACAAAGGGGGAGAGATATGAGTAAGGGGGAGAGCTTCAAGTGAAGAGGAAAGCTTCAAGTTCGGGGGAGCAAAACTTCAAAGGTAGATTCTCAGTTGTGGGTTTCAGTTTTGGCTCTTAAGAAGTGTTTTTCAGTAAAGGTTTGCCATCAATGACAAAGGGGGAGATTGTTGGCAATTTTGGGTACATTGGGTACATTGCCTTTGCTCAAGTGTTGATGTTGTCATTGATGTCAAGAAGCGGAAGGGTTTTTGTGAAAACCAAGGCAGATAAAATAAAAGGTTTTATTTAAAACCATGGACAACATATTTGAAATGGGTTTTTCTTAAAACCCAAGTTGGCTCTTCGTTTCGTTGAAAAAGGTGCCCCGGTGATGAAGATATTTAATTTTAAATATTTAGTTTAAATTTTATTTATTTAAAATTTAAATTAAAATTTTAAATTAAATTAAAAGGGCCAACGTGTTTGGTAATGCATCATAGTGCATATAAAACGAGGCAAATAATTTCATTAATGTTGAGAAAAGAATTCGATATTATCCTCGTGCATTTTCGATTTCGTCGAAACCCCTGTGCCAACGAAGGAGGAAGTCAAGTGATTATGTGGTCAAAGGTGTTCATGATTTAAAAAGGGGGTTGCGATGTTTTAAGAAGAGCTCGGAGAAATTGCGTTCGAAGAAAAGGACAAATCATCCTTCGCATTAGAGTGTGCTTGAACATAATACACCTTGGTCAAATTTAGACAGCGTTGTGCGTGAATTGTTCAGTAACAAAGAAAAACGAAGGAGAGCAAGTTTTGATGAGGGCGCACGCAATTCAAAAACCAAGAAGGGGAGTGCAGTAATTACCGAGGTTACGCGAAATTCAAAATGACCACAGTAAAAGGAAGGGCTCGATTTTCGTGCCAAGGAAGATTCTATTTCGGAGATTAGAGGGAGGCCCCTCTCCTTTCCTCACGTGGGCGTGGATAGCCCACGCGGTTTAGCCAAGCGCCTTGGCTAGAGGAGACGGCGGGTCAAATCGCGTCGAATCCCCTTTTTGCGGGATGTAAGAGGTTGGTCGGAGGGGTGTTAGAGTCTTTTGCAAGGTTGAGAACCTTAAGGTCTAAAGCTCGAATCCCTTGGAGATTCATGGGGTGTCGTGGGCGCCAAAGTTTTTTGCTGCACAAGGTAAGTTAAAAATTATCATTTTACCTTGGGTATATTCAAGGGAGTTATAAGGTGTGAGGGTTGTTTTGATTATTAATATTTTGAATATCTTTTGAAAGGATATATGTATAAGGGTAGTTTTTGTTTTGAAAATTATTGGGAGTTATAAGGTAAAGGGAAATTAAAATAACTTTGTTTAAATATTTTGAGGAATGGAGTAGATAAGGTGAATATAAGAAATATGTTATATTTGTTGAATGAGGTTGAAAGAAGAAGACATAGAACCTTGATTATATTTGGACCAAGGAATATTCTTGAGGAAATGTTAAAGAAATATGTTGTCTACTAACCTTCTTGAGTTTGGCAAAAAGGTGGTTATGGTTATGACAAATTTGTGAGATCTTCTTCATCTTCAATAAGGTATGGGCACTTTCTTCTTATGAGTATGATTGGTGTATGTTATTCCTGAAATAAGATTGGAGTGAAAAGGTATACAACAAGGTTTCCTTTGGTTGGGTGTAAATCCTATTTTCTGGTTTGTTGAAGACTACTTATGCATTGTTATCATTGATGAGAGTTTTGGTGAATGCATAATTCTGGTTTGAGGTAGTGGAAGCATTGTGCACTAGGGTTTATATTTGTGAGTCTAGCTACTTGCATTGAGTTGGTGGAACCCTTGGTTGGCTGTTTTGAGATTGATGGTTGAGTTGCTTCCATAGAGGTTGTTTTGATCAAGTTATTGCTTTACTTGATTCATGATATTGGGCTTACTCCATTGAGTTGATTTGAACAAGTTATTCTTTGCATTTGGTGATATTGTGTTGGTGGCTGTTTTGTTCAAATATCTTTGGAGGGAAAAGGATTTCTACTTGTTTCCTTTTCTTGTGATGATTGGTTGAATGCTTCAAGGTTAGTGTTGAGTTGAATGATGTTGGTTAAACCTTGTCTTTGAGCATTGTTGTTGAAGCCCTAATTGGTTGAGAAAAGATATTGGTTGTTGGAAAGAACATGAGTATCATTGTTATATGAGATATTGCATGGTTGGCAATTGTTGGGTTGTGTTTCATGTTCTTGAGAAAAGCATACTACATCTATCTTATTCTTTTGAGATTTGAGATTGAGTTGAGATTGATATTGAGAGTTAAGTATAGAACATATTGAGTCTCTAACAATTCTCTTTATGTTTCTATGAGATTTGAGATTGAGATTGGGAGTTAAGTATAGAACATATTGAGTCTCTAACAATTCTCTTTATGCTTCTATGAGGTTGATGAATCACATTGGGTCTCTAACAATTCTCTTTGTGGGTTCATGCCAAGCAAGTTTTTCTTGATGAACTTGTGAGCGAGGTTTTGGACAGGTTCCGTTGGGGACTTGTGAGCAGGTTTGGACAGGTCCTAGTTGGGGACTTGTGAGCAAGTTTTGGATAGGTTCTGTCGGGGACTTGTGAAGATTTGGATGGTCCTATGAGAAGACTTGAGGACGAGTTTGATAGTTCTATCGAGAGAACTTGAGGATAGAGGTGCATTGGTTCTATGAGAAGAACCTGAGGACATTTGTGCTAGACCGAAGGACTGTGTTTAGTGCAAATTCGAGGACCAGCTTTTGAGGTGATAGAGTTGAGGACAAAGGTCTCCAGCCAGAGCAGGGAAGACAGGTGTCTTCTGTGGATAGAGTTCCATTTGCTAAGGGCAGCGGAGGCAGAGGTCTTCTAGAGGATCACCAGCCAAAGCAGAGGTAGGGGAAGGTATCTCCTTTGAGCAGAGGCTCATAAATTCAGATTGGGGGAAGGTATCTCCTTTGAGCCGAGGCTCATAAACATTGTAATTGGGAAGGTTTCCCAAAGAACTTTGAGATAACTTTTAGAGAAAAGTTTTGTGGTTGAACCACGTTAAAATTGGTGTCACTTTGTGGATGATCTTATGCATTGTTTTGATATTGCTTTGGATATATTGCTTTACTGTTTTGAAGTATAAAGGAAAAGTAAAAAGAGGTCTTATACTGTTCACCCCCCCTCTCAGTATAAGCTTGTGTTCTTCAAACACCTAGTGGATGTTTCTTCTGAAAATTAGCTGATTTTTTTCATTCCTGCTATGCTTTTGGTCTTTCACTATAAAAATCAATCCTTGGGCTAAAGTCACTCTTCTGAATTCCACTACTCCAGTTTCCACTGAGCATTGTTTTACTGTGCTGATCGCAAATTCTACACTTTAGTGGAGTTTAACATTGCTCTTGATTTATTCCTGATCATTTAGTCAATTTTACAAAATTTTGATAAGTATGTGGTATTTTTTATCCTACAAGTCCTATTGAACTTATGCCTAGCATGTGCGTTTTATACTTGATAGTTTACATAATTAAGATTTCTATAGAAAAGTCCCTAGAACTATGTGTGGAAATCGAAACAAAATTAAGATTTCTATAGAAAAGTCCCTAGAATATGCATTCTATTTCCAAGATGAACAAATGACTTCCTTGTTGGGGATGGTTTACATAAAGAGCCAAGTAGACCATTTGTGAGAGGGAGTTTAGAAAAATAGTACCAATATCCTTCTAATCTAAAATCCATTGTGAATCCTAAGATCAAAATTTAGGACTCACTACTTGCTCCTTTGAAATCCACAACTAAACTGGAGGTCTAGTTGCAAGAAAAGATTCTAATGTCTATTTTGACTCAAAAATGAACTCCATTGTTGGTATGTGTAATATTTTCAAGAATCTCCTTACTTTTTATTTGGAGATCCTAATATTTATCTCCTTCCATATACACCAAAGAAATGTTGGGATTGCTAGGCTCCATATCAATTTCTTCTCCTTACCTGGAGGGATCCATTGACACCACTAGTCAAGAATTTCCTTGGGCATGACCCAAGATACCTCTGTAGTCTTCATCCATTGGTTCCACACAACTTGAGAAAAAGGACATTTCATGAACAAGTGATTTTTTGTCTCTTCATTTCTTTTGCATAGGTAGCATCTACTTGGGCCTAGAAAATCTCTTTTGATCAGGTTGTCCCAAGTTAGGATTTTATTTTGGAGAACCAACCATATAAATACTTTCATATTTGGAAAATTCCTTTGAGTCTATATTAATTAAGGAAAATTCTTTCTTAATGAAAATGATATTAAATATTTGATAGAAAATAAGTAGCTAGTTGATAAAAATATATATATAATAGAAATACAAGCTATAAATTAATAATGAAACTATTTTATGGATATTACTTAATTAGCCTATAGGTTTTATGTTTGTAACCAAAATAAATTAACACAAAAAATGCATGCAAAATAGAAAAGAGAAGATCGCAATGAAAAATGATTTTCTTTTGTATTAATATAGAGGAGCCTGACTCTCCCGATTTTACAATGCTTTTTGATTTACACCAATGTCTTGGGAAAAATATTACAATGCTCTCTTTCTTTTTGAATACAATGATTTGATAAGGGGGGAGTCTTCCAACTCTTCAACAAGGTATGATGTGTTCTTCGCTCCTCTGCTACAGCTCCAAGGGTGAGTGGGCTTTTGATATCTAACAATGGGACCATTCCAGCTTCAAAAACTCTCCAAGTACTTATCTCCTACACACATGACAAATCAAACAAGTGTTAGTAGCACCTGTTGATCAAGATATAAAATACTACTATAAACCCTAGTTGCAAAAATATGAAATACAATACAAGAAACAAAAAATAAAACCTAAACTACCTTGCTAAAAATCAATCTTATTGATCTGCTTGTCGTGCTTTTTTAGGCTTTGAGAAACTACAGATGCACGGTTGGGTTGGTCAACTACGGATGGGCAGTTAGGTAACCATGGATGGGTGGCTTAGGCTGAATGGTAGAAGGCTCCAAAATATGACTCTAGGGCTTCAAATATCTGATTTCTTTGGGATGCGTGTGAGCTCCTGATGTGATTCTAGTAACCTGACGATGTATGTTCTTAGCCTCCCTTTGGTTGATGGGTTTGGGTTGATTTTGTAGGCCATTTTGGGATTTTTGAGGGAAAGGAAGGTGGCAAGCCATAATTGCCAAGTGGTAATCTAGGGTTACTAAATGGAAGGGATAGCTGAAGTGAGTCACCAGGGGTGTCTCACTTAACTGGGGTGATGTGGCTAAAAGATGAGTGCAAGTGGAGTGAGGTGTAAGGTATGTCCCATGTGAAGGGACAAATGGGACATGAGTGTGTGAGATGTGGTAAGTGATGGTGTGAGGTGGCTAGGACACACGTCTAGTGATTATACAGGGCATCTTAGGCAGATTTTCTAGATTTATAAAATCTAGAAAATACTTTTATTGTGCATGATTTATATACCTAAGTTTGGACTTAGGCATATATTTTATTATGCAAATTGTGATGTGGGATGCAAATGAGGTTTTTATGAATGCCTAGGTTTTTGTGTCTAAAGATACCTCTTTTTATACCGTATTGTGTAAGACACAATGTAGTGCAAAAACAAATGACACCTGTCCTTATTGGATGGATGAATGGACTCAAATCTACTCTACGCTCAAGAATGAATGATTTTTGAAATTTTTGATTTGTTTTCTTACCCCCTCAATTGGTGAATGGATGAATAATGAAACCCTGGAGCCAATTGATCAAATGTGGATGATTAAATGATGTGTATGTGATGTATGCAAATGTATGACATTGAAATCAACTTGATACCCCAAGTTTGGGATGGTTGTTTTTGTAAATTTACCTTTTTTTTCGATGATGTGTAAAATATCATGGTAAAATCACCAACCATATTGGAAGTTCGAGTGCCCAAGTGATTGTTAGAAATTCCTATTGTTAGGAACTAGGCACTCTAGGGATTCGATACTCATAGTGATTTTGGTGATTGTTACCAAATTGTGATTGATTGTTTCCACCTTTGTAACCCAACAAAAATGGCTTAGGATAACCTTGTGCAAATTAGCTTGAATAGATCCATACTCAAATATTGATGGATCTAGTGGATTTAATATCAAATGTGATGATGTTAGATAATTATGAATAATTATCCTTATGGTGAGCTACCCATCCTATCAGATTGCATGGATTACCAGTCGCTAAAACCGCTAGGTGTGTAGGGTAATTCACTAGATACAAGGGTCACTTAATGATGTTGTTTGATGATTGAATGCATGTTGTTGATTTAAGGGTTTTTTGAAGCCATTTGCATTTGAATGGTAGTTGTGTAATACGTTCATAAATAAAAATCAACATGGGTTGCCCCAATCATGGAAAATATGCTTATTGTTGAATCATTACTTTTGACACATTGATGGTATTTGATTTTGGTAAACTTTTTAGCCTTAGGTAGATGTACAGGGAGAGGTCTACACTTTGGGCTTTAGGTCTACTTGCACTTGATAACTTTCATCCATAGGTAGACGTACAAGGAGAGGTCTACACTTTAGACTTTAGGTATACCAAGTGTTTGTTTGATTGAGATTTTTTCTTGTGATCTACCCCAACAAAAATGATGTATGATAGTCTTTGGTAATGATTCTCGAATGAAAGTAATTTGCATGATTGAGTGTTTTAAGTATTGAATTGATTTGAGAGTAGAATTGTGTATATATTGTCTACCCCTTCAAGAAATGAGTCGATGGAGAAGAGAGGAAATGATGAAATGACGAAGTTGATTACAAAGGTGAAAATGATTAGAATGAAATGGATGTTTTTGTTTTTGTTACAACTATGATTGACCATTATTGGTAATTGTACACCTCTATCCCTTGGATCGGTCCAGACGTATACCTTTCTTAGGGAATTGATATGATAACAATTCTATTCTTTCTCGAGGTTAATCATTGTTTAAGGGCCTTATGGTAATCTAACCATCTGACCGGATTGCATGGATAATCAGTCACTGCAATCACCAGGTGTATAGAATAAGTTATTGTATACGAGGATCACTTGAGGCTAAGTGGAATAAGGAAATGTACACCTCTATCCCTTGGAGCAGTCCATCTGCATGACCTTCTTAAGGAGTTGAGATGAAAGCACTTCTATTCTTTTAGGAGCTTGTTGAATTTATTTTTGACCAAAGAAATTGAGGTACTTTTGGAGCTTTTTTCTTTTGTTGTTTTTTTTTGTGAGTAACCTTATGGTAATATACTCATCTTACCAGATTGCATGCAATCAATGCAACCGCTAAGTGACTAGAGTAGATCACTAGATACGATGTTCACTCAATATTTTTGATTTTATGGTTTTTAGGTATTTTATTTATTTATTTATTTTTGGTTTTATATTGTTTATGGTTTTTATGTTTGCTTATTGTTTTTTTTTAACAAAGGAATTTGGGTACCTTTAGAGAATTTTGGATTGATTTGACCAAAGGGGTAGGTGCCTTTGGGGATTTTTGAATTGTGTTAATAATGATTGTCCTTATGGTAATCTACTCTTCCTACCAGATTGTATGGATAGTCAATCGCTATAACTTCTAGGGGACTATATTAAATCACTAGATACAAGGATCACTTAAGGTTGAGTCGAAGAAGGAAATGCACATCTCTATCCCATGGAGCAGTCCAGTCACATGGCTTTCTTAGGGAGTTGAGATTATAGCATTTTGATTATTTGAAATCCTTGTTGAGATTGAATTTGACCAAAGGAATTGGGGTACCTTTGGAGCTTTTTGGATTAATTTGGCCTAAGGTGTAAGTTTCTTTGGAGCCTTTTGAATTAATTTGACCAAAGGGGTGTGTTTCCTTTGGAGCATTTTAAAATGAAATTTGACCAAAGGGGTTAGGTTCCTTTGGAGCCTTTTGAATTGAATGTGATTGGAAATTTTGATTTTGTTTTTATTATTTTTTGGACTTACTCCCCCAAGTGACAAATGGGTGAAGTATGAAAACAGATGAAACCCATGAGTTAATTGACCTTATTGCATGAGTGATAATCCAACAAGTGTCCTTATTGTAATATACTCATCCTATCATATTGCATGGATAACCAGTAGTTACAACTGTCAGGTGACTAGAGTATATCACTAGATACGAGGTTCTCTTGAGGATGTTTTGACCAAAGGAGTTTGGTTCCTTTGGAGCCTTTGAAATGATTTGACCAAAGGGGTGTGTCTCCTTTGGAGCATTTGGAATGAAATTTGACCAAAGGTGTTAGGTTCCTTTGGAGCCTTTTGGATTGAATGTGACCAAAGGAGTTTTGGTTCCTTTGGAGCCTTTTGGAGTTTAACTAACCAAAGGGATGTGGTTCCTTTGGAGCATTTTTAATTTAATGTGACCAAATTAGTTTTGGTTTCTTTGGAGCCTTTTGGATTGATTGAGACCAAAGGACTTTGGTTTTTTTTTGGAGCATTTTTAAATAATTTAACCAAAGGGGTTAGATTCCTTTGGAGCCTTTTGAATTGAATGTGACCAAAGGGGTGTCCCCTTTGGAGCCTTTTGGATTGAATTGACCAAAGGGATGTGGTTCCTTTGGAGCCTTTTGGATTGAATTGACCAAAGGACTATGGTTCCTTTGGAGCCATTTGGATTGAATTTGACCAAAGGACTATGGTTCCTTTGGAGCCATTTGGATTGAATTTGACCAAAGGAGATTGGTTCCTTTGGAGCCTTTTAAATTGATGTAATGATGAGTGTCCTTGTGGTAATATACTCATCCTACCAGATTGTATGGATAACCAGTCAATGCAACCACTAGGTGACTAGATTATATCACTATATAAGATTCACTCAAGGATCTAAGCTAGTGAATTGAATTGATGAATGAAAGAAAGCAAATGGAATTAGATGTGTCATGTTTGTGAATGCGAGGCAAAGGGTGCAACCTTTTGAACCTAGCAGATGATTTTAAATGTGAATGTTTAATGTTATTGTTGGGATAGGTGTGGGATCTTAAACCTCCTCTAGTTGGTCAACTACTTGATGTAATTATTGGGAAATATGTGAGACCTTGAACCCCCTAGTTGGTTGTTGATGTGATTGTGCATGTATATGTGTAATAAAATGAATGTATTATGAATGAATAAATTATGTTTCCTTATTAATTATCATTCAAAGAAGTTAGGACCATTTTTTAGCAAAATTTTCCTTTATTGCTTAATCAGGGGCACCAATACAATACTACTAGTTTGACCACATTTTGATTAAGGTATGATACCTTAATCATCCCCATTGTGGTTCTATTGGATACCAAGGTTTTGATTATATTAAGTAGGTGGATAATCTATGGGAAATTCCACCTTATCGATAATATCTTGGACCACATGTTTAAATGCATTACAATTGTTAATGTCATGGCCCACTTGTCGATGATAGAGGTAATAATGATATTCCCTATATGACTTGGGTTTATGATTTTTGGTGTTTTTAGGATGTATGTTAGATTAAAAAAATATTTTTGCATCCTGCAACTTGTGAAATATGGTCGTCATGGGCTCAAATAGAGGGATCCAGGTCCAAGGTTGACAATTTGAACATGAGGTTGATTGGTCATGCAGATGAGGTTGATGAGGTGGATGATGTTGATGAGGTTGATGATGACCCAATTGTAGCTCAATGTTTGTGAGGCGATTCAATTTTTTTGTAACATGAACATAGTGTGTTGGTGAAGAGGTGGTTGTTGATGAGGAGACAGTGGAATGATGGTGTGTTGTGTTGATGGAGCACCATACATGTGATTGAGTGGATGTGTGGGTATGGTTATGGTGTGTGGATGCAAGGATGGGTAGACCAAACCAACTACATTCAGATATAGTCTAACGGTATCCATGTCCACATATGTGACATGACCATCTGATGGTATGGGTGGCTCACTTAGGGATGGCAACATGGGTATCCCTTTGTATTATATATGCATCTAAGGTAGGGGCACCACTAGATGGCCCAAAATATAGATTCAAGGACACAATAGGGGCTACACTAACTTGCCCCACCACCAAAGTGTTAAGGGCTTGAGAGGACTGAGATGGAGACTTCATGGAGGAAGGCAACTAACTCTAAACTTGGGCTAACTTTTTGGATTGGCTATGGATTTTTACCATATGCTAAGAGTGAGATGAGATGAAAATATGAATGTATGTATGTGAGTGTATGGTGGAAGCATAAGCAAACAAAAAAACAAGTTTTTTCCTAATTTTTTGCAAAGTTTTGATTTTTGTTTTTCATCTTTGATTTTTTTTAATTTTGAAAGGTTTTTCATTTTTTTTTTTTTTGTGATGTGCAATGTTTAACCCTAAAGATAAATCTACAGATTTCATCTAGTTGCTCTCACACACTAACTTGGTGATGAAATCCAAATCTAATGAGGGATCCTAAGTTCTACCAACCCTCACCCAGTTCATCGTGGGCAACGATACACCCTCCGAAGAGGAATGCATGATATTTTCCATGGCTACGATAGTTCTTGGATCGGTCTTGGCCAAATAATGGGGTAATATATTAGGGGTTGGTGGTGAAGTCCAACCTTTTCCAACATTTGTATGCAACTATGTGAAAGTCTCGTTTATTATTATGTAATGCAAGCTAACATGTAATTATGTTTATTTCCTAAGTGTATAAAGCATAAACAAACAATATACAGATATAAATAGATCAGGGACCGAATGGCTAATTCTAGGCAATTTCTACCAAAATTATGAAATACAAAGCCAACCGTCGATGGGTGGTTAGTTCTGGTCAACCATGATTGTGCGGTTATCCAACCATGCACGTGCATTTGGGAGTTCCCAATCGTGGACCCATGATTTTAGTTGTATGATATAAAATAAGTAGAGTAGGTCTAAAATCCTAAATGAGCCTAGTCTATTCTTAATTAGGCTATGTAGATGCTCTAATGACTAAGCTAAAATGAAGTTTCTTATTATTTGCTTTTTTTTCTCAAATTTAGATATGCCTAGCCTAAGACCTAGATGCAAACAATGTCAAATAGGGATAAGGACTCTTAGTTAACCTAATATAATTCTAAAGAAAAAAAAATGGAAGGAAGGTTTTAGATGTACAAACCTGCTAGCCTTTCATTGCTCCTTCTAATGCTTCCAACTGCTGATATGCAATTTTGCAGTACTCCAACTATTAATGCGTGGTTCTACAGAATTTTAACCATCGATCCATGATTCATCCAATCTGTAATCGTATACTCATGGTTTTGAAGGTGTAGGACCAAACAAAAATGGGCTCTGGATTCATCGATTTCCAAATTTTAATCTTCACGTGATCGAGCTCTAGAAACCTGTAATCACAAAAAAAACATAGAACAGTAACATATTTAAGCAAGGCAATGACAAATAGAACCCTTAAGGGGTCCCACCATGATCACTAATTATGTAACCAAAAGAACTGAACACAAAAAATGTATGCAAAATAGAAAAGAGAATATTGCAATGAAAATTTATTTTTCTTTTGTGTTAATACAAGGGAGCCTGAATCTCTCAATTTTACAATGCTTTTTTGATTTACCTCAATGTCTTGGGGGTAATGTTACAATGCTATTTTTTTTTATTAATACAATGATTTGATAAGTGGGGAGTCTTCCAACTCTTCAACAAGGTACGATGTGTTCTTCGCTCCTCTACTACAGCTCCAAGGGTGAGTGGGATTTTGATATCCATCAATGGGACCACTCCAGCTTCAACAACTCTTCAAGTACTTGTCTCATGCACACATGACAAATAAAAAAAGGGTTAGTAGCACTTGTTGATCAAGATATAAAATACTAATATAAACCCTAGTTGCAGAAACATGAAATACAATACAAGAAATGGAAAAATAAAACTTAAATTGCTATGCTAAAAATAAATCTTACTGATCTGCTTGTGTTTTTCTGGGCTTTGAGAAATCATGAATGCATGGTTGGGGCTGGTAAACCATGGAAGGTGGTTATAAAACTATGGGAGGGTAGTTGTAACTGTGTAACCACAGATAATCAATTGAGGCTGAATTGTAGAAGGTTCCAAAATATGACTCTGGGGCTTCAAATCTCTAGTTTCCTTGGGATGTGTGCAAGCTCCTGATGTGATTCTGGTAGCTTGACAGTGTATGTTCTTAGTATCCCTTTGGTTGATGGGGTTGGGTTTATTTTGTAGACCATTTTGGGGCTTCAAAGAGAAAGGGATGTAGCAAGCTAGAATTGCCAAGTGGTAATCTAGGGTTGCTAAATGGAAGGGATAGTTAGAGTGAGTCACCTGGGGTGTCTCACTTAACTAGGGTGAGGTGGCTAATTAATGAGTGCAAGTGGAGTGAGGTGTAAGGGATGTCCTATGTGAAGGAAAAAAGGGGACATGATTTTGTGAGATATGGCAAGTTATGGTGGTGAGGTGGCTAGGACACATGTCTAGTGATTATACAGGGTATCCTAGGCAAATTTTTCAGATTTATAAAATTTGGAAAATACTTTTATTGTGTAGGATTTATATGCCTAAGTTTAGACTTAGGCATATATTTTATTATGCAAATTGTGATGTGGGATGCAAATGAGGTTTTGTGAATGCCTAGGTTTTGGTGTCTACAGATGCCCCTTTTTGTACCATGTTGTGTAAGATACAATGCGGTGCAAAAACAAATGACACATGTCCTTATTGGATGGAATAATGGACTCAAATATTCTCTACACTCAAGAATGAATGGTTTTTGAAAATTTTTATTTGTTTTCTTACCTAAACTAAACACAAAAATGTATGCAAAACAAAAAAGATAAGATTGCAATGAAAAATGATTTTTCTTTTGTATTAATAAAAGGGAGCCCGAATCTCATGGTTTTACAATGATTTTTTATTTACCCCAATGTCTTGGGGGTAATGTTATAATGCTCTCTTTCTTTTATAAATACAATGATTTGATAAGGGGGGAGTCTTCCAACTCTTCAACAAGGTAAGGTGTGTTTTTCGCTCCTCTATTATAGCTCCAAGGGTGAGTGGGATTTCGATATCCAGCAATGGGACCACTCCAAATTCAATAGCTCTTCAAGTACCTATCTCTTGCACACATGACAAAGAAAATAAGGATTAGTAGCACATGTTTATCAAGATATAAAATACTACTGTAAACCCTTGTTGCAAAAATGTGAAATGCAATACAAGAAACAGAAAAATAAAACCCAAACTAAAAATCAATCTTATCGATTTGTGTGTCATGCTTTTCTAGTCTCTAAGAAATTATGGATGCACAGTTGGGTCTAGTCAACCATGGATGGTTGGTTAGGCAACCGCGGGATGGCGGTTGTGACTATGTAACCATGAATGGGTAGGCTAAATGGTAGAAGGCTCCAAAAGATTACTTTGAGGCTTCAAATATATAGTTTTCTTGGGATGCACATGAGCTCTTGATGTGATTTCAGTAGCTTGATGGTGTATGTTCTCATCTTCCCTTTGGTTTATGGGATTTGGTTGCTTTTGTAGGCCATTTTGGCATTTTGGAGGGAAAGGGAGGTAATTTCCAAATGGAAGGGGTAGTTAGAGTGAGTCACCTGGGGTGTCTCACTTAACTGGGGTGATGTGGCTAATGGATGAGTGCAAGTAGAGTGAGGTGTAATGGATGTCCCATATGAAGTGATAAAGGGGTATGAGTGTGTTAGATGTGGTAAGTGATGGTGGTGAGGTGGCTAGGACACATGTCTAGTGATTAGACAGGGCATCCTAGGCAGATTTTCCAGATTTATAAAATTTGGAAAATATTTTTACTGTGTAGGATTATATGCCTAAGTTTGGACTTAGGCATATATTTTATTATGTAATTTATGATGTGGGATGCAAATGAGGTTTTTGTGAATGCCTAGGTTTTGGTCTCTACAATGTTGTATTAAGATATTGTGAGAGTGATGACCCCAATGATCCTGGATATAACTTATTAAAAAGCATTTCACATGAGAACTTTAAGGCTCTATAGAGTGATAATAAATGGGATGCATCAACTGTTAAATCACAATCAAGCTTGAAATTCTCATGTTCCTATAAACAATTCTTGATAACGCAACTTAGTTATGTTTTAAAATATAAAAGATGATTTCAACCCTTAATTTATCTATAAAATATGGTGCATGAAAATTTTTATATTCTAAATAGATCATGCAAATACTCTAGAAATAAATCTGAATGTCTTATCTACAAATAAAACAATACTTTACCAACTAAGAATAGAAAAATCATTGTCTACAAATAAGACAATATTTGAAGACAAATATTAAGAATAAAATGAATAAAAATAAGAAAAATCAATAAATTTACATTTACCCATGTCATTCACTGGATTTTTCATATTTATTTGTAGAATGAAAAATCATAAAAAAAGTAAAATAGTTTATAATGTTTGAAAGGTCATAGGTTATACAATGCAATCCTTATAAAAGATGTTTATTCAATATATAGTTATCCAATCATATTCATATTATTGAAATGTGGGTATACAGCTTTTTCTATCAAGATTTAAACCTTGAACCTTTAATCAAAGTTTTAAAATTTCCATAGTTACCCCACTGAAATTGTAGAATAACAAAGATACAGAATCATAAGGTGGAAGAGGAAATCTTTTTTTTTTCAAGGTGGGGAGAAGGGAGTGAGTTTAAATAAATTAATCTTCTATGGAGCATTTTAAGGTGTAAGAAACAACTAGAATCTTCCTTGAAAATCCCAAAAGGTGGGATCGTATAGAACATTTCAAATACATGTAGAGCAATTTGGTTTGAACAAATAATTTAGAGTAATTTTATTTGAAATCTCGTGTAAATTTTATTATTTTTATATAGATGAAATATTTGTGTAATTTTAAGAAGTTTCATTATTTACAATGTTTGATATTCTTTTAATATCATTCTTTTTATATATGATATTTGAAATTTGTTTATGAAGTTTATTTTTCAAATTTGAAGTATGAAATAGTTTTTTCCTTCAAAGTTTGCCTAATGTATGGAAATAAGTACTAGTTAATGCATTGAGCTTTTGAAGTTTGGATTAATTACTCTCAAAAGAATTGTTTGATAAATTTTATAATGATTTCAAATCACTTTTGTATTTTAATGGATTTTTTTAATCTTTTAATGATTTTAAATAAAAATAATTTTTAAATTTATATTGTTGATGAATCTTTCTAAATTGATATTTTTTTTATTATTTTTATTTTAAAATTATTCTTAATTTTTTATGAAGTACATTTTAATCATAATATTATTATTTAAATCTTTTTATGAAATATATATTTAATTTACATAAAATGATTTTAAATAGTAGTAATTAATATATACAATAAAGTTATAAATTTGAAATTATAATATTAATTAAAATTTACTTAATTAAAATTATAATAGTATTACACTTTTTTTCTTATTATTTGGTTAGTGTGAGAAACCCCAACTACCAACACACACGGCTGAACAGGCTCCCCCCAATCATGACCCCTTCTAAAGCTAAGAGCTATGCTTATCAATAGGAGGTTCCCCCAACCATGACCCCTTCTAAAGCTGAGAGCTATGCTTATTAATAGGAAATTTAACACACAACCACCCCCTCACACACTCACCCACATTGCGGTTTGAACCTTGGACCTCCCAAAGAAGATCCAAAGCCCGAACAGTTGTGTTGTCCTCCATGGGACTAGTATTATACAATTTTGATTGATTTTTTTCAATCAATTTTATTATGGTTATAAAATTTAATTTTTAAAATAAATGTTTTATTATATAATAATATAAATGTTAAGAAGAAAAATCTGAAATTCAAACCACAATTGTTAAAAAACTATCAATATTAATTTACTTAAAAAATCAGTTCCAAGTATTTTTGGTTTTTTCACTTAAAGTAAAAGTTTACCGACGTAGAGAGGGTGACGTTTTTTGGAGGACTACCTAAACTAATTTTTTTTTTTGGCCACATTTCACTCATTTGGACTCATATTGAGCTGAAATTTTGTGGCTATATGCCTGAGAAACCCTAGAATATCTCCACCAATTTTTAGATCATTTGGAGCAACACAGATCCTGGTGTATCCCTATGTGTGAAAAAGATTTTTGGTAAGCAACTATGCGAGGATTTCATTTGGATTGAGTGCAAGCAGCTCTAGAGGTTGATTTTCGAGACCTTCAGGTCCTAACAACCAATATTTTTGTGGTTTATGCTCAAGAATTTAGCAGGATATGTTGTAGGAGATCCAATATGGGTTATAAATCTATATTTCAACATATATTCATGATGTGAACTTGATTGACAATGGATTTAAATTTGCTACACAAAAAAATGAAAATCATACCTTTCCACGACATCTAGGGCATGGATTAAAGAGATCACGAAACAAGTTTCAAACAACTGATAAAAAATGACTCAGATCTCAAGTGAATCTGGTGCTAAGTTGCACCCACAAAATAAATCCATTGTGGAAACCCCTGTCAAGGGTAAGTATTTCCAAGACTCAGTCCCAAAAATAAATTTTAGGGATGCCCTCCATGGTGGACACCCTCAACCTAATGCTAATATTAATCTTAGGGCTTCTCGTAAACCTCTAAGAATTCCTAAGACAGATCCTAGGAAAATGGAGTCAGGATATCTTAAAGCAACTGATGGAACTCCTATTGTTAAGCCTGATATGGGTAACATTCAGACTAGCATTGAAGATCAGGAAAAAAGAGGACTAATTTGTCATTTCATGGTTTTTCGTCCGAGCCTATCTACGTACAAAGTCTGGGCTACAAAAAGCTAGAAAACTAAAGGTGAGTTACAAATCTCTATTTATCCAAATGGTTATTTTCTTGTTTTATTTGCTAATAATTAAGACAAAGAGAAAATATTTCAAGGAGGTCCCTATTTCTTTGGAAGAGCAGGGCTTTTCGTGAAGCCATGGCATACTAACTTTAAAGTTGAAGAGATGCCTTCTACAGGTCTCGTGTGGTTTAGACTCTTTGGTATCCCAATTGAATTTTGGAATCTGACTATTTTTTCTTCAATTGGAAACTCTTTAGGAACTTTTATGATGATTGTTGATTTTACTAAAAACTTTGAACATATTATTATTCTTGGATTTGTGTTTTAATGGATTTTGACAAACCCTACCTAAAAATATCACATTACAATTTGGGGAGGACACTTGGGATAAAGTAGTGGATTACGAGAACATTCCTTTTCGTTGTAGAATTTGCCATGAATATAGTCATTTGGCTAGTGTTTTCTCAAATAAAATTCCATATCAAAATAAAGAAGATATAAACTCAACATGTTTCCAAATGCCTAAGAAGAAGAACACTTAGAAAAAACCAGAAGGATTAATCTAAGTTATCTACTAATATATTTGAAATTATTTCTATAAATGATGTCGCAAGTGAGGAAGAGGAAATAATGGAAACAAAAATCCTAGAAACATAATTTAAAGATAAAAGGAAGAACTCGGAGACAAACCAACAAATCAAAGGTTTTCAATAGAAAAAAGGGAGAAAATATACACAAGAAAAACAATATTTTACATGTTAAAACTTCAAATAATACAGGTTCCAATATAGACTATGTTGAACCTTATGATAACACTTTCGATGTGTACATGCATTCTTCAAGGTTAGAATCCATCTTAGATTCAATTGAAGTAAGTCAAGAAACAGGGAAAACTAAAAATGGATTCTAATAAAAAGGTATATCGCAAGACCAATCAACAGTATATGGTAAAAGAAGGTGAAAAGCTTGTAGAGGAAGATAATATTAATAGCCTTCCTAAATTTTAGCCCTAGTATTAATGAATATCATCACTTGAACTATTAGAGGACTCAAAGGGATTCTTTCAAAACAAAAGGAAATTTAGAAGAATGATTCAGATTAATCATCCACATCTTGTTTTCCTTCAAGAAACGAAGATGTCAATAGAGAAAATGGAATCAATTACTAGTACAATTTGTCCAGCTAGAAATGTTGTTTCCCTTAGTTCCCAGGGGACTTCTAGTGGCATTGCTTACATTTGGGACTCAAAAGAGGTAGTTATTCACCATATGGTTGGTAGTTGGGGTATTTTGGCTATAGCTATTGAAAGTAGAAATTCCAACCAAATTATGCTCTGCATTATTATTTATGCTCTGACTACTTTGGAGGAAAAAAATATAGTGGAAGGATATAACTTATATTATCTCTCATTTTACCGAAGCTTGGATCTTGATTAGAGGAGATTTTAATACCATCATCTATTTGGATGATAAAATAGGGGGAAATAGAAATTTAGATAGGAGCACTGACCTCATGACCGAATATATTGCAAACCTCCATATTGTGGACATCCAACAAGATAATGGCCTTATGACCTGGTCTAACAGAAGGTAAGGCTTAGCTTGTATAATGGAGAGATTAGATAGATTGTTGCTCTCTGATAATTTCTCACCAATTTCTTAATCTATGGTCACATTCCTAAAGTAAAGACTCTAATAATGTTGGTTTGGATCACTCGTCGGTCATGGTGGAAATGTGAAAAACCAATGTGATTTTCTCTCATTTTTTATTTCAATTAATGTAGCTTAGAGACAGTTCCTTTAAACCTCGAGTGCAACAATGGTGGAAGGAATGTAAACCTAGGTATGGGACTAAGATTTTTTTTTTTTCCAAAATATTACAATGTATTAAATCTAAAATCAAGACTTGGAACTAGAAGAAGTTTGGGGATGTTCATAAAAATAAACATGAATTTATTGCTCATCTTGAAAATTTGAATAAGAAAATCCATTTAGCTAGCCTCACAAAGAGTAGAAGTGTATATGAAATTAATCTCACAGCTCAATTAGAGGAATGGGAAAAAAAGCTCTTATGGAAGCAAAAATCTAGAATTCAATGGCTCAAAGAAGGAGATCAAAACACAAATTTCTTCCACAAATATCTTCTAGCTCGAATATCTCACAACTTTATTTCTTCCCTAAAATCAGATTTTGGAGATGTTGTCTACACTTGGGATGGCATGAACTCTATTGTTGTCAATTAATTTTCCAATATTTTTCTTCTACTCCTCTTGACTTGGCTTCTCAACAAAATGTTCTTCAAACAATCCTTTCTCTTATCACTTCTGAGTATAACTCTATTTTGAATGCTCTTGTTACTATCAATGAGCTTCAACAGGTAGTTTTTAAAATGCAAAAAGGGAAAACCCCAAGTCCTGATGGTTTTCCCATTGAGTTCTACCAAGAGTTCTGTGATATCCTTCATGCTAATTTATTAGAGGTGGTGGAAGAAGCTAGGAAAGACAAATAAATTTTTAAGGTTATCAATAAAACTTATATTACTCTTATTCCAAAAGCTCAAGAGGTTGATCATATCTCAGCTTTTAGACCTATTTATTTATGTAATGTTCTTCTCAAAATTATTACTAAGATCATGGTATAAAGGTCGAAGCCTCTCTTGCATAAGATTATTTCACCTGAACAAGGGGGTTATGTGGAAGGGCGTCAAATAGTGGATGGGATAGTTCTTGCTCAGGAAGCCATCCATTCCATGGATATGCAAAAATCACCTTCCATTTTCATTCAATTAGACTTATCCAAAGCTTATGATAGAGTGGATTGGCACTTCCTTATCAATTTTTTGAGGCAATTTGGTTTCTCTCAGGATTTTATGGATTGGATTATGGGATGTATCTCTTCAGTTTCCTACTTAGTTATTATCAATAGAAGGTCTTCTCAATTTTGCCCAGCTTCTAGAGGTATTAGGCAAGGTGACCCCCTATCCCCTTATTTATTCATCATTCTTGCTGATTGCTTAGGTAGGACTATAACCAAAAAGAGATAAAAAAACCCTTGAGAGAGTTACCATTGCTCATGGAGCTAGACCTATCTCTCATATTCAATTTTTTTATGACTCTACTCTATTAGGTAAAGCTACGGTTAAGGAAGCTTCTAATATTAAGAAAATCATTAGCTATTTTTTTAAGGCTATCGGGCGATTAATCAATGAAGACAAATCTAAAGTCATTTTCTTTCACTGCTCTGCCAGATAGGAATCTATGGTCTTGGATAAATTAAGATATAATAAGACAAACCTTTATTTAGGTATTCCCATCAATATTCGAAGACATAAAAAAATATTAGAATTGGTTGTTGGACAAAGTCAAGAAGAAAATTGGAAAGTGGACCAATAGGTGGCTTTCTTCTGGGGGTAGAATCACCTTGGTAAAATCAATCCTTCAAGCTATTCCTATTTATTTTTCTATCATTTTTAATATCCCAAAGGTTGTTCTTTGAGAACTGGATCAAATCAGTCATTGATTCCTCTGGAGGGGTACTAAGGAGAAAATAAAATGGGCCTTGGTGAAATGGGACATTTTATGTCTACCTAAGAATGAAGGGGGTTAGGATTTCGGTCTACAATTAATAACAACAAAGATTTAGCTGCTAAATTATTTTGGAGGATTTTACATAACCTCAATGCTCTTTGGGCAAAAAATCTTCATGCTAAATATGTTGAGAACAAAAGTCTTGAAGACATTATTCACTATCAATTGCCTTCCAAAGGTTCTCCCATTTTAGTAGTTCTTAATACTGGTGAGGATTTGATAAAGAAAAAATTATTTTGGATCATTCATAATGGTCAACAAGCAATTTTTTGGATAGATTTTTAGGATGGTCACAAGCCTTTGATAACTCAGTTTCTTGATTAGAGGCCTTGGATGGAGGAGCTTCACTGAGCTAACTAGATAAAGATGGCTAATTACTTTCGGTAACATACTGGTAATTCAAAGGTTGGTATATATTGGATCCCTATTGAGTATTGACCTATTCAAATCCCAGAAAGGCAAAAAAAAAATATCCAATGCATCCTTCATATGAGATCTCCTTCTTGGTCCCATGATAAAGATTATTTTGGATGGAATAACACTACTAAGGGTGAGTATTCAGTTGCTCAAGGTTATTTAGCCTTATTCCATAATAATCCCAACCAATCATATGACATATTTTTTTAGTTGTGGCTTAAGGTGAGGTTCTTTTCTTGGCTTTTATTGCATCTCAAGGTGATTACTTGGGAGCATCTTATGAAACATGGTTTTCATGGCCCTTTTAGATGTGAAATGTGTGAATATAATGTGGAAACTCTCAACCATATTTTTTTTGAGTGTACTTTAGCCTCTAAGCTATGAAGGAGAATGGCAACTTTACTTGGCTTACAGTGGTCCAATTTTTTTACTTTTGAACAACTTTAGAGGGATTGGCCTAAACAAGAGGGTGTTGATCATTTTATTAGGCAAGTAGTTTGGATGAGTTCTACCATTCTTATTTGGAATATCTAGAATGAAAGGAATAATAAAAATTTTAATCAAGAAATGAAGGATATTCACTATATCTACCAAAATACCATTGCCAAATTAGTTGAATTAGTCCAACAACTCCTTAATCACCCCCAAAAATACCACTAAAGATGGTATCAAGTGATGCAAATATTGAATATTAACTCTTCTAATGGCAACCAATTGAAAGGAAATGTGAGTGATTGCAAGATGGATAGAACAAGGAATTGGCAACCTCCTCCTAAGGATTTTGGATAATTCAATACTGATGGAGCCTCTAGATGGAACCTTGGAAAAGCTAGTGTGGGATGAATTGGTAGACTTTCAGATGACTCCCTAGTTTTTACTTTTGCTGAGAATTTGGGTATTCTATCCAATAGCCTTGTTGAGGGGTATGGTATCCTTAGAGGCCTTCAAGAGGCTACTAAGGTTGGATGGGAAAAGGTGCTAGTTTAGTCTAACTCTCAACTCATGATTAATATTTTGAAGACTCCTTCTAAGAATCATAAGGTTGATTAGAGAATAAAAGGAATTATTGAGAAGATTCAGTTAATCCAGATGGGATTTTTGAAATTTGATTACAATCATGTGGTCAAAAATTATAACAAGAGTTTTGATGCTAGGATTTGGACAAAGGTGATCTTACTTGCTACGGCCACCCTCCTAGATGGTGGGCTTCACAAATAATGGAAGCTTTTCTTTCTATAATTTCTTTGGATGGCTCTAGTTTTGGAGGTACCTAGTTTCTTCTTGCTTAAATTTTGCTTCTCTTTGGTTCGGTAAGGGTATTTTAATTCCCTAGCTCAAACTATTTTTTTTTGTTTCCTTTGTTGATTATTGCCTTAATAGTCTTTTGGCCTATAAAGGTCATTGTTGTGTTCTTTTTTTTCTTTTTTCTTTTTTGTTTAGTTTTTTGAGGTGTGTGTATGTGTTTTTATGTTTTTTTTTTGTGAAGTTTTTTGTTGTTCTTGTGTTTTTAATGTTTTGTGTTTTTTGTTGTTGTTCTTGTGTTTTTTTTGTTCTTGCTCGTGTTTCTGTATGTTTGTGTTAATTGGTGTTTTTGTATTTTGGTGTGTGAGTGTTTTCTATGTTTTTTTTTTGTTTGTTGTTGGTTGTTTTTTTTGTTTTATTTTTATTTTTTAGGTTTTGGTTATTTTTTTTTTCATGTTTTTTTGGTTGTCTTTGTAGCAGTCTGTTGTTTTTTGTTATGTTGTTCTTGTGTTTTTCTATGTGGTTCGTGTTGTATTTTTTTTTAATATTTTTGTGTGTGTGTTTGGTTGCGCTTTTTCTTTTTGACACACTCAAGGAGCATGTTTTTTTTATCTTTTTGTGTGTTTGTGTTTGTGTGTTCTTGTTTTTTGTTGTTTCAGGTTTGCTCCTTAAGTATGTCAAAGGTGGTAGGCTAGGTGTGAGCCCTGGGTGATTTTGGCGGAAGAGATACCCATGCCTCCTTGGGTCTTACCCAAAAGTGGCATCCCTTTTGGGATGTTTTCCACAATATATATATATATATATATATATATATATATATATATATATATATATATGTATACATATATATATATATATATGTATACATATATATATATGTATACATATATATGTATATGTATACATATATATATATATATATGTACATATATATATATATATATATATATATTTTCATATATATATATATATATGTACATATATATATATATATATATATATATATATATATGTATACATATGTATATATATATATGTATACATATACATATATATATATATATATATATGTATATGTATACATATACATATATATGTATACATATATGTATACATACATATGTATACATATGTATACATATATATATATATATATATATATATATATATATATATTTATGTTAAACATAACATTTGCATAAATTTATGAAACTTAAATTTATATATATAAATGTATGTATACATATGTATATGTATACATACATATGTATACATATGTATGTATACATATGTATATATATATATATATATATATATATATATATATATATATATATATATATTTATTTATTTATGTTAAACATAACATTTGCATAAATTTATGAAACTTAATATTTTTCATATCAGTTTCAACTTATATGTTGTTTTTTCAAGTAATATTTTCCAATCAAACCAATTAAACTCTGATAATTATTTTATTATTAATTTATCCTTAGGGAAGTATTAATATTAATATTTATTCTTTCCAATCCCCCAAAAAATATCAAGTACACATTGGATACGTCAATATTAGGGAAGATATATTTTATTTGTCAATGAGAGAAATATTAACTACATTCATCAAATGACATGTACACCCACGGAGTACTATGGATTGGATTCCATACTTCTATGATTTCTTTGTAGGATGGAAAATTGAAAACTCCTATTTATTAAAATATAAACCATTTGCATGAAGGTAGGATAACTTGTTTAGGAACTCCCACTCACCCACGTTCTTATTTATTTAATTGGATGAGGACTCCTTGGCTTGTTACCATTAGTCCTTCACTTTGATAGAATATATATATATATATATATATATATATATATATATATATATATATATATATATATATATATATATATATATATATATATATATATAATTTCATTATTAAAGTAGTTATTTAGTTTTGAGAAACACTCGTTAAATAAAAAAAAATTCAAAATATAATATTATTTATATTTCAAAAATTTAATATATAATTTAATTTCATTATTATTTCTAATTATTTGTAGTAACATGTTATCATTTTGGGATTATATTTTTGTAAGGTTACAATACAATGAAATTAGTTTGTTAATTTTTTTTTAAAACCTTGTAAATTTTGGTTAAATTTAAGACAAGTGTCAAATTGCTCCATAAGTGTTAAATGATTCATAAACAATTTGTTAGCAAAGTGGAGTGATTGTCTTGTAAAAGCAAAGCACTAAGGTAATGCTAATGAATGACTAGAAAAGAGGAGTGTATTGCTCGTAGGCCTATAGAGGGGTGAAAATACATATGTGGATCCCTAAATAGATTTTTGAAAAGTAACATTTTCACATGTAGCAACACCAAAACTTATTTTAGATGTCTTTTAAAGAAATATTTAGAGGCAAGTAACATTTGGAGGTGAATCATTTTATTAGATATGGCCTCAAATTTTTATTTTGACTAGGAGTAATAGTTTCTCACCCCAATTAACTTAGAGGTAAACTCTTACTATAAATAGGAACTATGAACTCCATTATAAACATCTTTTAGCCATGAGAACTTGAAACTAAACTATGTGAAACCCATGTTATGCTCTCATAACTCATGAAATTGATGGAAAATTAAGAAGTATTTTACTCTCCATAAGTGGAATTGCCCTCATAGATTGCAAAATGCATGATGATTGAAACATAGACCTTTTACCCATCTTGTCATTCCTCCTACAATTTTATATCAATTGAATGCAAACACTATTTTTATCCAGATTCTTCATGTATTGATTGGTCAAACACTTCCTTTCTACAACTAAGATCATATTTTTATTTAACTCCTTGCACCCTAAACTCACAAATTTACTTTTTATGCATTTTAATTTATGCATTTGAGGCACATTAGAAGCCAAACAATTCTCTAGTTCAATGTAGTTTTTGGCATACCTAATGAGAACCAAGTCCTTTAGCTCATAATTTGGTTGAATTCCTCGATTTCAAAGTCAAATTTGCATTCCATTGCAAGTGGAAGTGATTGGTCTAAAATTGAATGGATTTTTCCAAGTTTTAAAATAGATAGCAATTTGCTCCAAATTTAGAGTGATTCAATCTAAATTTGGAATTATTTTCTCTAAATTTGGAGGGATTCACTCTATTTGAGTCAATCACCTAGAAATTAGTCCAAGTCCAATTTTGGGAGAAATTCACTCTAAATCTGTCAAACTTTTACAACTCATATTTAGAGCAATTCATCGAGGCCAGGGACTTGATTTATCAAGTGTAGTCCCAAATTGTCCTTGAGTTTCACATCTTTTTATTATTTTTGATCTGAATTTTAAAGTGCTTTGCAAATGGAAACTCCATTATGAATCTCAAAATCATAAACATTTAGTGAAACAAGCGATCAAGACAACATCAAATCTGTAATATCTCTCAAATTTGACTTTAATTTATCATATATTTCAAGTAGGAAGCATTTGCAACATGTTTTGGGGATATTTTACCAAAGTTTAAATCAACTAGTGATTCACTTTAAAACAATAAAATTTCTTCAAGTCAAGTTTGAGGATCAATTTTCTTGGGTTCTATAGAGCAATTTACTTGGAAAGACAAGTTTCTTCCTAAATCCTCCAAGGAGATAAATTCATTCTAAAATTAAAATGGATCACTTCAAGTAATTTGCTTAGTCATCATCAAAATTTTTAAATTTCAATTTTTGCTAGTAAACTACTTGAGTTTGGTAGCGATTCACTCCTATTTGTTGGCAAATACTCTATAGACCAAAATTTAATTTTTTAGATTTTAACCCCAAAATTCTATCCATCCAAGTTTGTACATGTGTAAGGTCAATATTATGAATATACACTATAAAACACAAAGATAAAGTGAAAAACATCATTTGTTGGAGCTAACTACATACCAATGAAAGAGCATGAAATGGAAAAGGAAAGAACAAATTATTGTGTAAGTACATCAAGATAATGAGATTGAGGATATTCGTATATATAATTATAGTCTCTCAAAAGGTAAAAGTCTAATGGCCAACCTAATTAGTCAAAATACCACTTCCCAAGAGATTGGTTTCCTTGGATTTTTTCTTAGTTACTTGCCTACTCTCATAAATCAAAATTAGGAAAATACAACTCCAAATTTTACTCATAATAATCCATTTTTTGAAATAAATTTCAATATAAATAATCCTATGAATAATGCATCCTTCATAATCTCTCATTATGTGATTAATGTAAATAAACTATTTGCATCTAATGCTCATATCACTCCTCCAGCTAGTATGACTTCATGTCAAAGTCCACCTAGTTCTAGATTATCTAAGACATAAAATCTTCTTCTAGGACAATTCATACCTCCAAATATAGGTTCTTTAAGATAAACTCTTATTCCTAATCCAAGCTACAACTTTGCTCAAATTTTGCAAGTGTTGGTTAGTCAAGTGGGGATGCAATATACTTAAGGAAACCCCTAGGGACAAACATCACCTCCAAATAGCTAGATACATAAAAATATACAACAATACCCTCATCCTCCAAACCAATAGGATCCTCTACAAGGCTTGTAGTATCCTCCTTTATTTTCAAATATTCAATCTCCTCTAAATAAATAATGGGCTTATCCAAATCTAGTACCTCCTAATTTCCTACTATCAAGTCCTATTTTTTTGTTGACTTACTATACCCTCAAATACCTCTATATCCACCTTAGGGTTATGTGATGTATCCTTACCCAATGTAACAACAACACAATTAACCTCCAAATAATAATCTATTGTCTCAACCATCTATACCTTATAACCAACTTCTTGATAGGACCTACCAAGTACCATTGAACCTATGGGTCTATTCTCCTATCCCACTTGCTACTATGAAAGCCTTACCAATATTTTATAGGTTTAGGAATAATATGGAATTGTTTCATCTCAACAACCTATCTATACTCAAATCAATCCATTGTTTGAGAGTAATACATCATGGTATGTCTACTAATCTAATATTTACATGATAAGGTTATATTATGGTATTGTGGTTTACCAGATAATTTTTCTATTCGGTGGAAATCAATAGTAGATTTGTTTATGTGTATATTTGATAGAATTGATAATGCGTATTTTATTTTGTTTCAATTGAATATTTTGCAAAGACATCCATAGGAAAATATTTGTGATTGCAATACTAGATTCTTGAGGACTTTAAAATTGATTCTAAAACATGTTAGGCTAAATGAGGAACAAGTAGTGTCATATTAAAAGTGTTACAACCTAACTTGGCTTTGATGCTTTATAATATTATTCATAACACTCTAGCTATAGTCTTTAAAAAAATAGCTTGTGCAGATGATGTTTTGATTAGGGTAGGAAACTTACCACTTGGCCCACCAATGGCCTACACCACCCATATCTATCAAAATTCATAAATCACTGGATCTACACCCTCTATTTTGTCCATTATAAGCATCCAAATAGATACAAATATGACACCCTCTTCATACATCATAACATACCTTGGTCAAAATGTACAATCAACCATCATATTCTAGCTATAATTGTCAATCTTACCTACTCCATAACCATCTAACAATGATGATAAATCCATCATGAATAAGTATAACCTCAATATCAAAGAGATATTAGAAGTGATGAGGATCCTAATATATCAAAACAAAACTAAAAATATACAATGGCAATCGACTAGTAGGTAGCAACAATAACAAAATTTGTATCCTAGGAAAATAACCTACCTTAACAAAGATTAAGTGTCTCGATAGGGTACTATTTAGGATATAAATAAAATTTAGAATAACATGGTAAATGTCAATTTAGAGATCAATACATCATGGTTTATCCCATGCAATGTGGGATATGATCCTATTGACTATGCCATAGCTATAAGATATTCCTATACAAATCAATATGACCAATAGTGACACTCAATGGACAATTGTCTTTGATCAAATAGAACCAATGATAAATCAAGTTGCTTATTAGAAACCTCAAGTGTAATAATTATTTCCTACCTTACCAAACCCTAATAATGATATATTTTCATATTTTAGTGTTGCTAAAGGAGATTAATATTATATATTTTAGTATGATACTATATGTGCAATCCAACAAGGGATAAAACTAGGGAGAAAAGAAAAGTAGCCAAGGAGTAAGCCTCACCAAAAAATAAGATAAAGTAAATAAAGGCACTAAAATTCTTAGGAATGGGAGGTCATTATTACAATTGAAATAAAATGGGTCAATAGCATATGCATTATATAAAAAGCAAAAGGAAAATAATGAGAATAGTACTACAAACATGATACAAACATATGCATAGGCCAATAAGGACAAAATAGTGGATAAGGAAAAAGAACCAAAGACTAAAAATAGGAATCTAGAGAAAATAGACAAGTCCATAAAAGGAATAAGTGATAAATATAAGGACTAATATTAGAAGTACATTGAGCAATGTACCAAATATATTTCTCTCACTAAATAAGTACATGAAATAGGTACAAGACAATATAGAAATTTTACTATGTAGAATGAGAGTAGCTTAGTAAAATTCATATTTAACATTGAAAAAGAGATTAAGAAGATGTCTGGTAAGGCAAGCATGTTGGAGGCACTATATTTTCTCATTCTTTAAGATCTACATAAAGAAACCCTAAAAGAGTAAGAAAGAAACTATGCCAAGAATGGACAACTAAAGCCTATTCAACCCAATCTAGCTAAACAATAGACTTGATAGCAGAACATCCATTTGACATTTAGGTCAATGGATAACATATCATGAATGCCATAAATCCTAAACCATTAAATTCATAATTGTTATATGTGATCCTAAAAATTTAAAATTATTTATTGAGAAGTTGCATCATTGATTTAAGAGTAGTTGTGATGATGATACCAAAAGCAATTTGCAAAGATATATGATTGCACTATGCCAATACAACTATATGTCTGATTTAGATGGATGGCACCAAGGTCAATATAATAGGAGTTTAAGAAATTTTGACTATGACCATAGCAAAGCATCAATAGTTGGTGGTATTATAAGAAGTTATTGTTGTCAACCCATATATGGGTATGTTGTCTAGAGAAAGGATATAAACTATCTAGGGATGGGTATGTTGCAATGGAATACACCCACATGAAGGTAAATTGGGACAAAAAAATTAAATTAAATTGTGAATGAGCATCCATTCTATTACCTCTTGCATAATATGGATTAAGATAACATATTAAACTAGAATAATATTTTAGAATTTATAGATGACGAAGCATCATAGGATGACCAAATGTCTAAGATAGATATGATAGTTGGTGTGCTCTAAGATGATGAAGATCCAAAGGTTAACTTTGAGAAGACTAAACTTGGGATCTATCACATAGAAAAACCTTATAAAATCCTAGATATAATAAACCAGTATGTACAAGGGTTAGATAAAGAATGAGTAATGCATTTTATCAGTTCTAGAACTAGAAATGAAGTAGGTGTAAGAATCCAATTTATAAAACTACAATATGTATAGACTAATTTTACATGTTGATTGTTATTTAATTAAATAAATAATATGTCTAAATATGAATAATTATTAACTTTTTTAAGGAAGAATAAGAAAATGGGAATGAATAACTAGAATATATTTGGTGACTTCACATTAGTCATAAATCAGTTAATTGCCAATGTGACACTATGAAAAAACATTTAAAATTATACAATAATTGAGTGTGGGATATACTAGGGCACTTCAACACTTATGACATTATGGAATTCCCTAGGTATTTAAATGCCAAAGTAGATGAGCTAGAAATAATGGTTTAAAATTTGATCTAACTATCAATATTTGGGATAAACTAAAGGAGCTAGAAGTGGTGTTTAAGAACATAATTTCCTATAATTCAAGAACATAATTTCCTATAATTCTAGTCATTGGCAAGTCTTCAATAATTATAAGAAAGTAATTAGGTTCCTCATTAGAGAAGCTTAGTATGTCAAAGATAAAAATTAGTATGAGTACAACATCAAAGATTTCATAATTCAATTAAAGGAAAACTAGCTACCAAATGGGTTAATGACCCTAGAGATTCTATTCAATCTAGATTATAGTTTAAATAAATATAGCATCAAGGTTAAAGCCTCTTCTTACCACCCTATCAAAGTCACTAAAGAAAATAATTTGGCACACCAAAAATAGTTCATTGAATAAGATATTGTCCTATTAAAGGAACTTTATGTTAAGTATTGGGATATCATTGCTTGGTCTTATAAAGATATGAAGGTATATGATAAGAATATCATATAGCATAGCATTGAGCTAGAATAAGGTGAAAAGCCTTTCTAAAATAAATAGTTGAAAATGAATCCTAAATTTGAGGTAGTTATGAAAAAAATCTCCTAAAGATCTTACAAGCTCAAATCATCATTTTGATCAAGCATTCCACCTAGGTTACTAATTTAGTCCCCATCTAAAATAAAAATGGTGATATCAGGTTGTGTGTTGATTTTAGAAATTGAAATAGGGTGTCATTGGAATATCACTATCATCCACCAACTATAGATCATATTTTAAAATAAGTAGAAGGATCACAAATGTCGTCACTATTTGATGTTTTCTTAGGGTAGGATGAAATTTAGGTCAAAAATAATGATCAATATAAGATGACCTTCACTACCAAATGCCATTTGGACTATCAATTGCAAGTGCTACCTTCTAGATATCCATGGACATTACCTTTGTAGGAATAGATGTTGATATTGTTCTCATATATCTTAATGGTTTTTTTGTATGTTCAAAATATAGGAATAAGCATATGGAACACCTTGAGTCCATATTTTGAAGGTGTAGGGAATTTGGTATCTCAGTGTTAAAATATCCATATTTATGGTCTAGGAAGGTAATTTGTTAGGTTATGTGATGTCAAAATAAGTTCTAGCCATAGACCTTGATAGGATAAATATAATCCAAGACTTTACTTTTCCTACATCAACCAAATGAATCTTATCCTTTTTAGGTCGAATATAATTTATTTCCAAGTTCATAACCAATTTCATGCAACTTGTTAGACCAATCTCTAAATTTTTAAAAAATGATGCAACCTTATCTTGGACTAATAAAGGTAGAAAATTATTTCAAGATAAAATATGTCATAACTAGAGTCCAAATCCTAGTCAATATTAGGGACCTTCCAATAAAATTAAGTACATCCACATAAATATTGCAATACTAAATAGAAGAATAGAAATGGAAATAACAATATCATAATATAGAATGAAAATGTAATATCTTTATCACTCAATACCATAGTTCATAATATATAATCATAGGCCTCTTTAAGGGGGCAAATGAGAAATCTATTACAATAACATAAAAATGACTTGGTACATTTCAATTTGAATTTTACCTTTTTATAGACTATTATCAACCCTAATGCTAATACTTAAAGGTTAATTCATGTGCAAGTGGGGGCCCCAAGCTAGTAACTCTTAATAAATGAACAATTACATCTTTTATTATCTCCTTCTTGCAATAAGTAACACTTACATCACATGATCGTATATGCACTAGGTGTCGAAGGTGCCACATACATATTAACATCATAATTATGTTAGGGTAAGGTCCTAACATGATCTTCCCCTTCAAAAAAAAAATTCTACAAATCTTGAGATGAGGAAACTATTGGTAGAGTTGATGGAGAAATTCCCACATGGCATCCTCTAGTTGTAATCCTTACCATCGTAATAACACTTCAGTGATGGTTAGTTTATGGAGTGTAAACATTTGATGGTCTAGAATATGCTTAGGCTACAAAATAATTGATCCTTATTCATCCAATTCTATTAGTATTTATTGGACATGTACTTAGTTTCCAAGGAACATTTTCAAGGATGAAACATGAAAAATTGAATGTATCTTGGAAGATGGAAGCAAGTTAATTTTGTAGGTGACCAAATCAATCTATTTTAGTACTTGATAAGGTCCATAAAATTTTATTGTGATATTTTAGCACCCACGAAGCTACAATTATGATTGCTTGTATGGTTGTAGGTGGAGGAAGACTATGTCCCCTATATTAAATTTATGATCCAAATGATGTTGATTTGCTTGCTCTTTGAGCTACTAAATGCCATCACCAAATTCTCCTTGAGCTACTAAAGGAGTATTTTATGATCATGAAGAGTGGAATCTACCACTTCGAATTTGGAACTATATAGGATATATGAGGAATGTGATGAAGGAGGATGTTGATATATCACTTCAAATGGTGTCATCTTGATAGTAGTATGATAAGAAGTGCTATACCACCATTCTACCAAGGTAAGTTATTTGACCCACTAAGTAGGATGCTTGGATGTAAAGCAATAGAGGTACATCTCCAACCACTTATTGATAATCATATTTTTGTTGTCTATATAAGGATGGCATGTTGAGATCATTTTTAATTTGATGACCTATAGTTTGAACAATTCTTGCTAAAAATAACTAGTAAATATGGGGTCTTGATAAAAAATAATGGATTAGGGTATGTCATGTAATAAAATATAGAATTCAATAATATTTGTGCAACTATGGAGGACTTGTAGGGATGTCTTAGGGAATAGAAATGAGAATACTTCAATAGATAATCAACCACAACAAGAATTATTATTTTATCTCCAAACTTTGGAAGTTCTTCAATAAAGTCCATAGAGATATTTTTCCAAACATTTGTTGAAGTTTAAAGAGGTTGGATTATGTCAAGACTGCATACAATTTCTCCCATCATCTATTAACAAGTATCAATTTGAGCATAAAATTATGAATATCCTTTTTAATTCCTACCCAAAAGAAAGTGTGTTTAGTCCTTTCATAAGTTTTAAGGAACTTGAAATGGACTACAATTGGGAATGCATGCATTTCTTGTAGTATGGGATCGTGGAATGGTAAATTTTCTAGAATAAAAAAGCAACCTTAGTATCTCAATTTTTTCCCATCCCATTCATATTCTAGCAAAGATCTATGATCAGTTTGGATTTGTCAAACTAGGGATTTCAATGTAGACTTTAATAACCTCATATTAAAGTTGTTGAAACCATTGAGGAAGCAGATTTGAGATGCCACACAACATACTCTAATCCTCACATTGATTATAAATATATTCATCTACTATATTATCATTTCCCTTTTTATAAATTATTTCATAATCATACCCTAGTAATTTAGAGGTCCATCTCTACTATTCTAGCATGGAGACATGTTGTTCTAAAAAATATTATAGACTTTGATGATCTATTTTGATTAAAAATTATTGCCTAATAAGGTAGGGTTACCAATGAGTGATCGAGTGTAAAATTTCCATCATTTCTTTCCCATAGATTGATTTACCCAAGTTTTCTCCTATCAATACCTTACTCTTAAAAGCCAATGGTCATCCCTCTTGCATCAACACTACATCAATTCCACCACCGAAAGCATCACTTTTAATATTAAAATATTTAGATAAATTAGCCATTAACAACACATATGTAGTTAAAATGACTTGTTTAAATTTTAGGAATGCTTTTTTTTCTGGTTATGTCTATACAAATGAGTTCTTTTTCAATATAGTTGTCAAATGAGCTACAATCTTCCCATAATTCTAGATAAATTTTGATAGTAACTTATGAGACCCAAGAAAACCTTGAAGGACCTTGAGAGAATGAGGCTTTGGCCATTCATTGATATTCATAATTTTCTTTGTGTCCACCTTAACCCCTTCCTTGGAAAATATTTGGCCCAAGTACTCCACTTCTTGCATTCCAACGAACTATTTTGATCATTTTGCACACTATTGATGATCAAACAATAGTTGTAAGTATTTTTCTAGATGGTGTACATGTTCCTCCCAAGTGTAGCTATAAATTATGATGTCATAAAAGAAAACCAAAATTAATTTTTATAATTGGGATAAAATATAGCATTCATAAGACTTTGGAAGGTAGAAGGTGCATTGGTAAGACTAAAGGACATGGCCAAAAATTCATAATGACCTTCAAGAGTCCTAAATGCTATTTTTGGAATATTTTCTCTTATTCTAATCTAATGATATCCCTAGTGCAAATCCAACTTGAATAAAAAATAAGCTCCATGAAGCTCATCTAATAGATCATTAAGAACTTGAATAGGAAATTTGTCCTTAATGGTAATTTTTTTGAGCTCTTAGAAATCCATGCATAATTACCAAGAGCCACCATTTTTGGATATAAATAGCACTAGAGAGGAATAAAGACAAATTTTGGGTTGAATAACCCCTATTGCTAGTAATTCTTGCACTATTTTCCCAATCTCAAACTTTTGTACATAAGGGTACTATATAGGCAAATGTTTAGTGGTAATATACTTACTACATGTTGAATTGCATGGTCATGTGAATGCCATGTGTAGACACCTAAAAAGTTTATTCACATGGATACTCTCCAAAATGATACTTTCTAACCCACATCATCTGTATTAGGCAACCTTGGGACTAATTTAGTGGTTTCCCCCAGCAGCAGGTAAGTTTTCTCCATGGGAAGCTGGATTGTCTTGATCTGAGATGGTCTCAAGCTCAGGACCATCTCAACCTGATATGGTCGTGCATAAATATATTCAAAAAATAATTAGGTAGCATAATTTCCTATTAGTATCATGCCTAATTTGGCATTGGTTCTAGATGCCCTACAGGTAGCAGGTTCACATGCCACCTACATTCATTTGGTGGTAGGTCAATCAAGCTACCCCTATTTGACACTTATCCCATTTTTTGTTGCCCTTTATGCCTATAATATGGCATCCCTTTTCCATTTTTTAGGATTTAAATTTGAATTCTCTCATAATGAAGTGCTACCAAAATGAATCGCTAAGCTTTCCTACTACCAACTTGATGCTACTATATTGCCATGGAGGATTCAAAGTTGCACTCCTCTCCTTTGTATGATCATTCTTGTTACCTCATTGATCATTTGCACCTTCTCACTCACCTTAAAATTCACCAAAACTTCATCGAAACTACCTCCCTACATCACCCAAAATGCTTCCCAAACTTGGTTATGTAGAAGTATAGGCCTGTGACAACGATCGTCTCACCCCGAGATGGTCATCAAATGAAACTATCTCTATCTAAGATGGTCTCAATCAGGTGATTGGATTTTGTATTTTTAGTTCATCCTAGCTTATATTTGTGTATTTCCTATTTTTACATCAGTTTAGATTTACATTATCATATGTATGCATTGGTATTTTATTTACTTTCACATTTTTTTATTTAACATGGATCAAATGTCAGTGGACCCTTCATATGCTATTGATCCACTTTTTGTTTGCTTTGTGTGTAGGTTACCAACGTCAGAGAAAACAAAATATTTTAGATCCAAATCTCATGCAACGGTTGCGAGGAAACCCGCTCTCAAAATATTTTACTAGCATGCGAATATCAATATTGCATCTCTTTGTTGGGAAAATGGAAATCACACCCCCATTGTAATATTGTATCACTGGCTAAATTCCTTCAAGGGATCCTCTTGTAACACATTTGAAATATCAATATAAATATAATGCATATGATTTTTTTCCATTTATTTCGCTATGTTTTATTTATACACTTTTGTATGGTGAAATTTTCCATCCTTCAAATGACAATCATGGTGGGACCTTCGAGTATCCCTTTTTCATCATTTTTTGTTACATCAACAAAATGACTAATTTTTGCTTGTTTTTGGTGATTGTAGGTACTCAGACTTAACCATATCAAGTCGAGACAATACCTATGTTACAACTGTCTCATATCGAGACGATATTTTTTCAGAGGTAGAAAAATCACAAAGCTACAAAATCCACATCAAAAAAAATACTTTTAGGTTAGGTTTTCATATTTCCTAATCATTTTTACTTTATTTTATGATTTGAAAGGAAAAACAATAATAATATATAGCATAGTTGCATGTATTTTTAATTTTTAATTTTCCCATATTGTGATCATCGAGATGGTCCCCTATCTATGACCATCTCAGGTCAATATGGTCCCCTATTTATAACCATATTAGGTTGATACAATCTTTGTGTTCCTCACTGTATTCCTGCATTGTTGCTTGCTGACGAGATAGATCTTCATTTAGTGAAAATAAAGTGCATCTTTGATTCATAGTTTGAATTAGTTAGAATCATTTGTGTGCTTTCTATTTCACTTTATTAAATAAAAGGAACACACACACCATGATTTATTTAAACATTTTTAAGGTTGGACTTCATCATCAACCCCCAATTGAGACTATTAATGTTGGAATTCATCTCCTTTCGCTAGCTCACCCCCTAAACACCATAGTAGCCCTTATGAGTGGTTTTTAGACTTCATCACCAAAAATCCCCCTAATTTTGGGTGCATCCCAAAGTAGGTTAGGATTAGATTCCCTTTAACCATGTGGCTTAATAATTTATGGAACGTAGTTGTTGTTTGTATCTAAGCACACCTAAGTGTGAAGCAAAAGTGTGACTAGGCAAGTAGCAGGATTTAGATAGCATGGCCCCTTATTTGAGGGGTAGTTTATTCCTATAGCATTACCTATCACCTATTCATCCTTATTGAAAGCTATTTTTACCATTTGTATCACATTATTCGATAAAGGTTGTGCAAAAACTACCTTTTTGTAGCATTCATTTCATCTTCCTTAGTATTTTAGGAATAGGATTTTGAAAACAAAAACACACCAAAACAAAAATCAAAATAATAAAAAATCAAAAATAAAAGAAAATAAAAAAGTATTACTTGTTTGATTTTGTTTTCTTTGTATCTATAGTTTAGAAAGTGTAGACCATTTACCTAGCTTATGATTGTGACACACAGTCAATCTCAGTCACGAGCAAACACTATTGAGCCAACACAAGGAGTCATGGATCACTTTAAAATTTATCCATAAGATATTGTTATACCTGAGTGCCAATGTGACCCTTAGGATTTGAACATATTTATCATGCCATGATCCTAAAATGTCAGGTATCATAGCTCACAATCCACCTACAGGTCTTGATTACAATCAGGATATGGGTTATCCAAATTAGGCCATATTGCATGATTTCTATAGGGATAACCACCCTCAAACTAAAGCACCTAGGAAAACATTATCATGCATCTACATTTCTACACAGCCTACAACTCCATTAGATCAAGATTAATACACTCTATACCAAAATAGGGAATCTCAAGCTATCACAGTTGAGTACCCCTAGATGAACCGCATGTATGATCATGTATACGTGTACACCATTTGAGGTCATAATAGGCCTACCATGTTAGCTCATGCAGTGATGGAGGAAGATCCTAATTATCCCTATAATATTATGATCAATATCTTGGTTAGGTCCATTACACTTTGGTACCACCTTGTTATGTGAAACCCATCCTGCATCATCGATATTATATCAATGCTACCTCTTATGATCCTATAAAATAAGTTATCAAATATTTCTATGGATAAAGCACAAACTACACCCTTCTGCATCACTCACACCTAGGTGAATTATCCTCACACAGTAAACTAGGTAATCATCTTATCAAGTACTCAAACCAAACTCTGGTCACCAACAACAATTACAATAGTTTATGCATCAAAGGTTACCCACACTTGGGCATCAAAGACAATAAATTCAACATCACTTGGATCGCGCAACACAATATCATAACCTTCCACCTCACCCATGCCCAAATCTGCTTCACACCCAACATCATAGACCACTACCCATACATAATAAAGAACCTCATTTGCCCCAAAAATATCAATATCAACAAGAATATGAGACCCATGAAGAACCACAACCAGAATATCAGGAACAAAATGATACATATCCTGAGTTAAATTATGGTGACATGTCTATTGATACAACTTACCCACCACATCAAAACCTATATCTTCCACCTCATCAAGGACAAAGATGAGCAAACAACATAATATCACCATAAGCCTATACAGTTCTAATTGATCATATTAATTCATTGTAAAAATAAACCTTAGGTGTAGGTTACCAAAAACCTACCATTCGATAGCTTACCAATCAACCTTTGCATCCATTAGTTCCATCACCTCCATACCCACCACACTTTTAGATGCCAAAACTAAATAAGTTCAAAGGTGAATATGATGCACAAGAGCGTGTGAGTAGCTTCATAAATAATTGCTTTCATCTTCAAGCAGGGTTATGCATAAGGGGTTGGACTCAAAATGTACTTGTAAAAAATGGCAAATCTGAATAAAAATCAAGGTGAATCATGGAGAATTCTAAGAAAATCAAATCGAGCATCTTCACACCAAAATTTGAGGTATTTGAAGCCCTAAAATGTAAGGTCATATTTGGGACCTATTAAATCATCTTATAACCTCATAAAAACACCATCATTAGATTAGGCTTGAAGAGCTTTCCAACGAGTACAAATACACCTATGTTTGGATATATATTATGGCAAATTGACCCTAAGAAAAAATTGATCATGAAAATTTTAGGCGAATGGGCCGACATCGAGGGTCATATTCACCAATTTCCAATTTTGGAAATCCTAATATTAGCCCAATTAGCGAATATTCACCACTATGCATAACCCTGTCTTCAAGGTAATGATCCCCTAATGCTGATAAAATTTCTCATAAAACTTTTTGGGGTTGCTTTGGAGTGGTATAATGATCTGCCATGTCATAGAATATATACGTTTGAATAATTGGCTAACACATTTTTGGAACGCTTCACCTTTAGCATCAAGAAGAAGGCTATGATGACTGACTTGTATAACCTTAATAAATTTGAAGATGAGTCAGTCATGGACTATGGAAATAGGTGGAGAGCAGTAATTACAAAACTTCCCTTCACTTTACCCATCATGGAGCTTACTCGGATGTTTACTCGAATTTGATCAAAATAGATTTCACTCTTGTTGTAATTTTAGCAATATCGAACATTCAAGGAAGCCCTAGACCAAGTGAATTTCATTGAGGACATCAAGGTCCAAGAAGGAGATATCAAGCTCCACAAAAATGAATGGCCTAACAAGAATGCTAAGGGGAGACAAAACCAACATAAGGTATCTCCAATGAATCAAGTCATTTTGAGTGCCCTAAGACCCTCAAATTGAACCTCGCCTACATCGCCTAACTATCAAGCCCAACGTCCACTAGTGTAATAACATCCACAACAAACCAATCAACCACAACAAAATCAATGGTCCACTCAACTAAGGCATCCACCATGACAATGCACACCATTTTCATAACCCTTGGCAATAATTTTTAATCAATTGTGTGAAGCATAAGCAATCACTTCTATGAAATTCATCCATAGGATCTGAATCAACCAAAACCTAGGAATTATAAGGAGGATCAGTATTACATCTACCACAAATAAAAGGGTCATGAAATTTAGTCATGTTACTCATTTAAGAATATGGTGTAGGACATGATTGAAAGGTAAGATATTCAAATCGACAATGCTCTTGGCTCAAATAATAAAAATATTGGGGTCTACAAAGATCCCTTACCTCAATGTAAAATAGCCACAACACCTATATAACAATTGAAAAACCTAAGTAGGTTAATCAAGTGTAGGCTACCCCACCAAACCAATGTTTTTTGGGCATGATAAATATTATGACAAATAACTGATGATACCCAAATCAATCTACACCAATTGTGGATCCTTCAAACATTCCTTCCATGTCATAGGTGCCTCCATCCCAAAATTTTATCATGCCTCCTCTAACTTGCCCAATTATCACACTAAGAAATAGACTCACACAAACTCTAAAAATGGCATCGACAAAACTCTCCATCTATGAGCTAATCCAACAATCAATGCCACATCATGAAGCTCTCGTGGAGATTTTAAAATTGATTGAATTACAACCCTAGAATCCCAATGCTTTTGCTAATTTTGTAGGACAAATTCAATATTACAAAGAGCCTACAATAACTTTTCATGATCATGAGATCAAGATGATACTTGTTGAGATACATGATCCACAACTACACATCATGGCTAGTGTGGATGGGATCACATACAAATGTATTTTGATTGAGACCGGCTCATCAACCAACATCATCACCACCTCCATGCTCAAACATATTAATCTTTCACCTTCTCACATCACATCATCCACTTTCACCCTTTGAGCCTTCAATAAAACATTGTGTTCCACTATTGTAACAATGGTCCTTCCTATTTAGGTTCGATTAAAGGTCATTCACACACTCTGTCATGTTTTGGAAGGGACCATGCAATAAAATCTCCTACTTGATTGTCCTTGGATCTGAGATATGAAGTGTGTACCTTCAATATTGCACCAATGTATCAAATATGTGCATGAAGATCAAGTGCATTGTGTCCTTGTAGACTTGGAGCCATTTAAATTTTATCACATGGTCTCGCATCCTTATGAGTCCACTCTACCATCAACTCATCTGGACATTTAACCAAACCACCCCATCAAGCATCCAAATCATCCATCAAAGGTATCCATACCTTCATCATCGCAACCATCATCACAACCATAATCATCAATTTCCATGGAAATCCCTTCTCACCCATCAAATCCTCCCATGAGAAACCCAGAGAAGGCACCCATGTCATCACCTTCATGTCCACCCTTGCCAACTCATGCATCTACACCTCAACCATCCAATCCACCTCCCACACCTTCAATTTCAACCATCTTTGCCACATCCACCCATACCTCCACCATAGGGGAAGAATCACCATCTACCACATACATTCCATCACAACCCACACCACCATCATCATCTTCCCCACCACCACAAGTCACAATTCACATGACCAATCTGGGTATAGGGGAGTATTCAGTGCAAGATGTCACATTCACCCCCTTTATAGAGTCAATCAGGGACTTTGGTAGACCTTGCAATGCATCGCTACCCATAGGTACCATCATCCCTCTTGGATCCTTCCCAAGCCAAACAAATTTTGTCTATGGTGGCATTGATGCCTCCATAGACACTCCTCTTATACCGAAAGAGGAGGAGCCATTTCAAGCAAATATTGATTATCTTTCAAACCCATCATTTGCTCTATGATACTTCTATTGCTACAATTGACATGAAATGGACTTAGGTCAATATGAGCAAGGTCCTCAGACCCCTCTAGAACCACATTACCAATTACCAATAGATAAGTCAGGGTTGGGATACTCCATTCGAATGTTTGATGAATTTCTTGATAGATTTCCTTCAATGCCTTAACCTAGGCCTTGAGGAAGACATTGATGGCAATGAGTATGTTGATCCTGGCCATACTCATTTGCTTAGAGATCATCTACAAATCACTACTTTATCTGTTTATGATTCTGATTGGTCAAATGAGGAGTCAAAAGATGATTGGGAGACCTTATCCATTGCCTCTTCTAGCTTAGAATAAGAATCCTCTCCTATTGAGCCTCTCATGGATCTAGATGAATTCTATCTTCATCTATTCCCTAGGTAGCTACCCATCTGGTGCCAGCTTCTCCCACTCGAGGATCCAGTCATCCCTATTCCCCATAGAGCACACCCCATCATTCCCATTCCACCCCAACCACCTCCTACACATTTGCACCCACCTATCTTTAACCACCTATTTCCACCCAAGAATGAAGATCATCCACCATCCATCAATATGATCTCCATTGATTTTGATCATGTTGCTCTTTCACCATCACCTTTTGAGTTCCTTCCCAATGAGAACATGATACAGTTGTATCATCTCGTATCACAACCATATTTAGCAGTTCTTCAAGCTAATATAGAGTCCAACAATACATCTAACTCATTCAATCTAACTGATGATATCCACCTGATACTTATGCCTCATAAATTATATGAGGGATCTCATATGTTAATAGAATAAATGATTGACATTGACATCAACACTAATCTTGAACATCCTCAAATTCTTAAATTGGGGAAAATGTCTCTCAGAGATAGAACTTGTTGCTTATACCACTCTTCTAAAAGAAAAAAGAGAAGTTTTTGCATGGTCATACAAGGATATGCCTGGTCTGGACCCAAACCTAGTGGTCCATAATTTGATGCTTGATCTAACAATCAAACCTATCAAGAAAAAACTTAGAAAGCTACATCCAACAATCACCTTAATGATAAAATATGAATTACAAAAATTATTGGATGCAAGATTCATCCAACCCATTGACTATCTTGAATGGGTGTCCAATATGGTACCTATTAGGAAATTGAATGGGGGTTTACATATGCATGAATTTTTGTGATCTTAATAAAGCGAGCCCCAAGGATGAATTCCTCCTTCCTAGCATCGATACGCTTGTAGACATAGTTGTAGGTCATGAAATACTTTCCCTCATGGATGGTTTCTTGGGCTATAATCAAATTCGAGTCAATCTTGATGATCAAGCCAAAACCACTGTCACCACTCCATGGAGGATATTTTGCTATATAGTCATACCTTTTGGTTTAAAAAATGCTAGTGCCACCTATCAATGGGTAATCAAAAACATATTTCATGACTATATTCACAATATTGTTGAATATTATGAAGATGATTTTTTGGCCAAATTTTTATTGCGTGGTGATCATATCAATGATCTACAAAAAGTCTTTGATCGCCTACTAGAGCATAACATACAACTGAATTCTAAAAAGTGTGTTTTTAGCATCATGTTCGAAAATTTTTTAAGTTTCATAATCAAGGCATCAAATTTGATCCAAACAAGGTCTAATCAATCATAAACATGCCTCCCCACCAACCTTAAGTAACTTCATAGCTTGCAAGGATACAGGTCATCTAGCAATTCATTGTGCAACTATTGAAAAAATATCGATCGTTCAATCATCTTCTAAAAAAGAGAGTGAATTTCCACTGGGATAAATATTGCCAGAAGGCCTTCAAGAATGGTTTCTACACTTATATTGGATTCTCCACAACCTGGTGTGCCTTTTCTACTATATATCTTTGCACTAACTTTACCTTAGGGACTATGTTACCAAAAAAAAAACAAGGTAAATAAGGAGTAGACCATCTACTACATCAGTCACACCTTCATATCTTACAAAGTAAAATATGCTTATGTCGAAGCTCTACTTAGTGGTGGTTTTTACCACCAAGAAACTTCATCATTACATGATCAATAGAACAATGTATGTTATCTCCAAGGAAAACCCTTTGTGATATATGATGAGTTGTACATATCATAATAGTCACACCATAAAGTGGATCATGCTTTTGATAGAGTTTAACCTTGAATTTATTAGACAAAAATTTATCAAAGGTTAGGTCATCATAGACCAACTAGTAGAGGCACCTCTTCTCGATGATAAACCTATTACGATAGAGCTTCCTAATGATGCAATCTTTGCATTATCTAACTCGAATGAGCCTAAATAACATAAACACAAAGTGGATGTGACGTTATTATTTGATGGCCCTAAGTGTGAGCAAGAGGGTGGTGTTGGAATTGTGATTTTCATATCATAATGGGCTCCTATTCCCCTTTCATTCAAACTCGATTTTCCATGCACCAATAACAATGCTAAGTATGAAGCCCTCCTTTTGGGTCTTCAAATGGCTCTCACCATGAATATCAAGAGACTTAACATATTTGGTGACTCCTTGCTCATTGTTAACCAAGTAAAAGAGATCTATCAATGCAAGTGCTTAGTCTTGAAATCATACAAGACCCTTGTGGATAAATTTCTTGCTAAGTTTGAGTGGTATGACATTGAGGCAATCCCTCATTCCTCCAACCATTTTGTAGATACAATGGCTTCCTTGGGAGCCCTAATTCCACAAAACCCTTTAGATGATGTCACCACCATTCATGTCAAAATACTCTCTCAATCCATAGTTTCATGAGACACTTCTAAAGAAGAGTGAAGCATCCACATGGTACAAATTGAACCATACCAAGATTGGTTCTCTCAAATTCAAGACTTCTTGAAACTTACTTCCTAGGGATCCTTGATCTCGTAGGGCCCTTATGATAATGTCACAACCATTTATCTTAAGGTCCTCTTTCAATTTGCATTCCTATGAGATATTTCTAGAGAGGAGCAAGATGTTCATTTAGTCCAAGCTAAGCCTTATCAATATTGGTTCTCACAAATTCAATATTTCTTGAAGCTTGGTAGCCCTCCTACGGGCTTGTTGCATATTGACAAATGAATATTTAAGCAAAGAGCAACTAGATATGTCTTACTATGAGACATATTGTACTTTTGAAGTTATGATAGCCTCATTATTGGATGATTAGAGCCCCAAGAGTATACTTGGGCAATTCCCAAGCTCACGATGGTACTTGTAGTGGCCACTTCAGCGGCATGACTATTACAAAGCACATTCTTTGCATGGGATATTACTAGCCTACGATGGAGAAAGACTATTGCACTTATGTTAAGAGGTACATCAAGTGCTAGTATCATGCAAATATTTCACACATACCCTCATAGGATTTACAACTAATACATTCATTATGGCCTTTCTTGCAATGGGGCTTTGATCTAATTGGCAAAATCTTACCCCCATATTTGGACTGACACATATTCATTCTAATGGCCACTGAGTATTTCACAAAATGGGTGGAAGCTATTCCCCTTACCACTATGATAGGAGCATGCATTGTGGAGTTCCTACTTCATAATATCATATGTCATTTTGGTATTCCATCCAAGATCATCTTGGATAATGGGCCACCATTTAAAAATAAGGATGTTCAAGCTTTGTGCAACAAGTATCATATCCAGCATAGCTTTTCAACTCCTTACTATCCGTAAACTAATGGGAAAGCTAAGGTATCAAACAAAATGATTATCACCATCCTAAAGAAAATAGTTAATAATAATCACAAGGATTGGCATCTTCAACTACCTCTAGCACTTTGGGCTTATAGGATGAGGATTTAGAAACCAACTAGGGTAACTCCATTTTCATTAGTATATGGCACTGAGGCCATTATGCCCTTGGAGCTTGAAATTCCCTTGTTGTGCATCTCATTACAATAATTCATTGATGATGACACTATGCAATAGGCTCACCTTGATCAACTTACTCTTCTTGATGAATAATACATTAATGCTCTTGAACATATTCATGTTTATCAAGATTGTATTAAGCGAGCCTATGATACAAAGGTTCATCTTAGGGAATTTTAGGTTGGTGATCTTGTTCTAAAAGAGAATCAGTAGAACTCTAACTTGCCTAGCCATTTGCGAGACAAATTTACCACAAATTGGTTAGGCCCATTCATAATAAAGCATAATATGGGACCGAGAACTTATCGATTAGCTTCACTTGAGGGTGTTGAGGAGCCTAAACCCCTTAATATTCTCCACCTACGAGCATTCTATGCATACAAAAAAATCACAAAATCAAAAACAAAAATGCACAAGCACCACACATAGTTTCATTTTGCACAACATTACATTTCACTTCACATCATCATTGCATTGCACGTCACCATTTATAACACTATGCATCTCTCTTGCATCTCATTTTGTCTAGTCACATGTGTCATCATTAGATAATTTGTTCACTACACTTGCATTCACCATTTCTTTCATTGATCATTTCATGTAGCATCATGTTTGTACAATACCACTTATTTTGATGTAATTTATTTTATCTGGGGCATACACCTTATTCCATTGTTCATCCACATCTTTATTCTCCTTCTTAGGTGTTTTGTTACCTGTCTCCTACTCCCCTTTAGTAGTTGTTACAGGGTGTCCAATATGGTCTTTCGGTTATTCAGTCAATTCTACTTTTCCTTTCTGATTTTTCAAAACCTCATCTTGATATTTGGAGGTAGGGTCTTTCTTTGATTATACCTTGTGGAGACACCTAAAACACATCATATTGAGGAGACTACCTGAATGGACTCCTTTTAGACCACCTAACCCACCTTGGGCAGCTTTAGGGCTAAAATAGTGATTTTCACCACTTAAATGGGAATAATTCCTCATAAACTGTGGTCATCTTACCCTAAGACAACCACCAAACCATGGTTGTCTCACCCTAATATGGCCACCAAAATCAAGGTTTAAAATAAAAATATGCGTAACTGGAGACCAAAACTACAAGTTGACCTTGTGCATGATCTCGAAAGAGAAGCATTAAACACCTCACATGGGCCAAAATACAAAAAATACATGCAATAATTAATCACATGAAATTTCAAAGATAAGCATTCACTTTTCTTAATGTGAATTGCCTTTTTGTTTTTTTTATGCAGGGTGCTTTCACCATTTTTACCTTCTATCTGAGAAATCTATAAAATGGCACTCGTTCCTTAGTTTTAGTGGTCCCTCAACTTTTTATTTTGTGCAACGAAGTGCTACCAAATTCAATCCTTAATTCTCCAAGCAACAAAGTGCTCCCATTTTTAATCCTTCAATCCATCTCACTATTGAAAGTCATGTTGTCAGACTGCCAAAAAGGATTGGAAGTTGCGCTCCCATATTTTATGCCATGAAATACCCTTGTTGAAGTGACTGAAAGACAACCATTTCTAAAACTAATAGAAAATGTTCAAAGTGTTGCTTTATTCATTTAGAAGTAGGGTTACAAAATAAGTTTCTCTTTCAATGGAGATATTTATTCCCTATTTTCATCACAAATCTGAAGCATCTGATGGTGTTTTTCAATGCTCCTCAATGAAGGTGGGCTTCTGTGTGTGTGTGCCACTGATAGTTTTCTTGTGTATATCCTTTTGTACCTATTTTGGGCCTGCAAAAGGGTGTTAGTGTATTTGGGGGCCTACCTTGGTCAAGCCCTATAGTTATGAAGATAAATCGACTCAAATATAGAGGAAAACATGATGAAAATTATTGGAAATGCTATAGAAACTACTTAAAACTGATATATACCTGATATGATGTTGTAGATCTACTATAGGGTCATTTCGTAGGTCAGCCTACAAAATGGATCCTAGGTTCATAGGTTGAGGAGCGAACTGGACTGTAGTTGACTTTTGATGAAGGTTTTCCATCCGGATGGGCTCCAGATGTTGTTTGATGTTGTTTGTCGAAAGTAAAGTGGTAGAAGATGATTTTGGTGTGATTTCAATAGAGTCTAGGTATGTTGACTGAAAATATGAGAGAGATAAAATGAGGGAAAAGACCCTCTATTTATAGGAAAAACCAAGGTTAGGGGGGTAGTTAGGTGTACTACACCCTAGAGTCAAGTTCTAGCATGGTTAGGTTAGGGTTTGTGAGGTGGCAAGCTTAGTCATCCTCTCACATGCCCTGAGAGAAATATCCTATCCTCACACATGTGTGAGCAAGGATTAGGGTTAACTAGGGTTAGCTAACTCCTAGGTTAGATGAGGGTTGAGTTAGGGTTTCTAGGAAATATCCTAACCAACTTGGGTGCACACATGTGTGAGGACATGTTTAGGACTAATTTGATCATTAACCCTAATTAAACCCAATTTAATGATAAAGTGTAACTTAAGTGAAAGTCAATCACAAATTAGAATCCTAATTAGTCTAATTAGGGTTTTTGGTAGGGAATGGTCCCATGGGGGCCCTAATTAGGTGTAGGAAAGGGCTTAGGTGGCCTTAGGGGGCTAGTAGGTGGCCCTCTTGTGGATAGAAGGTGTTTTGGGTGCACTTTACATAGTTTTGTAGGTTTTGCGCCTACGGATAACTATGGTGGCCTAATATGGCCTATGATGGCCTACGATGGCCTATGATGGTCTACGATGGCCTATGATGGCCTATGATGGCCTATGATGGCCTACGATGGCCTATGATGGCCTATGATGGCCTACGATGGCCTATGAAAGCCTAAAAGTGTCTATGCAGGTCTACAAGTATCTAGGAATGAGCATGTGTGACTTTTAGGTGTCTATATTTACCTTTTTGTACTATGTTGTGTGAAACACAATTTAGTGCAAAAATGTGATGGAAGAAGGTGGTGAGGTGTTTGAGAAGATGAAGAAGGCATGGGTGAATGAATGTGAATGATTGAATGTGGATGAAACATGATGGTGAAATAGATAATTTTCCAATTTAGTACAATATTTTGCAATATCGTATTGGTTGTTTGTGAGGGCAACTTAAGATTGCTTTGTTTTTGTGACCAATGCAAGATGGTCCAATTACAAATAGAACAACTGCCTATTCAAACTTTTGCTTCTGATTGATTGATGAGTGCATGATGACATATGTCAAACCATTTGAGTTGAGTGGCATGGATAATTCAAGTGTAACATTCAGTATGTGGTTAGTATCGATATACATGAATGAAAGTGAGACATATCCGATAGTGCGTGTGGCTCTCGTGACTTAACAAATGTCTAATTTGGGATGAGGTTTATCTTGAGATAATCTTCAGCAAAAAATTTGTAGACAGATGTGATATCCATGATTGGATGTTTGATTTTTTGATTGTATGCAAAGTGGATTTGTATATGAATACCCCCTCAAATGAGGAATCAACAATGATACAGATGATATGTGATGATGTGGTGATGAGTCGATTGATAGAGGAAAATGGTGATAAAAGGTGGGAAAATTTAGGTAAACAGTGGTAAGAGAGGAAGAAGAAACTGCAGGAATGAAAAAAAGTGTGGAAAGGGTGTCATAAGGTTTGGTTTGCAGGGCGGCCTATGAACTGGACTTGAGTTCGCAGGGTGACATGTGAACTAGACTATAGTTTGCATGACGGCCTATGAACTAGGGTTTTGAGGCATATAAGACTCTTTTCACACATGCAAAGCTTCATTTGTACTGTGAGAAGTTGCAAGGAGAGAAGGGTGAGGAAGAGTTTGTAGAGTGAAGCACTTGTGAATTTTTGAGTCAGTGTGGAGTTGGTGAGAGGGCAAACGAGCATTGGTGGCCTATGCGGGACCCCACCGATAAGTACTCGAGACTTAACTTGTTTTGATTTTGATTTGCATGAATGTTTGAAAAAAATGTGGGAATGTGAGTTTGAGCGTGATTGTATGTTTGCATGTGATGTTAGTTTGAAATGCGTGCACAAAGTGTGAAAATGGCCAAATGGGTATCCAAATGTGTTGACTGATTTTTGGTTTGACCAATAATTTGACTTGTTTGACTATGTGATCGGTGTGATGGTTGACCTTGATTTGTGTAATGAAAAATGTACTATTTTTAAAATTTGAATGAACATTCACCGTGAAAGGGTGAAATGGGTGTCCAAAAATGTAATTTGTTTTTCATTTCGTTATGTGTTGGCGAGTCGTGTGGATGTGTGGTGTGAGATGCATGTTTGCGAGGTTTGACTTTGTTATGTGGCGTGAATGGTATATTGTTTTCATATTGTGTTTGGATTTTCATTGTAAAAGGGTGAAATGGGTATCTAAAAATATGATTTGTTTGGTGTTTTGGATTGTGTTGGTGTGTTTTGGAATTGTGTGCCACAAGGTGTATGTGGATGAGTGTGAATGTTTTTTTGGGCATGAAATATGTACTATTTTTGGAATCCACTTGAACTTTCATCGTAAAAGGGTAAAATGGGTATCCAAAAATGTGATTGGTTTGTTGTCATGTGATGTGTTTGTGGGTGTTGGAACCGTGTGTCTTGAAATATGTGTTTGTGTGTCGCATGTTGTCTTGTGTGTCAAAAAAGTGTTGTTTGTGTATGGGGAGACAATTTTGCCATGAAAGGGCCTAATGGGTGCCCAAAAATGTCCTTCCTACTGATTTCATAGGGTGGCATGCAAACTGGACTGGAGTTCGCATGGCGGCATACGAACTAAATTTTTTTTTTGATGTATGAGATATGTTGTATGAATGTTGTATGTAATGATTGTTTGAATGAAATGATGAGAATGAATAGAATATGTATGTGGAACTGATAAAAAATTATGTGATGTTTGTGGATGAAACAAATGAAGATGATTGAGTTGTGGCATCATGTGTGATCATTGAGAGCTATCCTTGGGAAGGCCTATGACAAGGTGGATGTAGAGTGGATGGGTAGGGTGTGGATGAAGGGTGTATGGGATGTGTTGAGTATACATGCCAATAGGGCATATATTTCAGCATTGTGTGAGAGGTGGAATCCATACAAGAACACTTTTCACTTTCCTACAGGTGAGATGACCATCACACTAGAGGACATATATAGGATATATAAACTACCGATAGAAGGCATTCTAGTGAAGGTAGCAGTGAATGGGATGCAGAAGGAGGTATTGCAGTGCACATTTAGTGCAAAGTGGAGAGAGGTAGATTATGGAAAGGGAGTGGATTATGAGTACTATTGGTACAAGAAGATGTTGTCTAATCGCCATTGTGCGATGATGCTTATGATATCCACATATGCTCTTCCAGATACCTCAGGAGTAAAATTCTCCTAGAATATGATGGATGTAGTATGTGAGATGGTAGAGCATGAGGTAGTGTTTGCATGGGCACCTACACTATTGGCACAGGTATATAGAGAGTTGCATGATGTAGTGCGAGTGACGCAGATGGGTTTGAGTTGGAGCCCATTGCTATAGGTTTGGGCATGGGAACACATCGTAGTAGAGCGACCTATATTATTGCCATATAGTGTACATGCATTGATGGGTGACTTCGTACCCTATGCCTTGAGGTGGTAGATGGATGAGGAGAAGGGGATGAAGAGGCCACATGAGGGTGATTATTTATTTTGGAGGATACAATTTGGCACTTTGGAGCCTAAGCATATTAAGTGGAGGCCCTGGAAGGGTGGGGTGGTGTGGGAGAAAGATGGGGAGCATCTGGGAGTGATCCACTGAGGGTGATGGGTGGTAGGGTGGTATGCATAGTAGACAGAGTTATTTTCCTTCAGTAGGGTCATGCAATAGTTTAGGTTGTGGCAAGGGAGATCGGATGCACCTATTGAGATATATAGGAGATAGGGTGATCAAGGGAGGTGACCTATAGTGCCTCCCTTGAGTGGTGAGAGGGATCCACCGATGGTGATTCTAGACATGGATGATGCAAGGACTACTCCTGAGTATGATGCATGGTGGGCCACACAGAGTTGGGAGCCAAGAGTTGGAGTGATCGATGGTTGGGTGTAGCTAGTAGGTGGATTGCCTGCATCATGAGGACAAGCACCAGGGGGAGTTAAGCCAAAGCCAGGTGTAGGATCATAGGATGAGATAGAGGAGCCTCTTAAATGGTAGAGGTAACATCAAGATGATGGGTATAATATTCCTATAGTGAGGTCACCAGAGTGATAGGTTGGTAGCAAGGTTCAGTCCTTAGATGATATAGTGCCTATGGAGGATGAGATTGGTAGCATGGCATGTGATGTATTGGGAGAATTTCTATAGGGATATATGGTGATGATGTAAGAGGATGATGTTATATATATGGGGTACATACCTTTGACGTACATGATAGGATAGATGCTCAGGAGGAGTTGTTGATATTGAGGGAGGGCACAGTATCTAGAGTGGCGATTACATGAGAGTGAGTTATATTGGGCCCTAGATCTAGGGAAATGGAGAGAAGAGCATCAAGATTTAGAGGAGATGTGTGAGGAGCTACAAGGACATCTTGAGGTAGATCAGGTGAGGCATGTCAATATTGTAGAGGATCTATATCACCAGGTTGTAGAGATGATGGTGGATGAGGAGAGATTAAGGGTAGATATTCCCATGGTGTAAGGGGTGCAAGGTGATATGGAAGTGATTCAAGTAGTGTATGATAAAAATGTGGTAGATTTATGTACTGAGATAGAGAGGTAGCGATAGGCATGGGAGGATATTGAGCATCCAAGGGAAGGGGAGTTGGTGATGATGGATATGACCACTTCAAGTATGGAGGTAGATCATTTACGATGGGAAAAGGAGGATGTGTCAAGGTTATTCATAGAGGAGGGGGCGATGAGGATGCAGTGTGAGCTTACCTTAGTTTTATTTGGGCATGCACATTTATATTATGATGGGTCATGATCAAGATCAAGATCATAATTATGAACACAGATGTAGATGCAGTAGATCTAACAGAGCGCACCATCTATAGTACCAAGGAAGCTGAGGATAGCGGTACCATTGATATCATAGATAAGGAAATATACCCTAGATATGGATAGGGTGACAATACCTATGGTGACATAGGTGGTGGAGGTAGTTCTAGGGTTGAGTGGGGAAGTCGAGGTGCACCAGGTGGAGGCAACTCCAGAGTTGAGTGGGATGACAGAGGTGCACGAGGTGGAGCAAGCGATGGCAACTCAAGAGGGGAGTGGTGAGACTCCTAGTAAGGTTGAGATGTGTCCTGGATGTATTCCATTTTTTTGTAGCTTGAGGGCATTTTGATCATAATATATATATATATATATATATATATATATATATATATATATATATATGTTGTATGTATATATATGGATACGCTTTTTGGTGCGACTTTATATACATGTGTCATGATTTGATTTGAATGCATGTGTGATTTCTCATGTATGTGTGATGTAGAATATCGATAGGTAAATGTATGATGGATGAATATATGTGCATGTGGTAGCATTTAGGAGAATGATATCACTGTAGTGTAGATGCAATGTAGAATGATGTAATGTAAATGAATGAATGTAGGATAGATGCAATGATGCATGTATGTGTATGCTGAAATGCGTAGAGGAAGCACTCGTATCGTAGCAAAACCTATGGTAATGTGATCCATTCCATTATCTTAGGGATGTGGGATGGCATAGGGATGATGCGATAATCTTGACAATCATAGTTATAGCAATCAAACCTCATGAGGAACTGAGAAAGGTTCATCTACAACTCATAATTAACCTGACTAGGTCAAATTCTATCAGGGACCAGTGTGTGCAATGAGTGATATTCATTTATCCATTTTGAGGGAGGTGGGACTAACCCGTTGCAAACATAGCAAAAATAGCTAGCTCATCCACAAGCATGCATAGTGATCTGTACAAAAGAAGGTTGCTAATGTGATAGATGTGTCGCCACTTGTAAGACTATTCCATTGGCAGGAAGGTGCTTAGAGCCTATAGCTAGCGATGTAAATCATCCCATGATGTTATGTTAAACCTAAGGACCAAAGGAGATGAAGCATAACAATTGTGTTTCTTGGAGGCTTTTCCTTTTTTTTTTTGCCCCTCATTCTCAATTTTCAATTTGTGGTACTCTTTTTATTTTATTTTTTTGGAATGTGGATGTTGGATTTTGTTTTCTGCTTGTTTTTTTATGTTTGCTTATGCTTATCCCGTTTTTTATCCCTAGGTTGTATTTTTATCATGCAAATGATAGGATGAGTAGGGGAAACCATTTGCTAGATGGTGATATCTACGAAAGGTGTTGTCTTCCCTAGACTCAAAATTTTCTTAAAGATGTGACATATGTGAATGGTCCCTGAAATAAATTGAACCAACCAAAGAAAGCTATAAGAAGCGTAAGAACTTGTCAACTAGAGGTGATGTTTGATTGACTTAACTAGTGAGTGGTCAAAATCACACAAAATACCGTATATGCCAAAATATTGAGAAGGGGAGTGGACAGCCAAGTGGTGATGCTAACAAGTGTATATTTTAATCCTGTCATGATCACATTTCTATAGGGATAATGTACAAGCATGAATATAGATGTAAAAGAGGAATGATATATATGCAATGGATGCAATATGAGAGATGTAGTATGCAAGGAAAATATCTACAAGAGGAATTTTTTGCAACTTGAACCAGATGAGATTGGAAATAATTTCGAAAGAAATGCATATGTGAAGAGATGATGAGAAGAGGGAGTAGTGGTAATGGTTTCCCCAACATGTGGGGGGTGTAGCAAACATGAGAGAAGTATGTAAATGGGAAGATGCACATGATAATGAAGAACAAGGAAAATTAGGAGCAAAAAGAGATGTGGAGGAAAACGAGAATGAAGAAATGCAACAAAGAAGAATGAGGGAAGAAAAGAAGAAAAGAATATGAGAAGAAAAGGGAAAAAGGGTAAAATTATCATAGGTATGTAGCCGCTTGAAGCATGACCATACAACAATACCAAATAAAAATAGGAAGAAGAGACAAAGAAGGGAAATATAGCATAGGTATGTAGTCGCTCGAAGCATGACCATACAACTATGTAGGATAGCAAGAAGAAGAAAGAGAAGGGAAGAAGAAATAAGAGGAGAAAGTAAGCTAAGGATGTGTGAAGTGATGGGGATCAGGTCACGAATGACTAGGTGAAGTGATGATGCGACTAGGATTTTGGTGATTTGTGTAGTTGGATAACTGCTAGAAATAATGAGGTGTGGACGTGAAAGATTCACGTGATGGTATAGGGTGAGGTACAAGATGACATGGAGGGCTCTGAAGTCGAGTAGAAGAGAGGGCATGTTTGGGCTATGGAAGAGATTCATCAAACAACATGTCCTAGACAAGGGTTTCAAAAGTGCGACATGCATTGATGTCATGCTCTGATTGATGATGATAAATATAAAATTGGTTCTCTTTGTAGTTTCATGGATTAGGGTGCAATGGGTCAATTGAGTAGATTTTAGGTAGTACAAGGAGACCTTAGTGGAGCAATTGGTGGAATTTTTGAGAAAGTGGTGCTAAATGAGCAGGCATGGGGTATATGTATGGCTCAGGTGATGATGAGCATGAGGTACATGGGGTGGGTGCAAGTGGTTGAATTGTTGACCTAGGATTCAATGGAGGTTGTGTGTAGGAGCTAGGTATTGGAATGGAATAAGGTGAGGGAATTTAGGCTGTAGCGGAATGACATGGAGGGGAATGGCATCGAAAATGGCTCAAGTGTAACTCAAGGGTTTCGAGGCAAGAGAGGATGTGTTGGATGTCAATGGGATGGGTTATTGAATTAAGGTAGGTGGAGATCAAGTTTCCAGTGTGTAAATAGGGTTGGGATATGGTTGTAAATATGAGAATTAATGAGAATAAGAAGGAAAATATTGGAATTTATGAGTTGTTGGTGGAGCAGGCTGAAGCGAGATACTATAGAATGGATATGGAGTGTTTGGAGAATAGGTGGTATGGAGGATGGCTGTAGAGAGTGATGTGGATGAGATGGAGGAACATGCAAAGAGGTGGCTTGGAAATTATGTTGATGAAGGGATTGGTCATAAGGTGACATCCCATTTGGTAGGGGTGGAGGTAGTCCTGAAGGGTGTGTGTGAATAGGTGTGTTTCCCCTGTTAGGAGGAAAGTAGCCTAGTGAAGGTCATCAAGTTGGAGAATATGGTAGATAAGGATCTCTCACATTGACCAAGTGAGGGGGATGGTCCTCGTGCATGAGGGTATGGTGGGTGAGAGTGTTCCTCCTTATCTATAAAGGAGGACAAGGAGATCTGACTATCACCAAAGCGAGGGGAATAGAAATAATCCCTATGATCAAGTGAGCAAAGTCGAGGTGAAGTGTGATGATCTGAATGTAATGATAGGGATGACTAACGTACATGACTAGGACTAGGAGGTATTGCAAGTTTGGTCAGGCTAATCGGTATTGGAGGTAGTGTCAAAAGGTCCTGCATGATGTGGGAGTGGTATGCTGGAGGTGTAGACCTGGAATAACGTATCTCCATGGAAGATGTCATAGTTGGTGATAAGAGACCTACAAAACCAAAGATACCAACAACATAAAAATAATATAAAAAGCAAAAGTGTTTCTATTGTGTAACAAAAAGTGAAAGTTGTGTGTTCAGTGCAATGTGGGTTGTGAATCTGTGAGTGAAGTGATATATACAATATGATGATGATAGTATATTTAATTTATTGTGATGCGTACTTAGGCTAGCTAGGCATTGAATGTGCTAAGTGAATTATGTTGATAGGTCCAGGTTCTATGAGTCCTTTGAGATTTTCCAATTGATAGGCTCCTGAACCAAATTTATTATGATGATGTATGGGCCTAGCCAATTGGGAGTAAACTTGTCTCATTGTTGGTGGGGTTGACTTGTGATCTGTTGATTCTCTTTGAGAACCAGGTCATCAATCTAAAACTCACACTAGTGTACCTTACTATTGTAGGCATGGCGAAGATGGTCTTGATAGACATGGGTGTGTTCTATGGCATGGATGTGACGCTCATCCAAGAGCATCAATTGATCTAGTCTGGCTTGATGAGTAGTGTCATCATCAATGAATTCTTGCATGGATATGCGTAAAGATGGTATTTCAAGTTCTAGAGGCATAATGGATTTGAAACCATAAACCAAAGAAAAGGGTGTTGCCCCAGTGGGGGTATAGATGCTCATAAGATAGGCCCACAAGGCCAATGGCATTTGATTATGCCAATCACGATGAGATTCTATGACCATTTTACAAAGAATGGTGCAGATGGTTTTGTTAGTAGCCTCAACCTAGCCATTACCTTGTGGGTAAGAAGATATGGTGAATGTTAAATTTGGTGCATAAGGCATGAAAATTTTTGTTTTTGAATGGAGTGTCATTATCAAAGATGATTTGAAGAGGGATTCCAAAGCGACATATGATATGGTCAGTGATGAATACCACGATTTTGGCCCCCATAGTTTGAACGAGTGGGATGGCTTCAACCCACTTTGTAAAGTATTCTATGGTAGTGATAATGAATTTGTGGTTGCTTGATGAAGCAGGCTAGATCTATATGATAAGATCTAAACCCCGTTGGGAAAAGACCTGTTGAGTGGTATTTTCACCCGGTTGTGAAAGTACACTCTCCTTTAGGATTTGGGTTCCAAATCCCCTCTTGCAAAGAAGTTAAACAAACAACTTCTCCAAGGTCTCCGTTGTATTAGCATTTGCATATGTGTATTAGTAATCTCAAATAAAGATATTCAATTTAAATGCTTGGAACACCTTAGTGATTGCAAGTAACTGTAAACAAGGGGCAATGTTGGTTTATTTCATCATGAAACTTTAGTGATTGTTCATTGTTTTTTTTGGATTTTGAAAATTTTTAAATGTTTATTTTAATGCCTGAAAATAAGTTAAAATTTTTGGAAAAAAATAAAATGCAGAAAATGAAAATGAAATGCAGAAAAACTGAAAATAAAATGCACTCAGTATGATGCTATCCTGTTCTGACAAAACCGAAGATGTGAGGTCTCCATGCATGCAACCTAACCTATTGGACTTGCAAAACAAGCACAATCCCCATAGACTAAGTGCTTGGTTCCTAGGGTACGAAATAAAATTCAGATTTCAAATATTCGCCTAATGTAACCCAAAAAAAATGGCATTAACATTATCTATAAATTCGAAATCTGAAAAAATGAAAGAATAAACATTAAATCCATAGCATGCAAAGAAAATCTCCTTCTTTCTTGCCCACAAGATGCAAATTTCTGAAAACTTCTGCATTAAAAATATGTCATTTTACAATAGCAAAATTTTTGGTTTTTCCAAACCAGTCTGTGGAAGAAAAACAACTCAAACAGGTCCAGAATGGCCTTCTCGCCTTCAACTCTGCAACTCTGCTTGCAATGGTTTCCAACCCCCTCTTTGGCCTCTTTGAATGGCATATTTAAACTTCTAAAAAAAATTGTTTCTCCTTCCATGACGGTTCGTTTCATTTTTTGATGGTTGTTCGTTTCACCTTCCCTGACTGTTAGTTTCACCTTCCCTTGTATGCGTGTGCTTTGGTTTCCATTTTGTGGCCCTTCGCTATGTTTCTCCACATGGGCTTGCGTCCGTTTCCCTCCGTGTGTAACGACCATCTTAAATGATCATGTAACGCTTTGTCTTATTCATTAGATTTTGTCCTTATGTCCACGTCACTATGCAGGTCCGTTACCTTGGCGAAAATGGAACATGTCGCGATATCGTGACACTTTTGCCTCCTTGCTCTCTTTTGTTGCTTGTAGCCACGAAAATGTAACATGTCGCGATATCGTGACACTTTTTCTTTTAATGCAACATGTCGCGATATCGCGACTTACTTTTTGGCGTGAAAATGCAACATGTCGCGATATCGTGACACTTTTTCTTTTTTTTTATGCTTTGAATCGTGAAAATGCAACATGTCGCGATATCGCGACACTTTTTCTCTTTTGACCCTGACAATGCAACATGTCGCGATATCGCGACACTTTTTCTCTTTTGGCGTGATGAAATGTGGATGTTTTTTTTGGGATAATGGCTTTTTCTTTGCTTTGAAAATGCAACATGTCGCGATATCGTGACACTTTTTCTTTCTTCTTGGTCACGAAAATGCAACATGTCGCGATATCGCGACACTTTTCTCTTTTGACCGCAAAAATGCAACATGTCGCGATATCGCGACACTTTTTCTCTTTTGGCGACGATGGTGCAACATGTCGCGATATCGCGACACTTTTTCTCTTTGGCCGTGAGGTGCAACATGTGGTATCGACACTTTTTTTGGAATGGTGATATTGCGTATTTTTTTTTTCGATGGTAACATGTCGCGATATCGTGACACTTTTTCTTTTGGCCGCGAGGTGCAACATGTCGCGATATCGCGACACTTTTTCTCCTTTTGCCGTGAACGTGCAACATGTCGCGATATCGCGACACTTTTTCTCCTTGTGGTGTTTTGCTTTTTTCCTTGATCTTTAGCCTATGGGCCACTTCGGTCTTCTTGGAACACATGCAAAAAATGTGGGTCCCCAATTTTGGGGTACGTTGTGGAGCAACCACAACAAATGGCGACTCTATTGGGAAATGCTCCTGAGCATTTCGGTGAGAACTCAACCTGAAAAACACACAAACTCAAATACAAGCGTCAGAAAATATCCCAAGAATGAAACTAGACGAGAAATACATGAAGCATTAGAATTATTAAGCATCAGCTCGGTGTGTGCAATGTGCTTCATTCCCTATCGTTTGAAACTTCGATCAACTTTCCATTGTCGGTTTCACTTATGATTCGTATGCAATGTTATGAATGATTTGTGCAGGATTTGATGTATGATAAAGATGCTAGAGATATAACAACCTGCTTTGCAAAGGCTCGGACCTTCTAGTATCATGAACAAACATATTAAAACTGTCAAACCCTCTTAGGACCAAATATATGTATACTGAATTAATTTACTAGATCCCAAAGTTGGTTATGTGTCACTACCATCTTGAACCCATGTGCAAGTGTAAGTGAAATCGGAGCTTTGGGGAATAGGATTCCCAACCTAAGCGAGATGGGAATTTAACCCTATCCTTACTACTCTGATCTGGAGTTCATTACCTCATCTTGAACAAAATGATTTAACCTGTTATGGATGAAACTGTCAGGCTAGCCTATCCGTTTGAGCAGTCAATGGTCTTGCTTTTAGACAAGACATGTTGCCACGCATGAGCATACTCCACTGCCAGCCAGGCGTCTATAGCCCCGATGGAGATCAACCCCATAATCCAGGATTTGGCTCTACTTTTGATTTCTTGGACCTTGGGGATGACTACCCATCCTTGCAAGGGACATGTAGTACGATCCTTCCAATCCAATATTAATAAAGAAATGAAAAATATTTGCTTTGGAATTTCAAGTTCTTGAATGGGCAAAATAGAAGCTTTGGGGAATCGAATTCTCAACCTAAGCGAGATGAGAATTAGACCCTATCCTTACTACTCCATGAAGGTCAAATCAGAGCTTTGGGGAATTGGATCCTCAACCTAAGTTCGATGAGGATTTAACCCTATCCTTACTACTCTGATTTTAGGCTTTAAGCATTATGGGAGTGGTAAAAACCACTGTTTTAAGGATTATGTTGCATGATAGGACAGACACGAAATACTCCTTTCGCCTCACCTTTTCTTCCAAGTATGGTTTTGACCATTTTTCTCAAGATCCTCTTTAATATATGTAGAACGTGCTTGGTTCAAGATAGTTCGGGCATCAGTTCCCAACCTTAGGATCCTTTTAATATATGTTATGTAATAACCCTAAGAGGATTCGACACCTTTTCAATGATTGTATATGAAATGAAGATGCAACTGAGATGAAATGTATATGCAATGTGGAATGTAATATGAGATATGAATGCATTGCTCCTTTTGAAATGCGGATGGAGTATATATCACCTACTTTACCATAATTTATAAAACTGACAACTTCATGCATCACAAGTTCCAAACGATATTCTTTAATGTGTTTGTGATATTCGTGGAGCTTTCTGCAATACAATTCTGATGTTTCATATTCTCCTTGTCTTAGTCAACATTCATAAGGACATAAGTTGACATCTTGCTTTTTTTTTTTTTTTGAAAAACAAACCAAAAGTGTCCAAAGGACCAACACACAACTTGAAACCAAAAAAGAAATGCAAAACCAACATCAAAACCAAAAATCATATACCAATGTACCATATGGTACAAGGTGATGCAAAGCTTGGACTATCACTTTCCCGGATCCCAAACATGATTAGAACATTCCAAAAGACATATAATGTGATACACATGCCAAATGTGGAAGGAATCAAACAAAAACAAGATTAGACCAAACAATGCAACCAACTTTAACTTTCCTCTCTCACCCCACCAATTAGATTTAGTTCCATTAGTATTCCTATAGGTGAGATTCAAATTACCAAATTGATTAGACAATGGTTGATTTTCAATTCTTTCTTGTCTATTCTTTAAGGTGCAAATTTCATAATTCCATTCATGATTTAGAACTAGGCTTTCTTTATTCAAAATGAAATTTTGTAAGCAAGAGCCTATTTCTAAAAATTTCAAAGCTAATTCATTTTCCATGTTCTTAGGCCAATCAAAATTGTGCAACAATTTACAAGCATCTAGGATATTTACTAAATGGGGATCATTAAGAATTTTTATCCTAGATTCAAGAATTAATTGTTGATGAATTTGATTTAGCAATTTAAGTGCATCAAGCTCCTTTTCATTCATTAAAGTAATGTTATCAAAGGTGTGGTTAGAAATTAATCCTTGTTCTTCATTCACCTTCAATGGCATTTCATCATAAATATCATTTGAATTATACAAATCTTCACCAAAATCTTGGATGTTTGGACACAAAGGTTTAGATTTTACCTTTTTCACATTTTCATTTACCAAGATTTGGTGAGGATTTGCAATTCCCTCTTTTACCTCATGGTCTTCATATTCTTCATTGATTACTTGTTCATCAAACATACCAAAATTGGGCACCCAATTAAAAACATGCCCATCCTTTTCAACCCTCAAATATTCTTGGTCGAAGTGTATGTCAAGTAACTCATCTTCATGATCAATCACTTTCGTTGCTTCCAATAGATCAACCACTCTGTCATTTAATTCCAATTCTTTGTTCACTATCCATGGTATCTCTTCCAAAACATCCTCAAATTGTACAGGAGTTGTACTATCTTCCTTTGAGTAGGCGATTATGTTGTCCTGTATATCAATTGGCACACAAGTTTCATTAGCAGTTTTGGAGTGAGTGTAGTCTTCCCACTTCTTCCACGAATCATAGTAGTCATCCTCCAAGTTCAAGTTGTGACGTTCAACTACTTCTTCAACATCTTCCAATTCATCAATGTGCTTCTCATCAAATTCACCTTCACCTTCCTTAGATGGTTCAATTATTTCCAAAAGTGGGTCATTTTTTGAATTCCAATTTATAAGGCTATCATAGTCCAACTTGGTGACCCCTGATTCGATTTTATCACAATTTGGAGGGTGAAGAAATTTTTGATCATTAATTCCAAGCTTCTCATCGAGAGTGTCTTCCAAAAACAAGTGGTGAAATTCTATCATATCTTCAAATTCATTTATTGGTTTTCTTACAATTTCACTTTCAACCACTTCCTGTTCCAAGATTTCATCCTCTTCTTCCTCATTCTCACTCTCTTGACGATATAGAGTTTCCACCACCAAAATGTTGTCCTCTCCTTGTTGATGTTGGGGTGGACCCTCATTTGGCACAAGTTCCAAATCATCCACTTGAGCTTGGAGACAATGGGTATATCTAGCAATTTTGGGACAATTCCTTTCATTATGCTCCTTTGTATTATGCAATCTACACCCCTTTTCCCATGCAAAATCAGAAATATTAAGAATGGAACTAGAGTGACTTGGTCCTGCGAAGTATCTATCCGATTAGCAATAGGGGAAGGCACACCCCCATTGTTTGGCTTCGTATTCCACTTGTCTCCCTCTATTGTTGAAATTTTGATTTGGGTGAGGGGCATGGGATTCATACTTCTATTTTTGAACCAAATCATTACTCAATTTGTGAATCATATTTTTGAGTTCTTCAACCTCTGAATAAATCTCTTTTGGTTGAGCTATGTTATTGCTAGTTCCAATAGGATTTGCGTAATTGGTGAGATCTTGACTTAACATTTGAGTTGGATTTTGAGCCACTTGATTTGCGTAGGGATTCACACTTTGAATCGAAATTGGATTGGGGAAAGGAACTATAGCCTGAGAATTAACTGGGATGGCTCCTTGCATAGTCTGTTGACTATTTTGCAAAAATGAAGGAATGGGGGGAATGGATGTGATTGGTTGAATTGGAATGGGTGCGTAAGCGGGTGTTGATGAATATGGTTGTTGATAAGGCAAAGCATTTATGCCTGATATTTGTGGTGCCATGATCTGATTCATCATAGGAGCTTGACCATATGGACCATATTGTCCTACCATAGGCATCCGAGAAAACCCATAACTCTGGTGTCATTTGTTGTTCAATGGTCATAGCTTCATTGTAGGCTAGAGCAAGCGTGGTAACTTGAGGATTTTGCCTTGCAAACATTGCCGTCATAGGATCCAATGCCCCAAAATATATTTGCAAAGCTACTACGGGATCAATGGCAAAATGCCGAATTGCTCTATTATAGCACTTCTGAAATCTCTGATTAAAAGTTTGGATTGGCTCACCCTGGCCTCTTTTGCATGTAATGAACTGATTATAGATGATTGTGGGATCTAATGGTGACCTGAATTGGTTGACAAAAGCATCCTCCATTTGCGTCCATGACGTAATGGAACCGATAGGTAAGCAAATATACCATTCGTAAGCCACTTGGTCTAGGCTCATGGGGAAGAGTCTACAAGCCACATCTTCATGTTGAACGTGCAATCTTATCAAAACATCCCTATAGGCCTGAATATGTTCTTCTACGGTCCTTGGGCCATCCGGTTTGTATTTGGGCAAAAATCTCTCTATATTCCTAGGGATCTCGTGAATATCCCCTGCAATATTCAAAGGAATGTTATGGGCTCCGTACCAAGGAGGTGGTGGAGGTTGGGCCATTTGATTCAAAATCGATGATGATAACCCTACAAGAACCATGGAAATGGTACTGATAATTGGTACACTAGTGGCAAATGACACCACCGGTGCAAGTCCGCTAGATGCGCTAAAAAGAAGGATCTTGTAACAAGAATATCTGGTGGGACCACAATTTGCTCGGTTTTATTCCTTGGATTCCTATGAGTGGTTGGGAGGCTTTGGAATATGGTTTCCTCGGTTGTTTTGGACCTAGTTGCGATGCGATGCGGTGGGCCCAGCTTGTAAATGAAACTACCCTACAAAACCTGACAAAACTCTCAATACCTCAAAGAAAACCTGCGACACAAAGAAAATCCTGTAATTAATGAAATTCAAAGAATAACTTCAAAACCAATTTGTTAGTCATGAATGAAAGAAGGAACCATGACAAAGCAATATTCTAAAACAATGCACAATCAAAACACCTTATTCAAAACATCTTATTCCTGTATGAACAATCAAAAAGCGTTAGGACAATGCATCTACTCCCCCCCCCCTTAAACCCCCAAAGGTATATATATAAAAGGGGGGGAAAAATAATAAACAAAGGGGCGAGAAATATTCAAAATTTAAATCCCTATAGCATTTAAATCACACTGAAATAAACCAATTCGGCCCTCCTTCTAGCGCCAATCTGTTGAGTGGTATTTTCACCCAGTTGTGAAAGTACACTCTCCTTTAGGATTTGGGTTCCAAATCCCCTCTTGCAAAGAAGTTAAACAAACAACTTCTCCAAGGTCTCCGTTGTATTAGCATTTGCATATGTGTATTAGTAATCTCAAATAAAGATATTCAATTTAAATGCTTGGAACACCTTAGTGATTGCAAGTAACTGTAAACAAGGGGCAATGTTGGTTTATTTCATCATGAAACTTTAGTGATTGTTCATTGTTTTTTTTGGATTTTGAAATTTTTAAATGTTTATTTTAATGCCTAAAATAAGTTAAAATTTTTGAAAAAAATAAAATGCAGAAAATGAAAATGAAATGCAGAAAAACTGAAAATAAAATGCACTCAGTATGATGCTATCCTGTTCCGACAAAACCGAAGATGTGAGGTCTCCATGCATGCAACCTAACCTATTGGACTTGCAAAACAAGCACAATCCCCATAGACTAAGTGTTGGTTCCTAGGGTACGAAATAAAATTCAGATTTCAAATATTCGCCTAATGTAACCCAAAAAAATGGCATTAACATTATCTATAAATTCGAAATCTAAAAAATGAAAGAATAAACATTAAATCCATAGCATGCAAAGAAAATCTCCTTCTTTCTTGCCCACAAGATGCAAATTTTTGAACACTTCTGCATTAAAAATATGTCATTTTACAATAGCAAAATTTCTGGTTTTCCCAAACCAATCTGTGGAAGAAAAACAACTCAAACAGGTCCAGAATGGCCTTCTCGCCTTCAACTCTGCAACTCTGCTTGCAGCGGTTTCCAACCCCTTCTGGCCTCTTTGAATGGCGTATTTAAACTTCTGAAAAAAAATTGTTTCTCCTTCCATGACGGTTTGTTTCATTTTTCGATGGTTGTTCGTTTCACCTTCCCTGACTGTTAGTTTCACCTTCCCTTGTATGCGTGTGCTTTGGTTTCCATTTTGTGGCCCTTCGCTACGTTTTCTCCACATGGGCTTGCATCCATTTCCCTCCATGTGTAACGACCATCTTAAATGATCTCAAATCATTAAATATTCCTTATGTAACGCTTTGTCTTATTCATTAGATTTTGTCCTTATGTCCACGTCACTATGCAGGTCCGTTACCTTGGCGAAAATGGAACATGTCGCGATATCATGACACTTTTGCCTCCTTGCTCTCTTTTGTTGCTTGTAGCCATGAAAATGTAACATGTCGCGATATCGCGACACTTTTTCTCTTTTGGCCGCGAATGCAACATGTCGCGATATCGCGACACTTTTCTCTTTTGCCTTTCTCTTCTTTGATCTGTATGCAACATGTCCGATATCGGACACTTTTTGCAACATGTCGATATCGTGAAACTTTTAATGCAACATGTCGCGATATCGTGACACTTTTTCTTGTATGGCCACAAAAAAGCAACATGTCACGATATCGCGACACTTTTTCTCTTTCTCTGTATCTCTTTTTCTTTTGTGACGAAAATGCAACATGTCACGATATCGCGACACTTTTTCTCTTATGGTATCGGACACTTTTTTTTAAATGCAACATGTCACGATATCGCGACACTTTTCTTTTGGTCGCGACAATGCAACATGTCGCGATATCGCGACACTTTTTCTTCACATGTCGTGATATCGTGACACTTTCTTTGGTCGTGAAATGCAACATGTCGCGATATTGTGACACTTTTCTCTTTTGGCCAACATGTCGCGATATCGCGACACTTTTTCTTTTTGGCCGCGATGGTGCAACATGTCGCGATATCGCGACACTTTTTCTCTTTTGGCCACGATGGTGCAACATGTCACGATATCGCGACACTTTTTCTCTTTTGGTCCTGATGGTGCAACATGTCGCGATATCGCGACACTTTTTCTCTTTTGGCCGCGAAACTGCAACATGTCGCGATATCGCGACACTTTTTCTCCTTGTGGTGTTTTGCTTTTTTCCTTGATCTTTAGCCTATGGGCCACTTCGGTCTTCTTGGAACACATGCAAAAAATGTGGGTCCCCAATTTTGGGGTACGTTGTGGAGCAGCCACAACAAGACCACATGGATTGGATAGGTTGGAGTGCTTGTGATGGTAAGTGTGTGAGGTTAGCATATTTCTGACACTTGATACATCACTTTACATACTCACAACAGTCATGTTCCATTTTGGGCCAATAGTAGCCCATGCATAAAATGCATTTTGTGATAGCCATGCCACTGAAGTGGCCACCACAAGTGCCATCATGGGTTTCTTGGACCACTCACTGAGCTTTGTGTGGTTCTAGGCAATGCAAAAGAATACCATCATGATTGTGGTGATACAGGATGTCCCCCAATAGTGTGTAATGGATCACCCATTGTTTGAATGCTCGATGATGAGCATGTGGTAAGTCACAAGGTAGGAAGCCTAATTTGATGTAATCCTTAATTTGTGAAAACCAAGGATCATGTGGTTCAGTGTGGATGACATGGATGCCATCATCATCTGTGGGAGGTGAAGATGAGATAGTGGACTATGTTAGAGTATGAATGGACATGTGCATTGTGTTTGAGAGGGGGTTTTGTAGTATTAATGATCCTAAGGAAGCCATTGTGTTGATGAAATGATTTGATGAGCATGGAGTGGCTTTGATATCGTACCACTCGAGTTGGGTGAGGAGTTGTTGGGTAATTTATTTGTATTGTTGGAGGATTAGGTAGTGACATTTCCAAATCTCCTTGACTTGATTGATGATAAGGAGGGAGTCACCAATGATGTGAAGGCATCTAATGTGCATGGAGAGTGCCTACTTTAAACCAAGAATTAGAGCTTCATATTCTGCATTGTTATTTGTGTATGGAAACCCTAATTTGAATGAAAATGGGAGAGGTTCCCCATCAGGTGTGAAGAATACAATTCTTGCACCCCCAGCATGAGTGCAATGGGAGCCATCAAAGAAAAGTGTTAAGTCAGTTGGTATTTCTGGTTTGACATACTCCTCAACTTCTGTGACATGGAAGATGGAATCATCAGGAAGTTGAATAAGGAGTGGTTGATTATCAGGTAATGGAGCCTCGATGAGTTGGTCGATGATGACCTATCCTTTGATGGACTTTTGAGAAATGAACTCTAGGTCAAATTCAGTGAGGAGCATAATCCATTTAGTGGTGCGAGAGTTATGATAACTCTTGTTCATCATATATCAGAGTGGATTATCATGAGCAATGACAAATATGGTGTGATTAAGCATATAGTGGCATAGTTTTTGTGTCGCAAAGACTACAACTAGGTAGAGCTTTTCCATGTATGCGTATCGGGTTTTGTAGCTGACTAGCGTATGACTGATGTAATATATGGCTTGCTCTTGATTGAGCATGTTCTTTTGAGCTAATAATGTGCCAAGTGCAAAATCCATAGCAAAAATGTACAAGATGAATGATAGCTGTGGGTGTGGGGGAGATAGAACTGGTGATGAAGTGAGGTAGGCTTTGATTGAATCAAAGGCTTGTTGATAGTTTGCATCCCATTTGAAGGTGACCCCCTTTTGTAGAAGATGGTTAAATGGCTTGCACTTATCCGATAACTGGGTAATAAAATGATGAATGGATTGAATTTTGCCCTGCAAGCTACGTAGTTGTTTGAGATTGGTGGGTGGAGGCATCTCGATGATGGCTTTGAATTTGTTGGGGTCTACTTCAATGCCTCATTGAGAAATAATGAACCCCAAGATTTTATCGAAAGTAACACCAAAGACACATTTCTTTGGGTTGAGATGAACATTGTGTTCTAGAAGGTGATCAAAGATCTTGCGTAGATCAGCAAGATGTTGTGAATGTTCTTTGGATTTGGTGATGAGGTCATCAATGTAATATTCCATGATTTTATGCATGTAGTCATGAAAGATATAAGTCATGGCATGCTGGTAAGTTGCCCCAACATTTTTAAGGCCAAAAGGCATGACCTTATAACAAAAAGTCCCCTAGGGGGTTGTGAAAGATGTTTTGTGTTGATCGATGGGGTTGATTTTAATCTGATTGTAACCAAAAAATCCATCCATGAGGGAGATCATTTCATGACCTATGATGGCATCAACTAGTGAGTCAATGTTTGGGAGGGGGAAGTTGTCCTTGGGATAAGCTTTGTTCAAATCATGAAAATTGATGCAAACGTAAACTTCACCAGAAGGTTTAGGTACCGACACCATATTGGAAACCCATTCTGGGTAATCAATAGGTTGGATAAAATTTACATCAAGGAGCTTTTGGAGCTCAAATTTTACCAGCAACGCAATCGTAGGATGCATACATCACAATTTCTATCTGACAGGTTTGGCATCACTATCGAGAGTGAGATTGTGAACCACTAGAGAGGGATCGAGTCCAGGCATATCCATGTAGGACCAAGTGAAGACTCTGATGTATTCCTTAAGGAAGGTAGTAAACAGGATGTGCTCCTCTGATGAGAGGCTAGCAGTGAGTTTAAAAATATGTGGATTGGTGGGGTCATCACCAATATCGATGTCGATGGTATCTTCCACAAGCATGTGGGAACCATATCAAAGTTGTTCTAGGATTGGAATAAGATGGAGGTCATCGATAGCCTCGGGTAAATCAAATTCATCATCTAAATATATGTCAGTGTGATGAACCCATGGGATGTGAGGTGGGGTAGATGGTGAAGGAGCATTCATAGCATGCAAGATAGGGGGTGATAGCAAGAAGTCTTGTGGTGAAGGCATTGGTGAAATGTGAGTAAAGTCGATGAAGTTAGGGTTTGGTGTGTTGTCATGACTCGAATGAGATGTGTATCAAAGTGGTGAGAATAGATCCACATCGACCATGTTGATAGAAGTAGTAGAGGTCATAGAAGATGATGAGTCTAATGATGAAGATTCAGAAGCATGTGAACATCATGGTAGGTTTAACGGTGGATGTAAAACCATGGGTGGAGATCGAGGTCGAGTTATGGAGTGATGAAGCTATCGGTAAGTAGGCAATGGTATGGCTAGATGTATCGGTGATGGAGGAGGAGGTGAAGTGTTGTGCTCTAGATAAGGAGCCATGAGGGACAAGGTAACAAATTTGTCAACTAGTACATCAATACAATAAGCGGATGTGGTGTCAGCAAAAGATGTTTCTTGGAAGAAGTTGCATGGAATGGTGATGGTAGAATGAGGAGATGGACTCTCATCTAGGATATCCATGTTGATGTATTCTTCCAATGAGTGTGTAGGAATTGGTGTGGGATGTAGAGAGAGATCTTGAAGTTCATCCTCAAGCGTATGAATGGTTGTAGGGTGATAACCTAGGCTAGATTTGTCTATGGGTGATTGAACATGGGGGTTGATAGGCATGCGTAACCCTTGCTCATAGTGGCCTAGTCCAAATCCACGCCAATGAAAATATTGAAGGTAGTGTAAGGTGAATTGAGGGTTGGACATGTGGTCAAGAGTGCCATAGAAACTAGATTGTAGTGGTGGAGGCATAGTAGCTAGGAGCGATGAGTCTAGACCTGCATACATAAAGTTGGTATGATTTTTGGGTGGACCAAGTGGTATGATAGTACCAATGGTCAGTATTGAAGTTGAAGGATGACCAAAATCATGGGTAGATTGGATTATCGAGGGTCAAACATGAGCATCATGAATATTATAGTCATCGGACCTAAAATTTGTCATGAAAATTGACACTCGAGGTATCGTACATGTTGGGGATTGAGGTGGTGAATCATAATCAGAGGAAGATGATGCTAGTTAGGAATCATGAATGATAGTAGGAGAAGAATGGAGTAATTGGGCATCTAAGTGGGAGGCTCATTGTTCCCAATCGTGGCATTCAATCATGATGGAGGGAATGGGATGGTTCACATGTGGGAACTATGTGGTGAGGGGAGGAGGCGTAGGTGTCGGGCTATGAGAAGATGTAAAAGACCATGGTCATGGATGAAAAGGAAGTGGGGGTGTTTGAGGAGTGGGAAGGAGAGGAGGTTCTATAGAGGAAGATGTGTGAGATGTAATAGGAGGCCATGATGAGGGTGGTAAAAAAGGCATAGGCATGGGAGGTAGATCCATGGAAGAAGATGATTGAGAAGGAGGGGGAGGCCATGAGGAAGGTGGTAAGAAAGGTATGGTAGTAGGATGAGGTTCCATGATAGAGGATGAGAGTGGTGTGGACATAGATGGAGGGGAATGTGTATGTGTCCCTGATGATTATTGTGGTGATGAGGTTGGTGTAGAAGAAGATGTAGATGCTCCCACTGAATGATGAGAAGGAATGGGAAGAACCTAAGTAGAGGATGATGAGGGTCCTGGTGGAAGGTCTACAATGTTGCAAAATTTGAAGGGGTCCCCATCGGTAGGAACACAATGAACAAGTCCTTCATAGACATACTTGAGACAATGATGCAAGGTAGAGGGAACACATTGCATGTCTCTAATCCATGGATGTCCGAGCAAGATATTGTATTGCATCTCACCTTGAATGACATGGAATAAAATGGAGATGGTACAGATACCTACATGGATAGGTAGGACAATGGAACCTATAGTGGGTCACATGGAACCATCGAATGCATGAAGGTCGAGCGATGGGGTGGTAAAGTGAGTAGGTGGAATGTGAAGGTGATGTAGGGTGGTAGTAGAAATGATACTGATAGATGAATTGGTATCAATGAGGATATGCTTGTAGGTGATATCATTGATGGTTGCTTGGATGTGGAGAGGAGGATCAACTCCTTCGCCTATGAGCTCTGTAATCTCATGGTCATGGAAACTAATAGAAGGTTGAAGGTAGTATGGGATGTTCCCTATGAAGTTCACAAATGCATTTGTGTCATGGGTTTCAAGGTCAATGGATCGAAGGATGTCATTCAATGCCTCACGATGGGGTTGAGATTATTGTAAGAGGTTAAATATGGATAGCCTGGCTAGGGTATTATGTAACTGATGTGTAAGGCTACCATGGATAGTGATGATGTTTTGTGGTAGGTATGGTGAAGCATTTGAGGTTATAGAGGATTGTAGAGAAGTAAAAGGTACTAGAGGGGATACTACAGGTGCATCCTGGCATGGTGGATAGCATTGAGTGTGAGTTGTAAGGTTGATCATGCCAACTACACCATGTGAGGAGGGGTCTCATTGAACATTGTTAACCTATCTGGGTTGCCCTTGGGGATTGGATTGGGCTCCTTGGGGATTTGTCCCCCTATGTTTAGGTAGTGGGTTTTGATAGATACCCAAATTTTGGTTTTGTGGTGCGAGGGGGTTTGAGACCTGAATGGTACCTCGATCAATGAGGTCTTGGACAAGACCATGGAAGGAGTGATAAGATTCTATATCATGGTCACGTTATCGATGGTATGCATAGAAGGCCTACTCAATATACCCCCAAGGCTTGGGTTGATTTGGATCAATAGGTTAAATGTCTGGTAAGGTAATATGACCTACATCATATAATCTCTAGAATAGAGCTAGCAAGGGCTCAGAGAGTGGGGTCAAATTGCACTATGGAAGCTATGGATGAAGACTACGAGTCTATTGTGGTTTAGGTGGAAGGGGTGCATTAGTTTGGAACAACTACTACTATGGAGGGGGAGGTCATGAGATGGATGAAGAAGCTGGAGAAGTTGTTGCTACCTGATTAGTTTATGGTGGTCTAGGGAAGGGTTGATTTGGTGCATTTTGGTTGAAGCAAAATTTGGAGTTGTAAGATGGTTTTTGCCTAAGCTTAATCTTGCCAGATTGGACTTTGATGTCCTCGATAACCTTGGCTTGAGTGATAGCTTCCTCAAACATGTGGCTTTGATGAAGTTGCAAGGAAGTGGAGATATGTTTGTGACAACTCTTGGAGAAGAGTGTAACTAGTTCAGTAGATGGGAGGCTATGAGCTAGGTCATGGATGATCGATCTCCATCGAGAGATAAATTCTGTAATGGGCTCATCATCGGCCTATCGTAAGGTGTAGATGTCAGAGAAGTTGGTTTTATTTTTTATATTAATGGAGAAATATTCTAAGAATGAATTGGCCAACTACTCAAAGGTGAATAGGCTATGGCATGGGAGCATGTTGTACCAGTCAAGGGCTTGTCCCCCAAGTGAGAGAGAAAAGGTACGTAACATGAGGGGATCGCTACTATGAAGTTGATAGCAAGTAGAGTGGTAATTGTTGATGTGTTCATGGGGGTCCTCTTTACCTTTGTACTTATCAAATTTTGGAATCTCAAAGTGGTATGGGTAAGGAGGAATGGGAACTGATGGGTGAATTGGCTCATTGCACAACTCATTGTATGTGGGTTTTTGGGGCCCATAACTAGTTGTACAAAGATTTAGCATCTTAACTTCCTCTTGCAAGAGTTGGAGCTTGGGTGCTAGAGGTGTAAAGGATTGTGTTGAGGTGGTTGTAGCCTGAGAATGGGGTGGGTATTGGAGTTGTTGTTCTTCCCAGTGTGGAGAAGGAATGTATTGCAACTATGCCTATGGATGTGGTTGTTGAATGGTGTAAGATGTCAAAGTGGATGGGACACTCTATTGTGGAGCAGGCATCTATTAGGGATAGTAATATTGTGGTTGTAGGGTTTGCAATTGTTACATAAGGATCTATTGGAGAGGGGCCTACTGTAATGGTTGGGTAGTAGGGGATGATGACCAAGAAGGAGGTGTCATGAAAAATGTAGGTCCAATAGATGGTGGTGGAGGTAGTGGTGTCTGGATAGATGGTGCAAGTGGTGGGTGAGATGAGGTGTCAAAATATGGTACCTACATCTGACTAGAAGAGTGATAAGTGGAGAAGCTAGGTTGAGTAGAATAGCATGGAGGATTAGTGGGATAGGATGGGTGTCATGGATCATAGGTAGAAAGGGGACTGGAAGATGGAGCCCAAAATGGAGGAGGTGGAGGGAGTCAAAAAATGGAAGTAGATGAAGATGGTGGTGGAATAGAAGATGGCATACCATACATTCTAGGAGGGTGGGATGTAGGTGGAGGTAATGATGAGGAAGGAGTGTAGGCCTCAAAGGTAGGAGCCTGAGAAGATGGCATGGTGAAAGTGTTCACACATGATTGAGGAGATGGGGTCTGTTGATGTTGTTGATATTGGAATTGTTGTGAGGGAGGAGGTGGTTGTGATATGACATCGAAGGATGGGAAGAAGGATTGTTGGGAAGGTGGTGGTTGTGACACTTGAGAAGTGTACTGATATGATGATGTGGGTGGTGTATATTGTTGTTGTAATGGAGTTTATTGTGGGGGGATTTGAGGTGAGGGTATCTGAGTGCTCGAAGTGGAAGATGAGGGATCTGAGATCATCCCTATGGTAGGGGTGAATGATGCAACCTCGGGGTGAGTATGGTTGAGCAAGGAGGAGTCATTCTCGAAGAGGGAATGAGATAGGCTCTAAAAGAAAGGATGTGCAAAGGTAGGTGAGGTAGGTGGAGTTTCCTCATTGATAGTGAAGAAGGGAGGTGGGTGTCCTAGAGTAGTATAGATGATGTGGTCATAAAATGTGGAAGGTGGATTAGGTGAAGGTGAGTAGGGAAGAAGTGGATGATCTTCATTGGATGAGGTGGTGAGGGTATCACTTGGGGTAGAAGTCTCACCATGAGACATAGTGTGTATGTGAAGTGAGTCAGAACCTATAAGGAGGTTTGTAGTGAGTGTGGATTTACCCCTTGTGACTGAAGGGGGAGGAATGGACTGACTGGAAGTGGCACAAGAAGCCTCCTCCTCAAGATGTGCTTGCTCGTGTGCTTGACTATGGGTGACAATAGGCATGGTGTTGTGTACTATGAATTGGTGCTCAAAACTACCCAAAAATAGAAATCTGAGGTTTTAGGTGTGCTCTGTGTGAGATTTTTGGGTAACCCTATGAAATTTGGGAAGTTTATGTGTATCAAAATAGAGTTCGCATGCCGCTATGCGAACTAGGAGCTGGTTCATAGGTTGACCTATGAACTAGACTCAGACTATGAATCTGATAGGAAGCCAAAAGTGATAGGCTATAAACAGCCAATAGATGGGTTGCTAATAGGTGAATGTGCTGAAACCAATTTTGTGAGCATGCAAACAAAGCGTAACTAGAATCAGTGCTAAAAATAGAAAAATAAATGTTCATTTGTTTTGTGTGTTTTGATGTTGAAATATGCCTCTAGAAAATATCACGAGAAGTGGGGTGAAACTCTAGAAATAATAGGAATGTCATCGGCATAGAACCTCCTACAACACCCAAGGGTGCACAGAATAGAACAGTGTCTCAATAGGAAAATGGCGACCTAATGTAAAGGTGCAGTAAAATGATAACCAAATAAGGGGGAACTCAAAATGCTCTAATGAGTCCAAAAGCCTCTCACGAGAAGAGGTGGCACTGTCTAAGACCTACTACCAGCATACCCATGCTTTCGCTTCACCCTCGGGTGGGCTTAGTCAAGAACGATAGTTACCTGTTCACTAATTATGTGAGCCTTGTGAACAAAGGCGTCTAACCCTATCCTACTCCGAAGGTCCCTTCCGGTGATGAATTCTAGAAAACCAGTCTCAAGAGTAGGGGATTTTCTGGTGATGAAGTCTAGAAAACCACTCCTGGGGGCTACTATGGTGTCTAGGGGGTGAGCTGGTGGAAGGAGATGAATTCCAACATCACCAGTCTCGAGCGATGGATTGGGGATGAAGTCCAATCTCACCACTATGTATGCCACATGGGTGTGTGATGGTGTGTTTGCTACCACTGAGGTGAAAGCAAAACAACTAACTAGATGCCTTTTCAAAATGAAACTAACCCTAGATGCGTTTTCAAAATAAAACTATCCTAGATGCATTTTTGAAAAGAGAAAACTAACCTAGATGCATTTTGAAAAATGAAATCTGATCTAGAAAGCACAAAGGCAAGCAAAGAGGAAAGAGATGTGAAATCCTAGTTTAATGTCTTGAAAAGAGATTGAAAAATTTACCTAAATGCGATTTTGTGAAAGAGGTTAGAAACCTTAATCTAATGACATGAAAAGAGATTGAAATGTGATTTGCAAAATTTGAAAGAAATTGAAATGTATCCTAAGGATTTGTTGGACATTTTAATTCCCTAAGTCAATGTTGTCATTGATTTCACCAAATGAGGCCATCAGTAATTTCAGAAGGAAATAAAGGCAACAAAGATGGTTATTTTATATCCAGCAAGAAGGCAAAAGATCAAGGGAAACAGTGCAAAATACAGAAGTTAAAATGAGTTGTAATATTTATTTTATAAATTATTTAAATTCAGCATGAATTTAAATTTTATAAATAAATATTAAAGGTACTTTATTGAAGGATTAATATTATAATGGTGGTTATTATAATATTAAAATTGCCATGGTGAAAACCCAAATAAAATAATTATCATCCTTATTATAATATTTCATAAGGTAAGGGGTTTTATAAAGTCCAAAAGTATTTTTTATTAAAACCCAAGGTTAGGTTTACTAAGGCTTTCGAAGCCTTAAAGCATCGACGTAATGCATTTCAATAAAATTTCCGACGTCTAGACAAAGGAGGAAGGGAAATATAAATACATGCCCAAAGTTGTTTATTATCTATCCTTGCTCGATTGATTATTGAGTTGCACATGCAAAAAATGAGCTTGTGGTTAAAACGTTTGGAAAGGAGAGTACAGGATAACGTGGAGATATACCACTCCCAATTCGCATTGGGCAGTATGGCATAGTGGTAGCTTGGAAAGTGTGAAGGCATTGGTAGCATGGAGGTTGTGCGTTTGATTCTTGCGAAGAAGTTTTTGGTGGAGTTTTTGTGGAAGCGCCAAGGTACAAGTTTTTAAACATGGGCAAGGAAAGTGCAAAGAGGAAGCACGTGGTGCTTCCCCCTTTGCAAACTAGCGTGTAGCTCATGTGGTAATCTTAGACATGGCTAAGGCGCTCATGGTGAGGGCAAGATGTGAGGTCAAATCCCCTTGAGGAAAGTACATTTTTTTGTTAATTAATTTTATGGTTATTCCCTAAGGTTGGAGTGATAAGAATGTTATCAGGTTTATTAATGTTTTAATAAACTTTATTAATTAGAGGTTGTTGTGATTATTTCTGAAGGTGAAGTTTTGATAATTATTTGAGCTTTATTATTTGGAAAGTATTATTTTGAGATTTATATTTTAGGAGGTATAAGGATTTATGGTAAAGTGTTAATTGAGATTTATTTTGAGACTTGTTGATTATTATTTTTTATAAGGGTTTTCTTCTAAAAGGACTTTGGTGGATGTGAAAATTAAGTTGGAGTAAAAAGGTGTATTTAAAGTTGTATATTGTGATTTTAATTGAAGTCCTCTAACCCTTATGTGATTTTGAAAAAGAGTTTTTGTGAGGTGTGACAGATTTTGTGGACAACTTCTTGGAAACAAAAAAGTATGGGTAAAATTCTTCTATATTGAGTTGGTTGATTGGATTGATTGAAAATTAAGTTTGGAGTGAAAAGGAATTGATTAGGGTTTTATTTTCAAAAGTGGTTGAGTTAATGCTTCAAGGTTTTTTGAATTGAGAGTTGTGATTAAGCCTTGTTTTATTAGCATTTTTGTTGAAGCCAATTGGTTATGCAAAGAACTTGAACTTGAGTTAGAAAAGAACATGAGTATCATTGTTATGTGATATTTTTTGTTGAGCATTGTTGAAAATATTTTTAGTTGGTTGATATATGCTTGGACTAGGGTTTTGTGAGAAAAGGTTATTCCTTGAGGTGATTGGTTGAGTAGAATTAGTTGAGCCTAGTCAAGTGGATGTGAAGTGGTTGTTCAAGTTCCATGAAACAAAATATTCTATATTCTGATTTGAGTTGTGATTGAGAATTGAATATAGAACATATTGAGTCTCTAACAATTCTCTTTATGCTTCTATGATTTTGAGTCAAGAAAGTGATTGAGCATTGAGTATAGAACATATTGAGTCTCTAAAAATTCTCTTTATGCTTCTATGAGAATGAGATGAGAAATTTAGTGAGCATCGAGTATAGAACATATTGAGTCTCTAACAATTCTCTTTATGATTCTATGAGAATGGACAAGTTTTGTATGGACTTGTTAAGCTGATTTGAGGTAAGTCTTTGAGAAGGCTTGTGGACTAATTTTGAGTGAGATTTTGTGGAAGCTTGAAATGAAGATTTGAGCAAGTCCTAGAGAGGACTTATTGAGCAAATTTGGACAAGTTCTGTGTGAGCTTGTTGAACAAATTTGGACAAGTTCTATGTGAGCTTATTGAGAAGATTTGGACAAGTTTTGTGTGAGCTTGTTGACCAGATTTGGATAGGTTCTATGTGGACCTCTGAGAAAATTTTATCAAGTTCTGTGTGAGCTTGTTGAGCAGATTTGGACATGTTCTGTGTGAGCTTTTTGACCAGATTTGGATAGGTTATGTGTGGACCTATTGAGCAGATTTTATCAGGTTCTATGTGGACATTTTGAGAAAATTTGGATAGGTTATGTGTGGACCTATTGAGCAGATTTGAGTAGGTTTTGAGTGGACCTGTTGAGCAGAGTTGTGCTAGTTCTAAGTGAACCTATTGAGCAGATTTATGCTAAATTGAATGTACTATGTTTAGTGTGAGAGATTGAGCAGAGTTGTGCTAGATCGACTGGACTATGTTTAGTACAATATTGAGATAGAGCTTTGGAGGTGACATAGCAAAGAGGACAAAGTCTCTAGTGGATAGATATCCATAAACTAGGGAATTGAGGACCAGTTTTTTGAGTGAGGACAAGAGTCTTCAAGTGGAGAGAGATACATAGTCAGTGTGTTGGAGGTAGATTCTTCTAGAGGATCACCAACCAAAGCAGAGGAGGATTTCTCTTGTGGATAGATATCCACATCCAGATTTAGGGGATCAACATCTACTTTTGACAGAGGTCCATAAACATTGTAATTGGGAAGGATTCCCAAGAGATTATTTGAGAAATATTTAGAAAAAATATTTTCTTTATGGAGGTAGCCCACTTTGGGTGAACCACATTAAAATTTGTGTCTCTATTATGTATGGTGTTTTTGTGCATTGCTTTGATTACTGTTATTGATACTGCTATATATACACTGCATAATATTGATTTGAAAAGAAAAGATAAAAAGTGGTCTTATATTTTTCACCCCCATCTCATTATAAGCTTGTGTTCTTTAATTGGCATCAGAGCGGTTTCCTTCAGAAGAGTTTGATAGCTTGAAGGGAAAACGGTCTAAGAACACAATTGATCAAAACGATCAAAGGGACGGGTCCATTAATAATGTAGTACTAGTATTTGATTGAAGTGACTTCTTGTATTGGTGTATTCTAATGATATTTCACCTTATGGCACTTGGCAATGAAGTTTGGGATGTAGTGGAACTAGGATATGATTTAGCAATCAATCCTCCTATAGAAAATGAAGGTAAGCTTATAATGCATGTAAATTCAAGAGCTATGAATGTAATTATAAAAGGGTTGCATAGATCAGAATCTATGAAGGTTATGGAGTGTACAACAACAAAATATATGTGGGAACTGTTGCATGCCATATATGAAGGAGATAAAGTGTCAGGAAAGCTAATATCAAAAATCTCAAAGGAGAATTTGATAATATAAGAATGTGGGATGACGAAAAAATTTGTTACTATCTCATCAAGGTTGATGAACTTATACATGAGATGAAAGGTCTTGGAATGAAGGTTGATGAATCTTATGCTTGTGATAAGATATTGAGAACTCTTCCAAAGAGGTACAGTGAAAAGGTTTTTGTTATAGAAACATCAATTGATAGTGATTCTCTGACAAGGAATTCTTTGCTTGGCATTCTTACGATTTTTGAGATAAGAACAAAATATCCTATCCCTCCAAAAGAGGTTGCATTCAAAGTGAACGAGAAGATGAAGGGTAAAAATTTAGAATCAAGCAGTGAGTCATCTAGTGATGAAGAAGCTAACTATGGTATAAGATATGAAGGTTCCAGAAGACCTATAGATCTAAGATCTATTAAGTGTTTCAATTGTGGAAAGTATGGACATTTTGCAACAGATTGTATAGAGACAAAAAACAACAATGATGAAGAAAAATAGGACCACAAGTACAAGGAATTAGAAAGATACAAGCACCAAAAGAAAAGTAAGTATGGACAAAGCAGACAAGGAAATAAGTTCTTCCAAATACAAAAAAGAAGCTACTATGCAGATAATGCAAGTAAGTACTCAAATGATAGTGATGCTAGCATTTCAGACAATGATATATATGAAGTCCTATTTATGGTTAAAGAGAAATAACCAATAAATAAAAAGACTCTAATTATTCTCAAGTGTTTTAGATGTGGTAGATTTGGACATCTTGAAGATGATTACACAAAGGATGGTTATAGTTTCAGTGATGATGATTTTGAAGATGCACTTGAAAGACCAGATGAAAATATTCTAATGGCATTAGAAGAAGAAGTGAGTGATCCTATAGAATATAAGCCAAAATAAATTAATGATATGGACAAAGGCAAACAAATAGAGGATTATTCAGTAGAAAATGGTTATGATCTCAAGGGAGAACTTATCTATGCCCTTGACATAGTAAAGAAGGTAAGAAAGCAACACTCTAATCTTGAAATTCAATTTCAAGAATGTGATGAAGAAAGACAATTGCTCATAGAGGATCTAGAAAAATCAAAGGCTAAAGCAAGCAAGTTCAAATATAAGTTAGAATCAAATATCTTGTAATGTGAGAAGTTAGCACAAGAAGTGGTTCTACTAAAGGAAGATGTAGAAGACTCCAATAATAAGCTATACAAGTATGTAAATAGTACAAAGAGTGTGGATAAAATAATCAAGATACAAAGAGGAGCAACAAACAAGACAGGTCTTGGTTCAAAATAATTTCAAAAGAAAAAGGAAGAATAGTCTACTTCAAGTCTTGAAGAAGAAGAAACTTTAGAAGAAGATACATCAGAAGAAGACAGTTTAAGTGGGAGTGAGACATCATAGGATGATTTGGACAACAAAGAGTTCAACAAATATAGGAATAATGCACAAAGAAGATACATATGGAAAAAAATCAGAACGGGAGACCAATGAGGTCAATACAAGGAAGCTTCAATGGAAGATGTTTTTCATGTCACAAGTTTGGGCACATGGCTTCATAGTGTAGGACACATGAAAGATAGGAATATGGGAAAGGACATATTTTCCAAGGGTATTGCTATTCATGTAATGAGTTTGGTTACAAGGCAATGAATTGCAAGATTCATGACAGAAGAATATATTGTTTCACTAGGAGAAATCCTAAGACAGTTGCACCTCAAATGAATAACAAAATTAAGTGTTATAAGTGTAATAATTATGGTCACACAACAAGATGGTGTAGATAAAATATTCCAAAAATAGGTATGGACAGAAATAGGAACATGAACAGGAACAAGAATATGAATAGGAATAGGAACATGAACAAGAATAGGAGCATGGATATGAACAAGAACAGGAACATGAACAGGAATAGGAGCATGGATGAGAACAAGAACAATAACAGGAACAAGAACATGGATGAGAACAAAAATAGGAATAGGAATGATGACAGGAACAGGGATGATCACTTGGAAAGAAATAGTCAAAGGATCCAAAAAACTCAGAAAATAAGAGAACAAGATAAAGGTAAATAAAAGTGCTTTCGGGGAGTAGAAATACTCCCACCCTAGAATTAACCACCTCATATTGATGTGGTGGATGGGCTAAGCTAAGAGGCTTATTCTTAGCCTCGATCCCCAAAGGTGACCCTTTTCCATTGATGTCAAAGGGGGAGAGATTTGTGTGATTTGTGTATTTGGGATAGATTGGATATGGGGAGAGATTTGATATTTGAGAGAGCATTTTCCCAGGGGGAGAAATGTCCTAAGGGGAGTAGAATAAAAAGAAATTTCAGGTTTCAGTAAAAATAATATGGGTTACCATCAATGACAAAGAGGGAGATTGTTGGAAATTTTGAGTCCCTAAGTCAAAGTTGTCATTGATGTCACTATATGAGGTCATAAATAATTCTAGCAGGAATTAAAGGCAACAAATAAGGTTGTTTGATATCCAACAAGAAGGTAAAATATTGAGGGAAACAGTGCAAAAGACGGATGAAGAACACAAGCTTATACTGAGAGGGGGGGTGAATAGTATAAGAACACTTTTTACTTTTCTTTCCTAGTATTAATCAATATAATCAATGGCAATATCAATAGCAATAACCAAAGCAATGCATAAATCATCACACATAATATAGACACAAATTTAACATGGTTCACCAAAATATGGCTACCTCCATGGAGAAAATATTTCTTCTAAATATTTCTTAAATAATCTCTTGGGAATCCTTCCCAATTACAATGTTTATGGATGTCTATCCAAAGGAGATGTTGATCCCCTAAATCTAGTTTGTGGATCTCTATCCATAGGAGAACTCCTTCTCCTCTGCTCTAGTTGGTGATCCTCTAGAAGACACTACCTCCACTACATTGATTATGGATCTCTCTCCACTTGAAGACTCATGTCCTCACTCAGAAGACCTATCCTCAATGTCCTGGTTGATGGATCTCTATCCACTAGAGAATCTGTCCTCTTTACTCTATCACCTCAAAATATCTATCTCAATATTATACTAAACATAGTCTAGTCGTTCTAGCACAAATCTACTCAATATCTTACACTAAACACAGTATATTTGGTCTAGCACAAATCTACTCAATCTCTTGCACTAAACATAGTTCATTCGGTCTAGCACAACTCTGCTCAATATCTTACACTAAACTCAGTACATTCGATCTAGCACAAATCTTCTCAATATCTTACACTAAATACAGTTCATTCGATCTAGCACAAATTTGCTCAATCTCTTGCACTAAACATAGTTTATTAGGTCTAGCATAACTCTAATCAATCTCTTACACTAAACACAATTCATTCGGTCTAGCATAAATCTACTCAATAGGTCCACTCAAAACCTATCCAATTTTGCTCAATAGGTCCACTCAGAACCTATCCAAATCTGCTCAACAGGTCCACACATAACCTGTACAACTTTGCTCAATAGGTCCACACAGAACCTGTACAACTCTGCTTAACAGGTCCACACAGACCCCGTACAACTCTACTCAACAAGATCACACAGAACTTGTCCAATTTCTTCTCAGTAGGTCCACTCAGAACCTACTCAAATTTGTTCAATAGGTCCACACATAACCTGCTCAAAACTGCTCAATAGGTCCACATAGAACCTGCTCAACGGGTCACTCAGAACCTGCTCAACTCTGCTCAACAGGTCCACACAGAACCTATACAAATATGCTCAAAAATCTCACACAGAACTTGTCCAAATCTGCTCAAAAAGCTCACACAAAACTTGTCCAAATCTGCTCAACAAGCTCACACAGAACTTGTCCAAATCTGCTCAATAAGTCCTCTCTAGGACTTGCTCAAATATGTATTGCAATCTTCCACAAAATCTCACACAAAATCAGCCCACAAGCCTTCTCAAAGACTTACCTCAAATTAGCTTAACAAGACTACATAGAACTTGTCCAATTTCATAGAATCATAAAGAGAATTGTTAGAGACTCGATATGTTCTATACTCAATGCTCAATCACTTTCTCAACTCAATATCATAGAAGCATAAAGAGAATTGTTAGAGACTCGATATGTTCTATTCTAAAATCTCAATCACTTTCTTAACTCAATCTCATAGAAGCATAAAAAGAATTGTTAGAGACTCAATATGTTCTATTCTCAAAACTCAATCTCAACTCAAATTAGAATATAGAATAGTTTGTTTTATGGAACTTGAACAACCACTTCATGCATTCACTTGAATAGGCTCAATAAACTCTCATCAACCAATCACTTCAAGGAACATACTTTTCTCACAAACCCTAGTCCAAGTATGTATCAACCAACTCAAAATATTTCCAACAATGCTCAACAACAAATCTCACATAACAATGATACTCATGTTCTTTTCAAACCTTAGTCCAATAATATATCAACCAACTCAAAATGCTTTTGACAATGTTAAACAACAACTCTCACATAACAATGATACTCATGTTCTTTTCAAACCCTAGTTCAAGTTCTTTGCATAACATCTCACTTCAACAACAATGCTAATAAAAAATTCTTCATCTAACAATGATACTCATGATATTTCCAAACCCTAACTCAGGTTTTTCACACAACCAATGGCTTCAACAACAATGCTAATAAAACAAGGTTTAATCACAACTCTCAATCCAAAAAACCTTGAAGCATTAAACCAACCACTTTCAAAAAGGAAACCCTAATCAATTCTTTTTCACTCCAAACTTAATTTTCAATCAAGCCAATCAACCAACTCAATCAAAGAAGAATTTTGCCCATACATTTTCTTTAATAGGAGTAGACCACACAAATTTGTCACACTTTCAATCACTTATTTTCCAATCTCAAAAGGGGTTAGTGGATATTTATTTTCTCAATAAATCACAACACAAAAATAATATCAACCAAAATACACCTTATCACTCCATCTATAAAATAATACCCAACATATTTCAAAAATAATCTCCTTGGCAAATATATCTTTCAAAATAAAATCAACTCTATTAAAGTCTTACTTCTCAAATATCCAAACTTTATTAACTAAGACTTTAATTAAAATAATACCTAAACTCCTTATGCCTCCTAACTTTATTTCCAATCAATAATTCTCAGCTAGCAATTTTCCAAATAATAAAAACCTTTTAACTCCCAACTTTGCTAATTAAAAATAATTAATCATCAATCTCCTAACTCCAACTTTAGGCAATATTATTCAAATGCTCAACAAAAATATTACCTCTACCTTGGAGGGGATTCGAACCCCTAAATCTTCCCACAACATGTGCCTTAGCCATGGCTCTACTACCATACGAGCTAAGCACTCGATTGGAGCATTGATAGCACCACATGCTCTAAGTTCCTTATGCTGCCAGCAAAGACAAAAACGTGCATAGCACTTTCAACACCAACCAAATTACATCTTGCTAGGATTCGAACATAGCTCAACGTTGCCATAAAAACTTAACCAATGCCTCCTTGCCACTACGCCACGCTTCCCAGCTGGCTTGAGGGTTTAAATGTGCTTTAGTTTATTTCAAGCGTCGTCCTTCAAATATGTTTGTTGTTTCTCATGAGCTCAACCACCAAGTTCTTATACTATTTCTTATTTTTGATCAAGGATTTTTAATTGATGCCTTTTAGGGCATTAGATATAGTACCCTTTTTCTTCCATTCAATCACGTCAGTGCATCGATTTAATTTGACATCGACTTGGTTGATTAGTTTATAAGGGATTTAAATTTAATTAAAATTAAATTTAAATATTATAAATTAAATCAATCCAACCTTAGGTTTTAGCTTAATTAAACCTTGGAGCCTTGTCTTATTGCACAACCTTGGTGTAACGAATATTTATTTATAAAATTTAAATTCCTTGTGAATTTAAATAATTTATAAAATAAATATTGGACCTCCTTTTAACCTTTGCAATAACCCTTCTTGGGTTGTTATGAACCAATCGCTTAACCTGTGCTCCCAATAATATTAAAATATTATGGAGCCTTTTTGCCTTTAATTTTTACATTGTTGAATCTTTTTCCTGGATGATAGTGACAACCTTTGATGACTTTATTTCTTGTTGAATTGCTTGATATGAGTGATAACTCTATCAGGTGACATCAATGACAACTTTGACTTAGAGGACTCAAAATGTCCAACAACATAAGTTAAAAAGGAGTTATAATATTTATTTTATAAATTATTTAAATTTACCATGATTTTAAATTTTATAAATAAATATTAAAGGTGCTTTATTGAAGGATTAATATTATAATTGTGGTTATTATAATATTAAAATTGCCATGGTGAAAACCCAAATAAAATAATTATAATCCTTATTATAATATTTTATAAGACAAGGGATTTTATAAAGTCCAAAAGTAATTTTTATTAAAACCCAAGGTTGGGTTTACTAAGGCTTTCGAAGCCTTAAAGCGCCGACATAATGCATTTCAATAAAAGTGTCGATGTCTAGACAAAGGAGGAAGGGCAATATAAATACATGCCCAAAGTTGTTTATTATCTATCCTTGCTCAATTGATTATTGAGTTGCACATGCAAAACGAGCTCGTGGTTAAAATGTTTGGAAAGGAGAGTACAGGATAATGTGGAGAGAGACCACTCCCAATTCACATTAGGTAGTTTGGCCTAGTGACAGCTTGGAAAGCATGAAGGCATTGGTAGCACATAGGTTGTGTGTTCGATTCTTGCAAAGAAGTTTTTGGTGGAGTTTTTTTAGAAGCGCCAAGGCACATGTTTTTAAACGTGGGCAAGGAAAGCGTAAAGAGGAAGCACGTGGTACTTCCCCCTTTGTGAACGAGCATGTAGATCCTATGGCAACCTTAGCCATGGCTAAGGCACTCACGGTGAGGGCAATATGCAGGGTCAAATCCCCTTGAGGCAAGTACTTTTTTGTGTTAGTTAATTTTATGGTTATGCCCTAAGGTTGAAGTGATAAGGATGTTATAAGGTTTATTAATGTTTTAATAAAATTTGTTAATTAGAGGTTGTTGTGATTATTTTTGAAGGTGAAGTGTTGATAATTATTTGAGTTTTATTATTTGGAAAGTATTATTTTGAGAGTTATATTTTAGGAGGTATAAGGAGTTATGGTAAAGTGTTAATTGAGATTTATTTTGAGACTTGTTGATTATTATTTTTGATAAGGGTTTTCTTCTAAAAGTACTTTGGTGGATGTGAAAATTAAGTTGGAGTAAAAAGGTGTATTTAAAGTTGTATTTTGCATTGTGATTTTAATTGAAGTCCTCTAACCCTTATGTGAGTTTGGAAAAGAGTTTTTGTGAAGTGTGATAGATTTTGTGGATAACTTCTTGGCAATAAAAAGGTATGGGCAAAATTCTTTTGTATTGAGTTGGTTGATTGGATTGATTGAAAATTAAGTTTGGAGTGAAAAGGAATTGATTAGGGTTTCCTTTTCAAAAATGGTTGATTTAATGCTTCAAGGTTTTCTGAATTGAGAGTTGTGATTAAGCCTTGTTTTATTAACATTGTTGTTGAAGCCAATTGGTTATGCAAAGAACTTGAACTTGAGTTAGAAAAGAACATGAGTATCATTGTTATGTGAGATTTGTTGTTGAACATTTTTTAAAACATTTTGAGTTGGTTGATATATGCTTGGACTAGGGTTTTGTGAGAAAGGGTTGTTCCTTGAGGTGATTGGTTGAGTAGAGTTGGTTGAGCCTAGTCAAGTGGATGTGAAGTGGTTGTTAAGTTCCATGAAACTATTGATCACAAATCTGCCTAAGTACAAGATATTATCACTTGTGCACCCTAGACTTAGCCAACATTGAAATGTAGAAGGAAAGAGATGTCCTCTGGACCAATCTCCAGAGAGGACTGGTTCCCTTACTAAATCCTACATTGTTGAAGACTAGAGTTACAACAAAAAAATTGGAAATAACAGAAAGAGATGGGAAATATGGCCATAGGTCGAAGGCGTAGGATTGGGGTAAACTATCAGTAAAAATTCCACCAAGTTTTATAACAACATAAATCATAGGGAAAGCAACAGAATTTTACTCACACCTTTGTAGAGACAACCCTTATATCACATTTCAAAACTTACTCACTCACTAGGAATGTTTTAAATCCAGAAGTAGAATTTGAAAATCAACAACAAGAACATGAGCATAGAAATAAATGCTTAAAAATAGAAGGAAATCACACACATAATAATCCTTGCAAATTTTAGAAGCCAGGTCTCTTCTATTGATGCAGAGAACTTAAGAAGTTTTCTTGCAAAATGTCTAACCTCTTTTTACAATGGAAATTTGATTAGTATTTATAGAGGTTTTCACCTCTTTCATTTAATATATGTGGAGGCAAAATGCCCATTAATGAGGGACATGATGAATTAATTACTCCTTGGAAATATTTCTTTGACAACCATGATTCGGTACAAATGCATTGAATTCTAACCACCTTCGTGCTTTGAAAATCGACCATTACTCCAACAATTTACTCCACATTAAATTTATCTTGGAGGAGCGAAACTGTTAGGATAACGCCTTGGAAATGACAAAAATCAAAGGAAATATCTTCTGGTTTGCCACAGCCATTAAATTCTGTCATTAAATTTTTTCATTTTGAGAAACTTTCCATTTTCGAAATTTTTCTTTTTTTAGAAACTTTCCATTTTCAAAAAGTTTCTATTTTTGGAAAGTTTCTCTTTAAGGGTAAGTTTCCATTTCGAGTTTCGAAATGCCCATTTTGGGTTCCAAAATACCCTTTTCGAAAACTTTCCTTTTTCGAAAAGTTTCCATTTTCGAAAACTTTCCATTTTTAGAAACTTTCAATTTTTGGAAAGTTTTCCTTTTCGAGGGCGAAATGGCATTTTCGGGGGCCGAAATGGCATTTTCAGAAATTTTCTCTATTTCGCCCGAAATGACTTTTGACTTTGAAATTGCATCTGCTTTCCCGAAATTGATTTTTTGCCCCGAAATTGATTTTTTTGTGGTAAAACTTCCCGGAGCCATAACTTTTGATCCGTTCACCCGATTGTCTATTGTAATATATCATTGGAAAGCTTGTGAAAAGATATGCAATGATGAAATACCCAAAGCTCATTTCATCCACTTTATCATCTCCATTTAGGGCCCACAAAAATACCAACACCTCTTTATGCTTTTTACCGCTTTAAAGCTCCATACTTAGGCAAAATTTTATAAAAAAATTCAATGTGGCAAAAATGCCAACGTTTCTGGCGGCTCGCGGGGCATTGAGCTTGCATCAATATGAAGATCCTAGGCCTTTATCCATTGGGCAATGGAGTCACAACCGCATGCTGCATCAAAACTTTTACTGCTTACATCAGCTTCTTCCTGTACTGCTTGATATTGTTCTATCACCTATTGGTATTTTTCACCCAACACAAGGAACTTCATCAAGCATGGATGATTTCCCTGCTTTAGGGTGCTTTGAAAAGACTTTGATATTTGACACCAACATCTCCTATAATCCAAAAATAAAATGGAAAAAAAAGGAATAGAGGTTGTTGAGGGTTCAGCTCAATAGAAGGAGTAGAAATGGATGGAGCCATAGTTACGCTTATCCTTGATGGGGTTGGTATACTCACAACAATGATGGAATGGAAAATGATAGTGGAATGGAAAATGGGTTAGGGTCAAAGGCAAACAAATTGGAAGATAGAGGAATGAAGAAAAGAGGAATTGCGAAAAGAGCATTGGTGACGGATGACTATGAAATGGGGAGGGGAACAAAAGTGGTGGGTACAGTGAATGAAAGCGAAGTGGAAGGAGGTACTATAGAATGAAGGACAACGGTCACAAAATGCTCATGATCAAGAGAAGATAAAATGTGTACTTGTGGGCTCCGACACCATTTGAGATGATGATGTGGGTGATTGCAATCTTATATTTAAAAAAAAAATGGATCACACCATTTAGTGCCCTCAATACTTTATTTATCAGCCAACCTATTTACAATATTTACACAAAATTTTACGACATGATTGGCATGTTGCCACCACAAACTTGGATTTAGGTGCTTATCCGATGAATCTGCAATTTCTAGACCAAATTTGATTATACTTTAGCTAATATTTGAATTTTGGTTGTCCTCTTACCAAATTTTGCCAGGTTGCAAGCCAACTACAATATGGCAAGTTATCATGCATGCCAGTACTCATATAATCAATGAATAATATGGTGAAAATATTTACCATATGAGAGCCTTCTTTGAGTACTGATTGTAGTGATGGCTGGCCCCAATATCACCACTCTTGGGAGTCCACTAGCTACGGGATCTTAGGTACATGCTCCTCTAACCCTTTGGTGTGACAACAAGAATTTTTTGATGATAGCACTTATGTCAAGATCTCCTCAGGATCAACCTCCTGATGAGGCGTGCTTATTGGGACACAAAAAGGGTGTAAAATTGTGCTATTTTTGCACTTAAAGCTTGTCGTTAGACTCTTATCTTCTTCTTAATCCTTCTCCTAAATAAAGTTGCAAGCTACCATATTATTCATTATTGGAGCAATGCTTTCATATTCCTTTTGCCGATGTTGTGAGACATCCACCTCTTCTTTCTTCATCTCCTGATGGAAACTGCAAGTAACCATATTGTTCATTGTTGGAGTAGTGCTTGCATATTCCCTTCATTGGCCTTGGATGAGATTCACCTCTTGTGCTCCACACAACTGCATTCCAAGTATCTACACAGTTTGAGGGATCTTCCATTGTGAATATTGTGCAAGACATATGGGAGCAACAACTATCGGAGAGAGTGATGGAAAGGCGGTTTCTCTCCATCGTATTTTTCTTGATTGGAGCAAGAGCTACTCTACTTGTACTGATTCTTGAAATATTTAAGGGAATCTTTGTTCTCGATATTGCAATAGGATGAGGTTTATGTATGGGTGTAAATCCTGAATATAGTAGAGGTGGGCCTGGACGAGTGTTGGCTAGATCTTCTTTAGAATTCTCCTCCAACTCCTCCAAAATCGGACATTGAAGTCTATGATGTTCTCTAGAGGTGCTCTTGTGATGGTGGAGAGGTGCATCAAGAGTTGAAAGGAGTCCTAAGAGCCATCAAATGTGTCGATGAGCGCTCCTGCTAAGTCATCCCATGAGCAAATGCTCTTACATCGAAGCATTTTGTACCATTGCAACACCCTTCTTTCTAGATACAAGACCAAAATTCTAATTATGACATCCTCGTGGGCTATACCATGGAGGGTCGCTAAAGTAGCAACATCTTCAAGGTGCTCTCAGGCCATTCCCTCAGTACCATTGTATTTCGTTAGGGTCTTCAGGGCACTTTTAGGAATCTCATGCTTACTTTGGAGATTCAGAGGGCTAGGATCATCCTAGCTGGGACAACATACATGTGCCATTGTAGTAGTGATCCTTAGTGATCACTGTCCTTAATGCTAAGTCAGAGTCGCTAGATGAACATACTTTCTCCTCTTGTGAGGTCAAGGCTACTCACCAAACCTGTATTTCTCCAAGGTGTCTTCTTTTAGTATAAAAGGTGTCAATGATCAAGAGATCTGGATCTTCAACTCAATAGAGTCGCCAAGTGATTTTGCCAGATAAAAGCAAGCCAGAGATTCAACAAACTTGGGCTCCTTTAAAATATGAGGAATATCGATACAGAAATCGTGAGTCCCATCGGGCGTTCCAAAAGTTGTTGGTCATAAATCTAAGTATAAGATATTATCACTTGTGCACCCTAGACTCAGCCAATATTGAAATACCGAAGGAAAGAAATGTCCTCTGAACCAATCTCTAGAGAGGGTTGGTTCCCTTACTAAATCCTACACTATTGAAGACTAGAGTTACGGGAAAGAAATTGGAAATAATAGAAAGAGATGGGAAATATGGCCATAGGTCGAAGGCATAGGATTGGGGCAGACTAACAACAAAAATTCCACCAAGTTTTATAACAACATATAACAGAGGGAAAGTAGCAGAATTTTACTCACACCTTTGTAGAGACAACCCTCAGATCACATTTCAAAACTTACTCACCAGCAATGTTTTAAATCCAGAAATAGAATTTGAAACTTAACAATAGGAACATGAGCATAAAAAGAAATACTTAAAAATAGAAGGAAATCACATACATAATAATGCTTGCAAATTTCATAAGCCAAGTCTCTTCTATTGATGTAGAGAACTTAGGAAGTTTTCTTGCAAAATGTCCAAGCTCCTTTTACAATGGAAATTTGATAAGTATTTATAGAGGTTTTCACCTCTTTTATTTAATACATGTGGAGACAAAATGACCATTGATGAGGGACATGATGAATTAATTACTCCTTGGAAATATTCCTTTGACAACCATGATCCGGTACAAATGCATTGAATTCTAACCACCTTTGCACTTTGAAGATCGACCATTACTCCAACAATTTACTCCATATTAAATTTATCTTGGAGAAGGAGCAAAACTGTTAGGATAACGCTTTGGAAATGATGAAAATCAAAGGAAATATCTTCTGGTTTGCCACAGCCATTAAATTTCATCATTAAATTTTTCCATTTCGGGAAACTTTCTATTTTCAACAATTTTCATTTTTTAGAAACTTTCCATTTTTGGAAAATTTCCATTTTAGGAAAGTTTCTTTTTTTGAAAGTTTCCTTTTTTGAAAAGTTTCTATTTCGGGTAAGTTTCCATTTCGGGTTCCGAAATGCCTTTTCGGGTTCCGAAATGCCCTTTTCAAAAACTTTCCTTTTTCGAAAAGTTTCTTTTTTCGAAAACTTTCTATTTTTTGAAAATTTCCATTTTTGGAAATTTTTCTTTTTCGGGGGCAAAATGGCATTTTCGAAAATTTTCTCTATTTCGCCCGAAATGACTTTTGACTTTGAAATTGCATTTGCTTTCCCGAAATTGATTTTTTTGTGGTAAAACTTCCTGGAGCCATAACTTTTGATCCGTTCACCCGATTGTCTATTGTAATATATCGTTGGAAAGCTTGTGAAAATATCTGCGATTAAGAAATAGCAAAATCTCATTTAATCCACTTTATCATCTTCATTTAGTGCCTGTAAAAATACCAACACCTCTTTATGCTTTTTACCGCTTTAAAGCTCCATACTTAGGCAAAATTTTATAAAAAAAATCAATGCGACAAAAAAGCCAACAAAAATAAACTATTCTATATTCTTATTTGAGTTGTGATTGAGCATTGAGTATAGAACATATTGAGTCTCTAACAATTCTCTTTATGCTTCTATGAGATTGAGTTGAGAAAGTGATTGAGCATTGAGTATAGAACATCATTGTAGACACCAAAACAACACCAATCCGATTATGTGGCTACAAGCACTGATCGAATTGGCATACATAGCCCCTAGGGCAGCCCCCAGAGGTTAAACAATGGTCCTAACCACTCCCAAATCAGTTTTGGAAGGTCAAAGGTCAATTTGGCACCTTTTAAGCACTTTTCTCCCTATTCGTCCCACCCTGGGACGATTAGAATCCTATTCGTCCCACCCCGGGATGATTAGCAACGATCGTCCCAGGGTGGGACGATTAGCAGGTTTGACTGGCAAAAATTCAAACCTTGACAAATGGCAACCCAGATCTGCCACTTAACTGTACCTTCAGGGCATGCAATTGCGAGGAACGGCTTCAAATCAGAGAGAGGGACTTCAGTCAAGCATGCCCTGATCATGGAGGCCTCATGCAAGGAGACTCTAAATCAGGGAGGAATCTTCTCTCCCAAAAAAAGGCATGGCAAGCCAAGTGGTGCCCTCGCATGCGCATTCAAAGAGAGACCCCTAGGTCTATAAAATGGTGAGCATCCTCACCCCAAAATGATAACAGAGCTAGAGCATTTGGAGCAATGGAGTGCTGCAAAATTATACCCACAATCCCTTTTGCGCTTCTTACATCCCTAATTTCTCTTTTGGAAGAGAGGTTATCGGGTGAACGCTAAGAACGCAATCCCGACCCAAAACCCAAGCAATCGGCCACAATCCCACACCAAATTCATTGACACAACCTCCTAGGAGGTTTTGGACCCATCCCAAGTGGATTGGTATCAAAACTAGACCCCAAACGATGGGCGTCCTGCCCCCGGGTGCCCCCCAAACTGCTACAGTCCTAATCGTCCCACCCCGGAACGATTAGAAATCTATGAATGCTTTCTTCACTATTATTTTTGCATTCTGTTCTATTTGATTTACTGATGCTTCTGTTCAAGTTTCACTGCATTCTGACCTGTTTTGACCTTGTTTTTATCATTTTACGTGTTTACTAACATACAGGGAGTGCCTTCGGATACGGGACAATCTGGGTAGAATATGCCAAATCTGACCTTCTGGGTCATCCCAAAATGCCCTTTTTGTCTAACCCCAAGTTTTCAGGAATTTTGGAGGCCTCTAGATAGGACATTTGCAAGGTCACCTTTGCATGCTTTGTGATAGTCCTAATCGTCCCACCCCGAGCGATTAGAAATCCATGCATGATTTCTCGACTATTATTTTTGCAATGTGTCCCTGATGATGTTTTTATGCCTCTGTCAAATTTTGGGTTCATTATGACATGTTTTGACCATCGTTTTGCTATTTTATATACTAACTAGCCGGAGGCCCTAGGGATTGCATGTTTTCCCTCTATCCGCATATGCTATTAACTATTTGTTGTTTCTCTGTATGTAGGATCTCACCACCAGGAACACTAGAGGGGCAGCAAGGAACACATGAACACATGGACACAAGCGGCGACAACCTTTGGCCCACCCATTTCGAATGTGAGGCACGCGGAAGACATTGGAAGCGTACCATCCGTTGATGTAACGAACTGTATCAAACATTATGAGCCCTAAAGGGGGGATGTATTGTAACCGAATCGAAAGCAACATTAATAAAATAGGCCCCGCTTTGTCTTTGTTTTCTTACATCTCGTCTATGCGTCGTTTCCTTCGTGCATTGCTTTCTCGCATTCGTAGGACTTAGCATTATTTTATATCAATTTCGTTTGCACCATCTGGTCTGGCACGCCGTCACCCCGCGTTCAATGCTTTCAGTGGCGATCATGGTGGGACCCTATCCCCTACTATTGGGATCAAGTTTTTGATCAAAATTTTATGTTTTTCTTGTAGGTGTGTTAATCCTTAGGGCGTTGGACTGCTACTCGTGCCACCCTGTGACGAATATAGACTTGGAATTCGTGCCACCCCGGGACGAATACAAATTCGTCTCACCCTAGGATGAATACAGACCTGCTATTCATCCCACCCCGGGATGATTAGCTCTCTGTACATTTTTTGAGCAAAAACTCAGAGGCATCTGGTTTGGGCAGAGAAGAGGTAGGTTTTTTGAACATCCTCTATGTTTTTTTGTTTCTGTCTCTACAATTTTTTTGTTTTCTTTGCTTGCATAGGGAATTTTGTTGCATGTTTTCTTTCTTTGCGCAAGTAAAAGGAACCACACACACCACGTAATAATATTAACATCAAGGAGTTGGTCTTAATACCCCAACACTTGATCAAGACCAACGATGGATTTCATCACCACCTTGGCTTGGATTTTGCATACATAACCCTGATCGCGACTGTTGCTAGATGTAAATCCTGATGAAAGCTGACCAAGTGTAGCGGGGGTGATTCCTAGTGCATGAGGATAAGTCTTCTATGGTAGGTGTCAAAAATAGAGTGATTCCCCTTCCATACCGCCTATGTTCCACGTATTGTTCTGCTCTCGCATACCAATAGTTTCCCTCACATAAGGGCGGGTATATTGAGAGGTTCGGTATAACGGCCTGGCAGTGGTATATTGAAGGGGCGACCATTTTGGAGATATAAGAGCCCCCATCATGCATGAATAACAAAATTTTCTTTACACGGTTTGCACAACAAAAATCAAAACACACTGAACCAGATTTAGGACACACATTTAATCTGTAAACGAGATAATCATTTCTTTGTTTGTGTGGTCCCTTTTGTTTGGTGTAGCATAAAAAATCATAAAGGAGATAAAAACATACATATCT